>CM018048.1:25874688-26254688 GCA_008638375.1 Nyssa sinensis
AAATAAAAATTATTATATTTTGAATGATGCTTACACAATTATATTTTAAAATAGAGTAATGTTTATTGGCACGATAAATTGTGCACAATTGATGTGGCACAAGAAACCGAACAACTCTGTCCCAAGCTAGTAACCAAGAATTTTTGACCCGACCCGGGTACATTTAAAACTTTTTGACCCGACCCAAGCACTTTTCAACTTAATTCCCGGACCCAGGTACTTTTCAAAAACATATAAATCTTATACGCTTTTAAGGCTATGTTCGGTGAAAAAGCGTAGAAGACTATTACGCCTTTAAAAGGCGTACAAAATTGATACGCCTTTAAAAGGCGTAGGAAACTAATACGCCTTTAAAAGGCGTAGGAAACTAATACGCTTTTTAAAGGCGTAGCAATCTTATACGCTTTTTATGTGGCTATACCCGCATAGACAGAGAGTCTTTCTCTTCCATCTCTCTGTTCCGTTTTTCTCTCTTGGAGCCACCAACACCGGTCTTTCTCTCTTCTGTTTTTCCTGATCTCTTGGTTAGATCAATAGAAGGAATAGTAGCTCAAGTGGATCTGGACTCTTCCTAGTCTGGTTGGCTTCAGTCCCTCCGGTGAGACTGAAATTACAGGTACATACATTGAACCTCTCTATTTCTATTAATTTTCATATTGAATATTCACAGATCTGTTATGGCAATCTTGCAGACATCCCTTACTGGAGCTGGTTGTTACCTTTGTGCAGCTCTTGGGTTCTAAAGGCACCAAAGTCCTAGTTTGCTGCTTTATTCTTCTAAAGATACAGGTATAGATTCTGAAAATTGTAAGGAATGTCTGTAAGATTGCCAAATAAATACGCATTTGAGCTTAACAAATAAATACAGAGGTTTATTTTTTTAAAAAAAAAATTAATCCCAAACAACAGATTTTGAAAATCTAGGGATTTTAAATATATGAGTTTTAAAGTCCTTTATTTTGAATTTTGTTAAACATGTCAAAAAATTGCTTGTTAATTTAGTTGGATGGAGAACCTTCAGAAAAAAAAAAAGAAAATCTTGAATCAATAAATTTATTTGTGTAAAGTTGTTACCAATTGGAATGTAATTTTTGTATATTAGTGAGAATAAATGATGTTATGTTGATGCCTTTTAAAGGCTGTTTTATGGTTGATTTTTTTGGGCTGGTTGCTGAAGTTTTACGCTACTGTTTGAGTTGTTGTATGAGTGGTGTATTTTTTTTGTCAATTACTTACATATTTGTGGTTTGTATGTATTACTGAAAATTTGAAATTTACGAAATTTTTTCATTCTAGATTGGAGGTTATAAATGGTACGGAGACGCGCAACTGTATGTCTATTCTTGAGGGGCAGCACATTTTATGGGGAAGAAGGGTTTTCTTACGATGTGCGTACTCCGAGAACATGTGTAAGAGTGAATCATGACGTTACTTACAGTGAAATGGTGGATTGCGTCTGTAATGCATTGCAGTTGGATCGAAATTCATGTCACTTGAAAATTACCTGCAGATTTCCATCAATATTAGGACCACAAATAACAAAGTATATGCCATTGGAAATAGTTGACAATAACACTGTTGAAGCAATGGTTGGTGCTATATTTGAGAGTGAACAAATACGTAGTATCGACTTGTATGTGGAAATAGAGAATTGGAACCAAGGTTGGGGAACCAGTCAGGTGGCAGGACCATTCACTACATTGCTAACACAAGACTATGGGAATGCATCACTAAATATACCGATGATAGAGGAGTTTTCGCCCCATCAGTCAAATATGTCAAACTCACCATATAATGATGGAACACAACAGTTGCATGCAATGCCGAATCGCGAAACTATTGTTCAAGAAGTTGCTATGGCGGATGATTCGTCCTGGGCTTATAGAGGGGTGGACGTAAACCTCAGTCCACACAACTCAGTCGAGGAGGCGGAGGAGGAGGAAGAAAGGATGATGGATGAGTTGGGTGAAGATGATGAGGAAGATGAAGAAGCCGTACTAGGGCAAGCTTCTGATGGAATGGATGCAGAATCCCGAATGCATGAGCCTATGTCACCGTTTTTTAGTACTGTAGAGTTGCCTAATCAAACCTTGGATAGTAGCTCTTCACTTCATGGCCATGTATGGGACCCGATGAGGGATGAGTTATCAAAGGGTCTAATATTCGTTGACAAGGATCAGTTGAGAAATGCTATGCAAATGTATTCCATCAGAACACACCAACAATATGAGGTTGTTGAAACAAACTCAAAAATATGGTCTCTACGATGTAAAATGCAAGATGAGTGTGGTTGCTAGTGGAGAATGCGTGCTTGTAAGAGGAAGAAGCATGGGTGGTTTGAAATAACAAAGCTTGATGGACCTCACACTTGCTTATATCCTGGTGTAAACAGGGATCACAGGCAATTGAATTCCATATTGATTGGCGCTGAAATCCAAGGGCTTGTAAAAGCGGATCCATCTCTTAAAATAGCTGTTATTAGAGACTATGTGCAGCAAAAATTTAACTACCAAGTCTCTTATAAGAAGGCTTGGATGGCGAAGCAAAAAGTCGTGGCAAGGGTTTTGGAGATTGGGAGTCCTCATACAATTTCTTGCCAAAATTTATGGGTGCATTGAAAAAATATAATGATGGAACAATCGTGAAGTGGCAGACTTTCCATACTTCATCAGCTGATGATGTGATATTACATAAGATTTTTTGGGCATTCAAACCATCAATTGAAGGGTTTAGCCACTGTAGGCCGGTTGTTAGTATAGATGCTACCTTCTTATATGGGAGATATAAGGGGAAATTACTAATTGCAATGGGAGCAGATGGAAACAATCAAATCTTTCCACTTGCATTTGTTGTCGTTGATGAGGAAAGTTACAGTAGTTGGAGTTGGTTCCTCGAGCATTTGACGGATTATGTCATCCGGGATAGGGAAGGTATTTGTTTGATTTCTGATAGAGACAACGGGATCCTTGCAGCTGTTAATGCCCCTAATTCTAGATGGAAACCGCCCCACGCATATCATCGTTTTTTCCTTCGACATGTTCAGAGCAATTTTAACAGCAGGTTTAAGAATGCACACTTGAAGAAACTGGTGTGGATTGCTGGAAGTACTCATCAAATTCGAAAATTCGATCGAGTCATGGAAGAAATTGGCAAGCTGAATAAAGATGCGAGAGAATATTTGATGAATATTCTGGCAGATCAGTGGAGTATTGCTCATGATGATGGTCGTCGCTATGGGATGCGGACGACTAATATATCTGAGGTCTTCAATGGTGTGTTGAAGGGAGCAAGAAACTTGCCTATCACTGCATGTGTCGAGCTTATATTTGAGCGGGTGGTTTACTACTTCAATGTAAGACGGGTATTAGCTTCGGACGGTGTAAATAATAACTATACCTATACTCCTTACGCAGCAGCCAGGATTAGTCGGAATCAGGAAAAGGCTGGACGTCACAAGTTAACACCATATAACTCCGGTCTTGGAATTATGAGGGTTTTAACAGCCAAGGGTAATGCTCAAGTGGTTAATCTTCATACGAGCACTTGCAGTTGTGGGAAGTGGAATATTTATAAGATGCCTTGTTCCCATGCAATCGCAGTTATGGCAGACTTAAAAGTGTCTTTTCATCAATTTGTGGATGAATGTTACAGTATTGGCGCGTATGAGAGGACATGGCAATCATAATTTTATCCACTCTACCATGAGGATTATTGGGATACACCATCTGGTCCAAGAGTATGCCATAATCCCGCGCTTCTAAGGAGAAGGGGTCGTCCTAGGTCATCACGACTTCGGAACGAGATGGACATCCGAGAAGTCGCTACACATAATCATTGTGGTATATGTAGGCAAACTGGTCACGATCGTCGCTCTTGTCCTACTAACAACCATCCCCAAGCAGGCATTGGTCCTTCAAATTGATGGAAACAACATGTTCAAACATAGTACTGGGTGCTGCAGTGCTAGTGACCCTTTTGTGACAATATATATTAATGTTTCATTATACTCCAAACAGCTTTCAGTCCAACTCTTGGTAGCAGGGCATAAAGATAGAGCAATTTCATTACTAAGGCAAGAGCCCAACTCTTATGTCCATATCCGATCTTTTTTTTTTGAAGGGGCAGCATGCCCCACTTTGTATGGGAGTAGTTTCTACATTTCTCTTTGACTATTGACAAATATATAGGGTGTTGAAAGTTGAAGACTGTGGACCTTTCAGTGCTTGAAGACCTGTTAGTCTTTTTCTGACTAAATCCGGTACACTAAACATTTCTCTAATTCGTATTGCCATTTCAAAAATATTATATATTCTGCATAATTATAAAAATTGCTACTATCATCACATCATTTTGAACTTTCTAGAACACTTCTCTTTCTATAGAAATTTTATTTTATTTTTCTTTTGTGATAATTGAATTTATGTTGTGAGTTCACAGAGTCATACTAAACCTCCAAGATTCACTTTAGTTTCAACCATTTAAGCATATGGTGGAGCCATACTTTTGTTTGCTTTTTCTTTATATGGCCCAGCCCAGTGAGGTTTTGCATTAGAGATGGTTTGGGGGGCATGTAGCCCATGCTTGTGTGTGTGTGTATATCAGTAGAAGAATTCTTCATCAAGTGCTTGAAGATTGTGCTTTTGATCTGTTATTTTGATTGCATCACACTTCCACTTGTAGGACACCTAACTAGCTCACAAATGTAATGTGATTGGACAAATCAAGCATAGGACAAGTGTTCAGTCGTCTACATTCCTTTTCATGTTCCACCTTTTTTGGCCCAAGCTATCATCATTCCATTGGGTATGTGATGAAATTGCTTAACCAACAAAAAGTGAACCACGCATGGTCTTTGTTATGTGATCGTCCTTTTGATTTCAGCATTAGTTGACAATTTTTTCTTGGAATATGTTACACCATGTCGAATAATGGTTATCCTTTAGAACAAATATGGGTCCCAATATATTTTTGTGACGTTGAAATATCTTTTTTGTATGATCTTTCACACCCATTTATGTGTATAAAAGATCATGATTATGTAGGGGTTTATGTTCTGAATTAACTTTTAAATTTATGTGCAAAAGATTCATACTTTCTCATGATTATGTAGGGGTTTATGTTGGGACTCTTAGGAACCGAATAAGTTCAAATGAGAATGAAATCTATGAGGTCCCTAGTGGGGGATTTGAGTCTGCAAGTAATTTGATTGCATCAAAAGAAATGACAACTGATAGACTTTCTCAAAGGGAGGAAACTGTTCCTTCAAGGAAAGTTTCGTTTATGAATAAACTAAAAATGGAATGGAAAAGGATATTACCGAAGGCTTGTGCATACCTTATGACAATTGGAATGCTAATTTCTTATGGGAATGAATATGTCATGGACTGCTATTACTGCTGCCCTCGCTCTCGTGGTTCTTGATTTTAAGGATGCTCAACCATGTTTAGAAAAGGTAAAAATCTACTACCATGATTTCAAGGGAAATTTCCACTTCTCAGCTTAGTTGTTTGTTGGCCAAAGTAAAGACTGTTAATTTTGGTTTTTTTTTTTTTTTTTATCCAGGTATCCTATTCACTTCTGGTATTCTTTTGCAGAATGTTTATCGCAGTTGATGGATTTAACAAAACAGGAATTCCAACCACTATATGGGTATTCATAGAGCCATATGCACAGATTGATAAAATTAGTGGGGTACTAGTTCTTGCTGGTCTCATACTTGCCCTCTCGAATTTGGCTTCAAATGTTCCAACTGGTATGTTGATGCTACTTCTCTGTATTTTTATTTATTTTTGGTCCTATTAATATCTTGTTGAGATTGAATTTTAAGGTAAGAATTTTATTTTATTTTATTTTATTGATCGGCAAAGAGAAGAAATAACATTAATAAGGAGAAAACTCCTATGGGAGCATTACAAGAACTTAAGAGCACCTAACCACACCCAACCTTAATAGAGCAGTTGATAAGAATTTTATGTGGGTACATTAAGCTAAGAACTTGTAATAATGTTTATTTTGTCGCAGTTTTACTACTGGGAGGACCGGTGGTAGCATCGGCATTTGCAATATCTCTAGATTATGTGCAGAAAGCATGGCTCTTATTAGCTTGGGTCAGCACTGTGGCTGGGAATTTTTCCCTACTGGGATCAGCTGCCAACTTGATAGTGTGCCAGCAGGCTCAACGCGCTCAACACCTTGGGTACACATTATCTTTCTGGAGCCATCTCAAATTTGGAGTCCCCTCAACTTTGATAATCACTACTATTGGCTTAACATTCATAATGAGATGATACCCATGTTTGAAGTTGAGGATCTTTAATGTAACAAACTTAGCACAAAAGAAGATCAGTAACATCAGTGTGTTTCAACTTTGATGAAATAAGTGTGAAGTATATAGCTTGTGCATTTGTTTCCAAACAATAGTAACAAAATGGGTTTAGGTGTGGTTCAAGTTAATGGGTATTTGTAATGATCTCTTCAACATTGTTAACATGGTTTGTCAATCTTTTATCCTAGAGTAGTTCTTTAGCAGTACTGTAGTTTCAATGTAGTATTTCCAGTCTTTTGGGAGACTTATCATACTGCTTCAGTAGAAATATCAAGCATAGAAAAATGTGGGAATTGGCTACAGAAATAGCACAATTTTTTACAATGGGAAAGTTCCTTCATCTACATTTGATGTAGTGGTAAATTTTTTCTCCAGGAAAATGAGAATAATGCTCAATGATCATACTTTTGCAGCATTGGAATTACTTTGCTTGCTGCAACTGAGAATAATTTCATGGAATAGAAGGCAGATGTGAAGATGCAAAGTTCCAAAAGTTGGATCCTTAGGGACCTCGTGTGTATTGCAAAAATGGTCAGAGTTGCAATAATCTGATAAATCTGAGGCATATCTCAGAACTATTTGCCACAATATATGAGAAGAAGAAAAAAACGAAAAATGAAAATCCTACAGCTCCACTAAAACCATAAACAGCACTATTGGTGCAATACTAGGAAACCTGTTTTATAAAATTATTGGGGCATGAAATCTGAAGATGCCTCTGGTACCTGAACAAAGTGGGACTGATCTGCTTAATTCCCATTACTTCAATTTCAATAAACAAAAGGAATTCAGATTTCTCAGTCTACATTTATGATAAACTTAAAGGTGATGGCAACCATGTCCACCACCACTCTGAAAATTAGGACAAAAATTGGCTCAAAGTGATGGTGCGCAAGTTCTCTAATCATCGAGCTCAATAATCTTAACCACAGATGCATCTCCAACTTTCTGGCAAACAACAACTCGATCATGTGACTTTATAACTCCGGAGTCCTTCCCATGATCAAGCGCAACCTTTAGAACCGACTCATTTGTTGCACTTGTTGACTCAGCCTATGAAGTGCGTAAAATAACACATTAAATGAATCTAATCAATGAAAAATAAATCAATGTAGTTTCAAAGTTGAAGGCATTTTAACAAATTTCAACAAGTCAGTTTGGTTTGGTGGAGATGGTATCTATTCATTGAAGAACTGAAATCTAACTACAAAATATATGAAAGAAAATTATGAAAAAGGCCCTAATGGACAACGGCCCAATGAGTGAAAGTCTATTATACCTAGCTATTTCGGCAGGCCGTCTCGCCTGTTCAGCAATAAGAGAAGATGGCCTCCCATTGAACTCCAAGTTTGCAGAAATCAATCCCTGTAGAGTTCTCTGAGAAACGACCCACTTAGCTTCCCTATCTTCCTTTCCATAATCTTTTTTTGATGTAAAAGCAGTCTGTTGAAACCCAAAAATAGAAACAAAGCATGAAGAATGATTCCAAGCTAAGGATTGTTAGACAACACAAATAACCAAGTAACAAAAGATCTGCACAAACCTTCCTATCAAATAGTAGATTCCAGGCTTCTCCACTCAAAGCATAGCGAATTGTGAACTTGATGGGATCTAGGGGAATGTAGAAGATCACGCTATATAACCATATAACCATATAGCGAATTGTGAACTTGATGGGATCCAGGGTAAAAGCAAAGCTAATATCTGCATAGACTGCAATCAGGGTAGCAACCTACGCACCAAGGAAAACAACAAATTCAAATCAATCATCTAAACTTGCATTGATTTTTAAGGATGATCACCATAATTTAGTGAATTTTTAACCCTTTTCTATTACAATTTAAAAAAAATTAATATTTTTAATTGTACATATAACACAAGTATTGACTAATTAAATTTAATGTGCATTGAAAGAGTTCACCTGTGTGCCTCAATTCTTTGTGGGGGAAGGGGCCCACTTATGTATAAGTTATTATTGTTTGATTCATACCATATATAGCATACAAAGCAAGGAAATTCCTAAAATTTAGGGGGGAGGGGAGGCATGGCCTCTGCCTGCCCCCTCTCCCTTCGCCCCTGTACATGCAGGTAACTTGATGCATTGGCTAAAGCCTATGAGTACTTTATGTACCCTAGTCATTCTAATCAAGTGTAATGGAATAAAATGTAAAATGGTGTTGCGTATGGAATCAAGTAAAATTAAGTGACATGAAAGCTTCGAGTTTCTGTTTTCTCTTCCATTTCTATTGTCTAACCCTCAAGAATTCAAAAAATTGGTATTTGAGAAATCCCAACAATAGATCCTCTCAATCTCAAATAAAATGTTTATCAGGCATATTCATAGATGCACATTAAGGTTAAGTCATGGAAAAGAATCGATCGAGGAACACCAGCATAAACCTTACCAATTGAGCAACCACAAATGCACACATCAAGAGAGCCCCGGGCCTCTCCAAAAATGACCAACTTTGACTGCGAGTAACAAAAATGAGAGCTTGGCTGATAATGCTGACTTGCAGATATATAGCAGATGAAATTTCTTCAATATTCCCGGATAGGGACCTCACATGGAAGTGGGTCTGCAGCCAAATTAAAAAATTAATGAGCACAACATCAGGAACAGAAAAGAAAATCAATATTTCTTAATTTTTTATTTCTGCTGAACTCAACACAATCAAGAAGCATTTGTATTACTGATACCTCAAAGAAAGTGGTTTTTGCTACAACCCAGTAAAATAAGACAGTAATTGAAGCCAGATATGTTCCAATGAAAATGCCGGTTGCAAATATCTCATTAAGCTTCCAATTGTCAGGTCTAGGAAATGGCTTCACTCGATCTGTGGAGATAGTCATGATGGTCCCTGTTTAAAAAAAAACAGAAATATCTTTTAGTGAAAATTTACATCAAGTTACCTTGTTCTAGATGACTAAGCATCAATGTCTACAAATTGATCCCTTTTCTCCTTGTATACTGAAAAATGAAACAGGTTGGTATTTGGTTAGGAGGTATTAGGTGCATTTGGCTAATTCGTTGGCCAGGACTCTGTTGCTCTGTAGCATGCATACAACTAAGAAACCTATAGTAGTAAACTAATGCTACCATTTTGCCATAAAAAGAAAAGAATAGTACTGAACTGTATAATTCTTCATTCTTTGGAATATCGCTCGGCTAGTTAAAACAGCACTTATAATCACACTTAAGCCATGTTCTGTTAAGACAATATCAGATGCACTCCTTGCAGCATCTGTACAATCTGCCACTGCTATTCCAATATCTGTTTTCTTTAATGCAGGGGCATCATTCACACCATCTCCGGTCATTCCACATACATGCTTCTTCTCTTGTAGAATTTTTACAATCTCATACTTATGTTCTGAAAGTTCAATGGCAATAATAAGTAAAATCAGGAAAGAGGAGATAGAGCAATCAACAGTGTTTCGAAAATGATTCCAAAACCTTGGCAATACCATAAACCTTGAAATAAGATAGAGAAAAGTGAATATGATTTAATACAATAATACAGACCAGTTACTTCATGGAAAGAACTTCAGACTTGAATAGCAAGTTGACATTCAAAGCAATAAATTCTTTATCCCTAGATTCCGTACCAGAACATTCAAAGCAGCGAATGTTGCCATTCTTTCTCGAGTCCACTACATGAACCATTGGCCAGTGTAAATACTTTCATAACAGAATGACAATAAGAGAAACATCTCCATTTGATAAATGGACAAAACTAGAGGGGCTTTTATTATTAGAGAAGTTATTCTTTCAATTTCAAACAATGCGAAATATATAAAAAGTTGAGCAATATTACCTTGGAAGCAGAAGCAATATGAGGTACCACGATGGCATTCTTCATGTTGGCAAGCCCGGGTTTCATGTAAGGCTCATCCTAGACCAACACCATTCATAAATGATTTATGTATAAACTTGGAGATAAATTTTCTTAATTGATATGACTCAAGACAGAAGCTGGTGCAATTACCTCAAAAACATCAAGACCAACTCGGAACATAGGATTCTGTTTCAGATGCTCCACAAGAGCTACTTCATCGGCCACTGGCCCCCTACTACAATTTATAAGGATTGCTTCCTATAGATTTAGATAGCATATTTTTTAAGTGACAGCCACTTGTCAAACTTAATAAATCAACAAGCACAAGAAAAATGTTCATTCAATATTCACCTTCTTCATCATTGAGAGCGTTTGCTTATTTACCAGATGATAAGTTGTTTTGTCCAATATTGGATGGAGACTTATCTAGTAGGAGTACCAATCAAAACACTTTTCATTTAAGAACACAATATAACTAAAAACAATTGAAATGCACAATAAGTTATAGTGAAAGAGTCTTGCCACATCGGCCTCTCGGAGAACCTCATCCATGGTTGATGCTCTTTTCCAACTAACAGGTTGTTCACCATTGGCTTTTAGGAACTGACCATATGCTGCATTGGCAAACACATTAGTATCAGCATAGAATTGCGAAATGGATTAACTTCAACAGATTGATCTAGACATTCCTGTAACAAACTTTTCTAGGCTGATGGATGATTGGTACAGGTCATAGTAAATGAGGTTCATCTTGAACCCTTCAACCTGTCACAGTAGAACAACAAAATTACTCAAGCTGATATCATCAACAACAAAAATATAATATACCCTACCAGTTAAGTGCCACATGTTGGTTTTTTCTTTTGTCGTACTGGTCTGCTTCGTGGAGGCTGCAATGTCACCTGAGTCAACTGTGACGAACCCTCATCAATGTGTGTATGCCAGTGACCTCGTCCATGCTCACGTGGTCTGGCTCGTGCCGTCCGTCGTCTCCTGTACACTATAACATCAGTTGGACCCTCTTGCATTTCTGCCTGCACCTCCATGTCAGCAGCCTGTGTCCCCATCCCTGCATATCCAGCCAAAAGACCATGATTGACAAATAAATACTCGATTCAATGAGGTGCGATCATAAATTAAACTATTCATTTGTCCCTAAATTTAGTATTATCAAAATAAACCTAAATGTTGGTTGAGCTAATTTAATTCCCAAACTCACCATATATCCTGACTCATGCACAGGGACATCGTCCATCTATTGCTCCATCCCATGCTGTGCCGGCTCCTGCACTAGAACATCATCGACATGCTTCTCCACCCCATCGTCACCCCAAACATCGAAGGAGTCAGGCTCCATGACATACTGTGAAAAATAGGGATCTGGTATAGGGGAGAAATGGTGTGAATCCATGCCGGTAGCGGGTACAGATGGCTCTGCCTGTGCGTGCTGCTGGCCCTCCTGGTCCGCATATCGTCGAGCCTGGTCAACAGCAGCCAAGCATGATATAGACATGTCATGGATCTGGCGGACCAGATCTAAGAAGTCCTGTTGAACTGTACCATCAATCTCGGTACGCTCAGGGATATCAGAAATCTGAGATATGCACATCATAGTATCCTCTTGAAAAAATTAAATTCATCAATAAATAATGAAAAGTAGGCGCAAGACACGAGTGGGTCGTATAAGAGATATTTATTATACCAGCAAATGTCGAATGCTAGCAACGGGTTGGAATCCAACCGCTGGCATCTGAATAACTGGCCCGATCAATCTACGTGTAATCATTGTGTACCAGGGCATATAGTCATCCGTACACTGAGCAGAACCTCTAACTGAACCATCCCCAAAAACGAGGTGGTCGAGACAATGGTCCCAATGGTCGATTTATGCCCTGTGATGCGATGGCCAATCATATTTATGCCTCCCTCGCATGTTTATACCATGTAGCTCTCAGCTAGAATCACACGCAACAGGTATGCTCTGCACTACACCGAACTGGCGTAATACGCGATCTGGGAAGTGCCATTCAACAATGGCAAAGAAAATCAGTGGCACGCGTGCTCCCCAAATTGCCTGACCACTGAGGCAATAGTCGGGCAATGACTGCATGACATCTGTAGTATATGGCTCCCATATCATCTACATTAAAAAATACATGTTGTCAGTTTGAATACTAATACCATTTTTGGACCTCTAAATTGAGATATACATGTTATATCACATAATTGTGTACATACATAGTCCGGCCTCATCTGGTCCAACTGGTCTCGGTAATGTCGGAGACTGTGGGCAGGGGTGTCCTTATGGAAGTGAGGGACATCCCACCTATACTTGACAAATTTTACGTAAGTTAAACTATTTATTCAATTAAATTGTACTCATGTCAAAAATAAGTAATGGAATACAACAAAAAGTAAATTATAACAATTGAAAGCATCACTAAATATACCTGCATCCTAGGGGACCACGAGGTAAGGCTGCAGCTGCTGGTGGGGATGGTGCCCATGGATGAATGGAGCGACGCTCTAATCGAATATGACGCAGTCGCTCCCAAGCCCATAGCTGGAGAAAATATAGCAACATAAATGGGATGACAACTTTATTTCATTTTATAAACATTGAATATAAAATGTTAAACATAATGTTAGCAATTCGCACCTGAAGCAGAACAAGTGGGCCACCAAGAGATGCAGCCTCAGACCTAGTGGCAAGACAAAGCTCACGGTATAAACATGCTAGAGCTGTACTACCCCAGCTAAGCCTACCTGCCTCATCAAGGTCTCGCAGTAGAGGTAAGACCATCAGTTTCACCTTACTAGATGACTTGTCTGTAAATAGGCACCCACCTAGAAGAAACATAATGTATATCCTGCTGTACGCCGCAATAAATCTATCGTCAGCGTCATCGGGGATCGGCTGAGATAAATGGTGCGTCAATGCACTCAACCTAAGACGTGATCCATCAAAAGCAGTCTGAGGTGGAGTAATCCTGAGCAAGTCGTGGCACAACTGCTGCCACTCGGGAATAGGCCTCTGCACGTCTGGACTAGTAACCGCGTTGCCATTAACTGGCAACCCAAGTAGTATTGCAACATCCTGCAGTGTAATGGTCGTCTCGCCCACAAGCAAATGAAATGTATGGGTCTCAACTCTCCACCGCTCGACGAGTGCAGTGATGAGGCTCCAATCTAGTGCCATGAAGCCTAACCGATGCACCCTATAGAAACTAGCCCTCACCAAACATCGAAGGACCCGTGTGTCTAACCGACGCACTACTCTACGTAATGATGCCTCAATGCGTCGACAGTGCAATGGGCTGAACTCACGGCCCTCCCAAATAGCGGTGGAGCGATGCTGATGCTGTAAGTATAATACTGATGGATCGCTGGGGCCGGGATCAGGTAACTCTCTCCGTTGATCCATATGTAACTAATAGAAATATATTAGATAAGTACAAAAAGTACAATAAGTTATTTCAATAAACTAAAGAAGCACAATAAGTTCATTAAATCCAGATGAACATACTCCACATAATCCGCCACCAATGCCTCCTTATTTGAGGCAATAGCAAACAATGAAGGGAATTTGTCTCTTACAAACCCTTCCCCGCACCATGGATCGTCCGGGTAAATCTTATACGCCTTTGAAAATAATCAAAGACTTACATTAATCCTACTCTTAAGCCTAAACCACAAACAATGCTACAGAAGCATCCACAACTGATATAAAATAATAGGACTACAGACATTTTACCTTTCACCAACTAATTTAAAAACCTACTAATTTCGTAGCAGGTATCTTGGTAACTCGAAACTACTAGGAGTAGACTATAGGGTTGAAATCCTACTGCTTCTAAAAGAGAGAATAAGAAACAGACAGGCAATAACTGCAGCCTCCGCTTGGAATAAGTAAGTTTGGTCCCTTTGAAAGTTTGGAACATATGCTTCAAATAGACAGGCAAAGTGTTGCATCTAGGAAGCAATACAAAAATAGTTGTTATAAACAAAATGGAGCTGAGTTAGGTGGACACGTTTCCGTGGTTATAATTACATGAACGAAAGTTAACTATAGAAATTGATTGTGTTTGTTGGACAAAGGAGGAATCAAGTTGTCCTCTTGCTATTCCCTATATAGCATAAGTTGTATATCACATCCAATGATGGTTTCGAGGTCATATTCTAACCTGTTGGATCTTACCTCTGGTTATTTCCCGAATTTTGGTCAAGGGGGCAAAAAGCTCTCTCGAGTGGCAACTGTTACCGGGGCATTGACTGACCTAGATGATGAAAATGGCAATAGTGTTGGCTCTGATGCTCCATCGTCTGTGTCTCAAGAACGCATGATCATTGTGGGAAACCAACTCCCACTTCGAGCACATCAAAGATCAAATGGCAATGGAGGTTGGAATTTCAGTTGGGATGAAGACTCCCTTCTTTTACAACTCAAAAATGGCCTCGGAGAAGATGTGGAAGTTATATATGTTGGTTCTCTTAAAGAAGAAATTGATCCAAGTGAGCAAGATAATGTAGCCCAAACTTTGCTTGAAACTTTCAAGTGTGTCCCAGCTTTTATCCCTCCTGAGCTCTTCAGTAAATTTTATCATGGATTTTGTAAACAGCATTTATGGCCTCTGTTTCACTACATGCTTCCTCTATCACCAGATCTTGGTGGCCGATTTGATCGTTCCCTTTGGCAGGCCTATGTTTTTGTGAACAAGATATTTGCGGATAAAGTTATGGAAGTGATCAGTCCTGATGATGATTTTGTGTGGGTTCATGACTACCATTTGATGGTTTTGCCAACATTTCTGAGGAAGAGGTTTAATCGGGTGAAGCTTGGATTTTTCCTCCATAGTCCATATCCATCATCGGAGATATACTGTACACTACCTGTAAGAGATGAGCTTCTACGAGCACTCCTGAACTCTGACCTTATTGGCTTCCACACTTTTGATTATGCAAGGCATTTCCTTTCTTGTTGTAGTAGAATGCTTGGCCTTTCCTATCAATCTAAGCGAGGTTACATTGGGCTTGAGTACTATGGTCGCAATGTGAGCATTAAGATTCTTCCTGTTGGGATTCATATGGGCCAGCTTCAATCTGTACTAGACCTTCCTGATACTGAATCTAAGGTTTCAGAGTTACGAGATCATTTTAGGGGTCAGATTGTTTTGCTTGGAGTAGATGACATGGACATCTTTAAAGGAATAAGCTTAAAACTTCTGGCCTTTGAACAACTGCTCATACAACATCCTGATAAGAGGGGTAAGGTTGTTCTGGTTCAAATTGCAAACCTTGCAAGAGGCCGAGGGAGAGATGTACAAGAGGTCCAATCTGAAACTTATGCCACAGTAAGAAGGATTAATCAGTCATTTGGACGGAGAGGATATGATCCAGTGGTTTTGATCGATACTCTACTGCAGTTTTACGAGCGAATTGCTTATTATGTAATTGCAAAGTGCTGTCTTATTACGGCAGTAAGGGATGGAATGAATCTTATACCTTATGAATATATTATATGTCGCCAAGGAAACGAAAAGCTAGACAATGCATTGGGACTGAACCCATCAGTGCCAAAGAAGAGCATGCTTGTGGTTTCGGAGTTTATTGGGTGTTCCCCATCTCTCAGCGGTGCAATTCGGGTTAACCCATGGAACATTGATGCTATGACTGAAGCTATGGATTATGCCTTAATTGTGTCTGAGGCAGAGAAACAGTTGCGGTATGAGAAGCACTATAGGTATGTGAGTACCCATGATGTTGCATATTGGGCTCATATTTGCAAGATCTTGAAAGGGCATGTAGGGACCATGTGAGGAGGCGATGCTGGGGAATTGGTTTTGGTTTAGGATTTCGGGTAATTACTTTGGATCCAAATTTCAGAAAGCTTTCAGTTGAGCATATTGTCTCAGCTTATAAGAGGACCAAGAGCCGAGCAATTCTTTTGGATTATGATAGGACTATGATGCTGCAGAGTTTGATCAGTACGATTGCTAATGTAGATGCTGTTGTAATCTTAAACAACTTATGTAAAGACCCCAAGAATGTGGTCTTCCTAGTTAGCGGGAAGGATAGAAAAACTTTGACAGAATTGTTTTCTTCTTGTGAAAAGCTTGGGATTGCAGCAGAGCACGGTTATTTTGTGAGGTAACACATCTATCCTTTGATTGAAACTTTTGTTGTATTTTACGACTTGAAAATATAATCATGAATTTTAGATTCTTTAGTGTGTTGCGGATCTGAACTGAATTTTGCACAGATCAACATGGGTTTTGTAATATTGACAATGGAAAGGCTTGTGCCTGGCTGATCGCAGTTGTTTAGTTGATCAATTACAGCTCATAGTTTGCTAACTTTTGTGTAAAACTTCTGAGAAATACCCTCATGCTAACTTTTTGAATGTTGGAATCTTCTAAATGATAATTAATCCCCCCCCCCCCCCCACAACGTACACACCCAAAAAAAAAAAAGTGGACATATTAGTTAAATCTTTTTTTTTTGGTGGCATCTCAAAATGCAGCAGGATAATGCTTTGATAAAGAAGTGGACACATTAGCACACTCAAAAAGAAGTGTGTAATTTTCTTGGGAAATTTGAGATGAAGGAAACGAAAATCTGTTTGTTGCAATATTTCGTCATTTAGATGAGTATATTAAGGATGGTGGGGAAACAGTGCCATGATGGTGATGGCAGCAATAGCAACAATTGTGGTCATGGTGGTGGTGACTGTATTGGTAGTGGTCACAGGGGCTGGCGGGAAGTGATAACGGCAACAACGGTGGTGATACGGTGAAGGTGATAGTAGAGGAGTGGCAATGGTGCTACCCATTTTTCACAATTCAGAGACTTATTAAATAACAATACTTAGTTGTTATTTGAAGGAGATATTTGCTCCCTCCAAATCTCTCACTCAAACCCTCAAGAAATTTAGAAACCTTTTTTATTTCAAATATCCAAAAACAAAGATAATTGGATTTAAAAATCCCAAGTAATCTTCCATGCTGAACTTCTCCGTCCAAATGCACCCTAAATTCATTAAGGGCCTACAATATGTCTTTGCTTCCCAAAATTTTGGAAACAGAATATCACTGTTATGAGATTATATCATTTCCATTTGTTTTGCTTTTGTTTTTTGTTTTGTGGGAGGGGTGCAATGTGGTCTTTACCCATCAGTTGTATAATTCTGCTTATATTCAATCAACTTACCATCAAGCAAACTCCTATGGAGAAAGAAAAGAGAAAGACTATTGTAATTGCTGATGCAAAATTATGAAGAGAAAGACTAAGTAAAGTCAGAAGAGGGTTTTTCCCAACAGACCAGATTGTAATTGCTGATGCAAAATTATGAAGAGAAAGACTATCAAATCAATTTAAGTTACCAGAAGTTTCAAAGATGAAGAAAATCATCTGTATATTTCACTCTAAATACATAAATGTAATAATCTAGCTAGCTACAGAATAAAATGAAAAAACAGTAATTAATAGACGAGAGGGGAAAAGGAATTAATCAGAACAATACCAAATGGGATATGAAATTAATGTGCATGGAATTTAGAAAAGAGGCACAAGTGCAAACACTTTCAAACAAGCACAAATGCAAGAAAAGCAAAAGAAGCAACACAAACTCCCAAGCATAAAGCATAAGAAAAGATGCAGGCAAAAGAACAAAAAGGGCGGAACCTGATGTACGTACTTGATTACATTGTCAATTTAGTAGTAATCAACAAAGTATATGAATAGGTATTCAATATTTCAAAATGTTAAATTGATTGAATTGGCATCAATTACACCTAATAACAAATCCTATAATTTATTAAAAATGTATATTTTCAATTCACTTACTACTTTTTTCTTTTTCTTTTTTTGTATCAGATTAAAAATAAAAATCCTATCAAAACAAAAACAAAAATCCTATCAATCTATCAACGTCAAATCATTTTTTTTTATGGCTCATTATATATATATATATATATATATACAAAAAATTCTTTATCTGTCTCTTTCTCTCTCAAGATAACTACAAGAAATTCTTTATCAGTTAGTTAAATCATGGGCCATGCTGTGACATAATTTAAATAACTAGCACTGGTAATATCACAATTGATTGATTCTGTATACGTGCCTTATCATTCATCCTGAGCAAATTAAAGAAGGGAAAGATAATATATGCTTGTATATATTATTTGATCTTTTCTGTTAGCTATATATTACATAATTAGAAAAGTAAAACAATTACCTGACGACGGTGGCGAGCGACGGCAGCGGCGAGCGAGCGAGCGACGGCGGCGAGCTACGGCGAGCGACAGCGGCTAGGGTTTCTCTCTTGCTCAAAGTCGTATCGCGTGAATACGATTCTGAAATGGGATTTGGTATAATAAAACTAAAGCAGGTAAGATTATTACGCCTTTTACAAGCGTATAAGTTTTATACGCTTTTGAAAGGCGTAATAGTCTTCTACGCTTTTTCACCGAACATAGCCTCAAAAGCGTATAAGATTTATACGCTTTTGAAAAGTACCTGAGTCCGGGAATTAAGTTGAAAAGTGCTTGGGTCGGGTCAAAAAGTTTTAAATGTACCTTGGTCGGGTCAAAAATTCGGCGTCAAGTGTTGCGTCGCACTCTTCGATGATATATATTTATTTATCATGCTATGATGTGGGGCCCATATCTTCTCGATCCCGAGGTGAGATGAGAAAACAGACAGAGTAAAGCCGTGACTCCATAGATTTCTTTTTTCTAGTTAGGTACCCCAAGTTCCCAATAATGTTACTCCTGCCTAACCTAAGTGGGGAATAGCATATTAATTAATTATGTGTCTTAATTATAATATGTTATATATATAATTTATATTTATATTTTAATTTATTTAATTGATATTTTTTATTAAAATTAAATAATCACATTATATATATATATATATATGAATGTATGTATAATTCACTAAAATTATGATACGTATGAGAGTAAAAAATATTTATCTTATTTAATTTGAAACTAAGCATTATCCTAAATAAAATGATATTGGTTTCAATCTTGGTTGTCCAAATATTTGACGTATTAAGAGCAATTTTAAAAGTGGTTTTAAGATATGAGTCATTCCCTTCAACTGTCAATATGACTCTCATTATTGTATTGTTCATTTTCTAAGAGAGCAACTATTATGACACCCATTTTGGATCAAGCTAAGAATAATAATCAAGTGAATGTAGACATATATATTATGCGAGAGTGAATCTAAAAATTAGTTTTAAAAAAGAGAAAAAGATAAATTAGTAAAAAAAAATATATTAAAATATTAAATAAATACTTTTTCAAATATTATTATTAAAATACTATATGCTACTTAAAGTCATTAAAACATATATATATATATATATAAATAAATACTGTGACAACATTCAAATTAATTTTTTGAATTCAAAAACGGATCTTACTTTTGAAATTGTTCTAAGTTGAAAAGTGTATGGTATTAATTCTAATCTTAGTTGTTATTTTTCTGTAATTTAATAAATGTGTTTGTGAAGTTGGTGAACATGTTTCTTTAGTTTGATTGGATTTGATTTGACTTGTTTATATTGTTTTATGTGCTTTCTTTGAATTTTTGACCCGACCCGGGTATTTTTAAAATTTATTGACCTGACCCAAGCCCTTTTCAACTTATTTCACTGCATCTATGTTCATTAGTAACATGGACAATAGCATATCATTATTTTTAGTGTGGAACTTCATTATTAATTTACTAGTTTACAATTTATAATCACAAAAATCTATAACTGTAGGTGGAAAAATAAAAAAGAAAAGTAAAACACCTAATAGCTCACAGGAAAGGAAGAAAACGTCACTGCATCTATGTTCATTAGTAACATGGACAATAGCATATCATTATTTTTAGTGTGGAACTTCATTATTAATTTACTAGTTTATAATTTATAATCACAAAAATTTTAACTTAGGAAGGCATCACAGAGCTAAAAAGACCAAGTGTCATCAAATAGGTGATTGCAATGCTTTCATCTCAATATATTATATCAAACTACCTTCCTATATACAAGACAAACAAGAAGAATGAACAAAATAGCATATTTACCTTTCAAGGATTTGATATGGATCCACAACAAGCTTTAGTTTTCCATCAATCCATAGAGAGTAACGAGCATTGGGAGCAAGTCTATGCAATAAAAGCTTTGGAACCTGCCAAAGGTATAATTTGAGTCACAAGGTCTATTCAGCACTCCCTGATCTAAATTGAACAGCCTTCAGGGAACAAGGCCAAATGGATCTTAATTAAGATTTCTGATTGCACTTATAAAAAAAAAAAATTTCAGATTGCCAACCAGAAGTATGAGTTTCTCTTCATCCTCATAAACAAGCTAATATTTCCATGTGAATAATAATACAACCAAGAACGAAAACTCACAGCAGCATTACATTATAGAAATTGCACACAAAGATTTAGGCTCATGTTTAGACGAAACGGGCCAAGCTTCAGTAACCCACGAGAATAATAGTGCAGGAAACTCAAAATGGCCAGAGCATTGGATGATTAAGATGCAAATATAGCAACCTTTTTGTTTGTTTTGAAGTTTTTATAGCTTCAGAAACAATGTACGCACACACAAGGTCTGAAAGGAAACCTCCAAATTTATAAGCTTGAGAAGGGTTGTTGTAATGTCGGCTATAGATTTGATGGTGAGTGTAGTGTGAGTCAAAAGGGAATAAAAGGAACTTCACTATCAGTGCTCAACACAAAAAAAAAAAAAAAAAACAAATGTAATGTAAAGTATATAATAATAATAAAATGAACCCAGAAAAGCTAACAACAAAACGGATCAAGAAATAAATGTAAAGAAAGCAAAAGAGAGGAGATTCAGAGTAGAGGCAATGTATAATACATACCAGCAAAGGTCTCCCAAAAACAGGGACCGTTCTCGGTTAGAGCACATCTTGTTAGGGCCCCTCTTCTTCTCAACGACGGCTCTCTCTTCTTCGACGCTAGGGCTTTTTCTCTCTTCTTCGTTGCTATGGCTTTTTCTCTCTTCACAGTTTCTCTGTGTGAGAAACAAATCTCCACACTTCAGCCTATATAATAAAAACCCTACGCCTTTTAAAAGTGTATTAAAATCCTGCGCCTTTAAAAGGCGTATGAAATTGATACGCTTTTTAAAGGCGTATAAGATTGATACGCTTTTTAAAGGCGTATTACTCTTATACACTTTTCTAAGAAAAAAATTTTCAAAAGCGTATAAGATTTATAAGCATTTAAAAATTACCTGGGTTCGAAAAATAAGTTGAAAAGAACTTGGGTCGGGTCAATAAATTTTAAAAATACTCGGGTCGGGTCAAAAATTCTAGTAACCAAAGATCTTTGCACAACATAAGTCACCAAACACCCCCTGACACAAGAAACCAAGCCGGGTTGTCTCTCCTCTCTTTTTTCTCGCCCAACGTGCCCAACCCTTTCTCTATCTCTCCCTCTCTTGCACGGTACCAACATTCTTCCAGCTCGCCGGAGGTTGCCCATTAATCTCGCCGTCACTGTCGTCTCAAAAATAGAGGTAAACCACTCCCACGCTGGAGGTGTCGCTCGTCAATCTCGTCGTTAACTCCCTCACCAGAGGTGTCACCCGTCAATCTCACCGTCAACCTCGCCAGTCACCGTAGCCGCAAAAATAAAGGTAAAAAACATGTTGCCTGGCATATGAACTAAGAGAAAAATAAAAGAAAAGAAAAACATGCTTTGAGGTATGATTTTCGAGGATTTTTGTTTGAATTGCTGATAAGGCTTAGGATTTTGTGATGAAGAAGTTGGGTTCTTTCAGTTGGATTGTTGCTTTGGTCTTTAGGGCTTTAAATTAAGCTTTGATACATTGTGATATTTGAAGAATTTCTTTTACTGGTTTTAGTTCACTCCTATTGAGATACCGGGTTAAGATAATCACAAGTGATCACTCATTTCAATGTTTCAAATGACTTACAATATATTCATATGAAATTTTAGAACTATAGTTGCCCCTTCATAAGAATTTAAAGGGCTAGTTTCCTTTTTCTCCATTAAGTGCCCAAACGGCAGCAAAGTTTCTAGCATGAGTAAATTTATTTGCCGGGACAATGGAGAAGGAGTTGGGCCTGCTCGACCTATTCAAACCTCTTGAGTTGAGCCAACTTTAAACATTCAATTTCTCAAGTAATATCAGTATATGAATTTTGAAGAACCAATTAAAGGGGTGAGATGAATGCTTTAGACGGATGTTTGCCATTGTCGTAGTCTGAATATGCGTCATATCCTTTTTCCTAAAAAAATTAAAAATAAGTGAGAGACTACAAGCTCACGGTGTGTTGTTCTGCTGCCACAGCTCAAACTAGTTCAAATTCTAAGTCCAACAGTTTTATTTGTCAAGTATGTCATGTAAAATGTAACCACATTCCTAAACACATCATATGTTGACCTGCTCTTAGTATCTGCCCAAAACACATTTCTTAAACGCCCCTCTTCATCAAATCCATCATATAAAAAAAGTTTGAATTATCAGCTTGCATCTTCAAGAAATATTTTTTGTATTGCAACATCTCTAACACTAAGCCGTAATTGTCTAACTTTGTGAATACAATTCCTACAATCTCTCTCCAAAAATGAAACATTCTCAAACCCCCTACTTCAATCACAAATGAATTATATTTCTTATTTATTCAAATTCCAGCTCTATCATTCAACTCAAGCTTCCTTTCGAGTTTTGACAAGAGGACCCATTATCTTATTACATCTAAAAAATTAACTTTTGGTTGGACTCAACCCATGGTTATGCTCAAGTACAATGGTATTCAGTCGCCAATTTCCTTCGAGGGATTTGCCTGCCTTGATTAAAGCCTTGCAATCTGTTCTTGTGACTGGATATGGCTTAAACAAATTCTTTGTTTTACTTGTTAAGTTGCCTACTTTAGCACATGAAAAAGTCACATATTTCAATTCACCATCATCCCCTTTAACACTAGTTTTTTTCCTCACCGCAAACCCCCTTTAACACCATCATCTGGCCTGCCTTTGTAAAGTTTTTTTGGGTCTTTCCCCTATGCCTTTCTTGGACACATTTATAATATACATCTTACTTATCAAAAAAGGTCACGTTTTTGGTTTTTTTAACCAACTGGAACATTGTACTATATGTATTATCAAAAAAGGTGACGTTTTTGGTTTTTTTAACCAACCGGAACATTGTACTATATGTATTATATTTGATTTGTTATTATTTTTGTTTTACTAAATCTTTGAAAAAAAGTCATAGAATAAATGTAGGACATTTATGTTGGCTTTTAGAATGATCCAAAGATTAGCTATTTGAAAATGAATGAAAGAGAGAGGCTTGCGTTTTTTTCCTCTGTTTTTGCTTCGATGGTGACTGGCGAGGTCGACGGCGAGATTGATAAGCGACACGTCCGTCAAGGGAGAGGTTTACCTCTGCTTTTGCGGCAACGGTGACGGCGAGATTAATGGGCGAGGCCTCCGGCGAGACTGACGGGCGACCTCTAGCGAGCTGGAAGAATGCTGGTGGTATCGAGGGAGGGAGAGAGAAGGCTATGCGGGCTGGGCGGGAAAGAATGGAAAGAGAGACAACCTCACTTGGTTTCTTGTGCCAGGGGGTGTTTGGTGGCTTGTGTTGTGCAGGGATGTTTGGTTGCTAGCTTTGGGCAGAGTTGTTTGGTTTTTTGTGCCACATCAATTGTGTACAACTTTCTTGGGCCAAGAAACATTATTTTTTAATATATTGAAATTATGATTATTAAATTTTGTAATTGATTTGAGAATAAAAATTTAATTTTAAAAACTTCATATGCATATATTTGAAAAAAAATTACATGACTTTCAGAAAAATAATTTTTGAAGACCTTGAGAAAAAAAATGCATAAGAAAATAAAAAAAATTATATTTGAACCTTATATTTGGTAAGCAGTCAAACACATGATTGAAATATAATAACATATTTAGTTTTTTATTCAAGTCTATTCTAAATATTAGATTGAAATATTTAATATTTTATAGTATTTTATATTTTATTCGATTTAATTATATCTTATCATATCTCGTCTTTTTATCCGATCGTTCAAGCAAGGCTTAATTGTATTTTTAATGTGATGTGTCAGGATATAATTATTTTAAAAATTATATTTTATGGGATTCAAAATTATTATATCTCGATACATTACATTGAAAATACAATTGAATATATTAATAAAAAATACATAACAATTTTCTTAAGATTAATATAACCTTTGACTTATATGTGATGCCATTCCTCCAACTCATAATTTATATTGGGCAGTAACCTAAATTAGCTTTACAACTTGAATAAATGCGTAGCCTTAGAGTTCTTTCAGGACACCGCAAATGCAACAATTTAATCTAAAAATCCACACATATACAATTTCATATCAAATGAATAGAATGGTGAAACCTTAACAAGTAAAGGTTCAAACTTGACATAACAGACTATCAATGCATGTCAAAATCAAGAAAAATAGGTTTGGAACAACATTATTGGTTGTTAGTATGTACATGTCCATTTATATTAAGTGGTAAGGTTAAATTCCCAAATTAGTTAAATGCAACTGATATACCATAAATTGGTTGCGGTAGTTCAGAGTTACCGAGGCGTGGCATGTGTCCACAAAGAATTCTTCAGGATACAGATCTTGGGGTAATTAATTCCACCGACCAGGTACAAACATTTCAGAGGTAAGGGATTTCGAACTAGTCACCACCTTCCATAGGTTACCGACTTTAGAATAAGGAAATAAAGTTTAATATGAAAACCACCATCTGTGAATATCTTCGATTCCCTCATTTCATGGCTCCTAATCCTACTTAACTTGAGAGATCTACACCCTATAAATAAAGCAGTAAGGTACACTTTCTAATCATGTTCAATTCTTCTTTTTGAATTACAGTTTTTTTTTTTATTACTAACTTTATCATCGTAGCGGCTACCACTAGAGCTTTCTTGGTGATCCTCTGATTTCAAGTTCTTGACTGGTAGCTCAAGAGGAAAAACCTTCAGACCAGAAAAGAGCACCATCAGTTTGGCGCCGTTTGTGAGAACGATAATCTTTCTCATTATTTTTCATCAACAAAATATATATTGTCTTTTTCTTAAAAGAAACAATAGCTCCCAACCTTCACCCTAGAAAGAACCCCTAAAACCCTCAAAATTAGCCTCCTACTGAAGGAGGAAGGGGAAAAATGCCTATCCGTTCGCAACAGTAACTTGATCAGATATAATGACAGTTTAATCAAATGTAGGAACAACTCACAGCTATGTCACATGCTCTAGCTTCACTGTCTCAGAACCAGTGGAACCATCCTTCTCCTCCTACTAACGCTGTTGACGAAGGACCTCGGCCTCCTGCTACCACCATGGGCAAAGGGTTCTATAATGAGGAATTGCTTAACATGCAACCGGTACACTCCCATGGTACCGTCCATTTAGGGATTGATCCCCAATGGTCAACAGTTATGGGGAGAGGAATACTGACGTTCCATCCTGCTGTCCATTATCAGAGCAGGATAAGAATACCGATCCCAACAGTTTCTAGAGCTAATCTAGCACAGCAGGGACTTATGCCTCCTGAGGTCCTAGATCCACCAGTCTTGGGAGAGCAACATCCTCATGCTACTCTTGGAAAAATTCCCCCCGCGAATCCAAAGCTTGGAAACACGAAAAAAGACCAACAACAAGTATTGATCGTGTAACAAGTCCTACCCAAAGCCCCTCAGAGGGTAGAGGAGATAGCAAACTCTCAAGATCAAACGAGCTCAACCAAGGGGTTCCACGTCCTTCCAGAACAAGATGAGCTAAGTAAACTACTTGGTAGGTTCTCTACGCCGTTCACTTCTGCCATAATGACAGAGGAACGGCCCAAGAAATTTGTTATCCCAAAAGTCATTCTCTATGATGGGTCTAAGGACCCTAGGGACTACTTATCTCATTATCAACATACAATAGCCCTACACAGGGTTACCGATGCCTTCATATATCAAACTTTTATGACCAGCCTGAAGGGTACCGCCCTTAAATGGTTTCGCAACCTTCCCCAAAAATCAATCATCAATTTTTAAGAGCTCAGTAGGCTATTTCTTAACCGTTTCTTAACGAGTAGGAAGTTGAGAAAAGGGCCAGAGTTCTTATTGATTGTGAAATAAGCAAAATAAGAGTCATTTCGGAAGTACATAGCTCGTTTCAATACCAAGCTCATGGAGATAACTGACTGCAATTCAAGTTTCTTGGTGGCCGCTCTCACTTGAGGCCTTGGGCTTGGACGCTTTTAGGACTCCTTAACCAAGAATCCTCCTGTCGACATGACAACACTCATGGATAGAGCGCGAAAGTATATTAATCTCGAAGATAAAAAAGCCTCATTTTAAAAATCTAAAGAATAAGCTCAGAAGAACGAACAAATTCAGAAGAAGGATAATAGTGCCAATAAGAAGAGGATCAGGAGTCCCGATAAGAGAACAACATCCATAGCCTAGAACAACTCTAACTCTAGAAGGCATGGGACTAATACCCCGCTGAATGCTTTTCTTACCCATATATTCCAACAAATTCAGACTCGTGAAAACCTAAGGTGGCTGGAACCATTAAAAAGCCACCTTGACTCAAGAAATCGAAACAAGTATTGTGACTTCCATAGAGAGCAGGGGCACACAACTGAGGAGTGTAGAGCTCTAAAGTAGGAGATAGAGCGTCTCACCAAGAGAGGACAACTGAGAGAGTTCGTTCGCCAAGATAGGATGCAGAACCCCCTTGATGAAAGACCCCCTCAAAGGAGGCTAGAGCAAGGGCCTGAATAGAGGGAAGTTCAGAATGATCAATAGTAGCAAAATAATCAAATCATCTTCGTGCTCCATGTTGACAATACGATGATAGGGATGTCTAACTGAGCCAAAAAGAGATATGTTCGGGAAGCAAGGGCAGAGCCCCACGTCATCCATATCTCGGCCATTGAGAAAAAGATAAAATCAGAACTACAAATCCAGTTATCTGAACTAGACCTTATTGGGATACACTGTCCCACAACGTTGCTCTTGTCATCTCACTCAAAATTGCTAATTTTGAGATCAGAAGGGTCATCGTAGACACTGGAAGCTTTACCAACATGTTATTCTATGAACGTTTCAAACACATGAAACTCAACTTTAATAACATCAAAGCTACCGTAGCTATAATGGCAAGATTCAATGGGAACCTCAGTTTCCCAATGGGCAGAATTGATCTATTGACTATGGTAGGAGAAGGAGATGACCAGAAGACCTTGATCTCTAAATACATGGTCTCGGATGCTAAATCTCCCTATAATATCATTATTGGGAAACCTTAGATCCACCAGATGGGGGCAGTTACTTTAACTTTCCATCAATGCTTGAAATATGTCCATAAAAGCAAAGTTCTCATTATTAAGGGTTGTCAACCCATTGCTCGGGAATGACATACCTTTGCATTGAAAGGACCTTCCAAATTGCAATTACAGTACCCTCATGAAAGGGAAAGCTCCTCATCTCTAAAACTTTATGAGGTCGAAGAATGTATTTTCGAGATTGACAAGCCACTGAGTCCTAGAGAAAGGGACAACGCGGTCTAACCAATAGAGGAACCCATCAAAGTACTTATCAGCATTGAAAAAGACAGAAAATACTTGCACGTTGGCTCAGCTCGATCTCCTTTAAAGCAAAAGGAGATTGTTAAATTCTTGAAATCAAATCTTTCAGTATTTGCTTGAAATACCAAAGATATAGAGGGAATAGATCCCGAATTCATTTTTCATAAGCTGATAACAGATCCAGACCATCCTCTAGTGAGATAGAAGAGGAGGACATTAGCTCTAGAATGTCACAAAATTATTAATGAAGAAGTCCAGAGGTTGCTTGGTGCTGGAATGATAAATGAGGTGTTTTACCCTGAATAGCATGCCAATATTGTTCTCGCATAGAAGAAAAACGACAAGTGGAGAGTCTGCATCAACTATACCAACCTCAAGAAAGCTTGTCCTAAAGACAAATTTCCTCTTCCCAGAATTGACCAACTCGTTGTTGTTACGGCAGGTTATGAACTTATGAGCTTCATGGATGCTTACTCTAGCTATAATCAAATCCAGATCAATTAGAGCCTTGATCTGGGTAGGATCTGCCTCAATTCCTCTATTGGAAATTAGGAAACCTAGGAATTTTTCCTCTGTGATCCTGATAGTACATTTTGATGGGTTAAGTTTCATTCTATGCTTCTCTTGGATGTCTAATGTCTGGCTTAAGTGCTGAATGTGTTCATCTTTCCAAACACTTTTGACGAACATATTGTCGATGTAGACTTCCATTGTATCTCCAATTTAGAGGCCAAACATTTTATTCACAAGCCTCTGATATGTGGCCCTAGCATTCTTCAGATCGAACGACATCACTCTATAACAATAAAGATCTCGTTATGATATGAAGGCAGTTTTCTTGGTATGGAGGATTTCTTCCCCAAGTTCATCCAAAAGACATTACCGTGTATCACTATCGGTCGTCTTGGTTCTCGAAGGGTAAAATGATCTTTTGTATTTGATTCGGATCTCACACACTCACATCATACTTGCATTACAAATAGATTTTATCTTATTATCATGTATGTAATTGACTTGTGGTTGTGAACTAATTTTCTCAAAATGCATCTTTAAAATACTTATGGAAAAAATTCAATTCACAAGACAAACAATGAATGAGGAACTCATTGTTGCTTATTCGATCAAAGCTTTGGCTTGTTCGAATGATCAATAGAAAAGTTCGCTCTCATTCATTTTCATTCGTTCAAACTTCTGTATCAAATGAGTTGCTACAACCTTAGAGTTGTATTCGTTTGATATTCGTGTTAGTGCTCGTTCGGACGAATGATGGTTCGTTCGAATGAACCCCGGGTGAAAAACAGATTTATAATCTGATTACTACTCATTTGGGGATCAATCAATCTCTTTACAAAAAATAAGCTAAAATACATTTCAGAGCAGCCATAAATAGAGTGAGAGAATCTCAATTTATGAGAGCTAAATTGTTGATAGATCTTGAAACTCTTGTGAGAGATTGTTCATACATGACATTCATAATCATCTCTACTCATTTTCATTAATCGGGTTTGATCAAACCCCACGATTCAATCAGATCTAAAGAGCCTTGGTTCACATCAAACTCATTATTGACGTTAGATGAAATTCAAGCATGAGGATTTAGCATTGAGTGATAGGTGGACACCAAGGTCGTGAGGATTCACGATTATTGAACAGCTTGATCGGAGTAGTTCGATTGTTTGAAGGATTGGCTATGAGAAACTTGAGGATTCGAGGAAAATTTAAAGACGTAATCGGGGAGAATGGAGCTAGAGGTACTTAACTCATTCGTAGATTCGTTGTATTTCACTTTTCATCATAGTGTATTCCTTTTATGAACGTTGGCCCTGCTTTGGAATTTACCCTAAAGATTGTTGTCCTTGGTAGTTTTTTCCGTCATCAATCGATTTGCAATCTTTCTTTCTTTCTTTCTTTCTTTCTATCTCTTTCAATTTACTATGTGCTTAATTGAATTACTTCTGCTTAATTTTAGAAATTGAGTTTTTCATATTTCCACAATTGTTCATCAATTTGATATATTGAAAAACTTGATTTAGTAAATTGATTGAAATCAAAATTGATAGCCTAGTTGATTTTGTCTTGAATTGTGAAAATTACTATAAAATCAATCTAGTTGATCAATTAGGTGCAGTTTGAATAGGTTGGTGAATTGGTTGATTCTTGGTAGATTCATTAGTGAAATGGCATAACTATGGGATTAATCATGTTGCGTGATTCATTGTTAATTGTGACATCTTTGTAATTAACCTAGAATTGGAATTAAATTGAAAGAAAATATTTAATTCAAGACCTACCTATTCAACCCCTCCTTTTAAGTAATTCACGCTTTAGGACCTTGAGTGATATCCTTGTGGGGTCCCTCCGCGTTAACAAAGTGGTATCAGAGCCTTCTTTATAAGGCATTTGATTGATATCCTAAGTTGTGAAATCCATGGAAGCGTTAAGAGAGGGAGAATCAATCTCACGACCACCTCTATTTGACTACTGAAATTATGCTTATTGGAAAGCTCGTATAAGAGCATTTTTAAGAGTTGTGGATGAGCGAGTTTAGCTTGTCGTCTAAGATGGTTGGACCTCTCTAGTCACAATCGCAACTACGAAAACTTCCTTCGTAGTCAAGTCTTTAAACACTTGGAACGAGTTAGAGTTAAGGATGAGTGGCTATAACATCAAAGGGTTGAACGCCATCTTTAATGCGGTAACTCTTGATGAGTTTCACTGCATTATGACTTATGAGACATCCAAGGACGCTTGGGACATCCTCGAGACTACTCATGTGGTTACATTGGCGGTAAAGAGGCCAAAACTACAAATGTTGACTTCTAGGTTTGAAGCCCTTAAGAATAGAAGAATCAGAAACCTTTTCCGAGTTCTATGCTAAATTGAGTTATGTTGTTAACTTATCATTCAACCTAGGAGAGAAACTTGAAATGACCAAGATTGTACGAAAAATATTGAGATATCTTTCTAAGAGATTTCAACCTAAGATAACTGTCATTGATAAGAGTAAGGACGTGGACTTTCTAGTTGTTAATAAGTTAGTTGGATCACTTAAAACCTTTGAACTAACTCTCAGGCAAGCAAAAAAGACCAAAAGTCTTGACTTAAAATCAACATCAGTAGAAAGTGAAAGGGATATTGAAATAGACCCTAAGTCCGTGAATGATGAGGACTTGGCTCTTTTTGTTAAGAGGTATAACAAATATCTCAATGGTAGAATGCTTAACTCTAAGGGATCTCAAAGCTTAAGTAAAATATCCGTTGGAAATTTTAACACTTCAAGAGGCCAAGTCTAAAAATCTTATTCTATTGGTGATAGAAGAAGACCTTCTTCACAATCCACCTCTAAGCCTATTGAATGATATGATTGCCATAACTTTAGACATATAGCGACTGATTGTCCTAATAAGTGAAAGGAAAATTCTCGAAATAAGAAGGTAGTGAAATCATCTCTTTTTGAAGATGATGAAGAGGAAGAAGGGGATGAGAATGATGATGAAGAAGAAGAAGGTGATGAAAGTCAATTCTTGGCTCTTACGAGTATCATCAATGTCCATAAAGGATCTCATCTTCCATTGAGGATGAAGATCACGAGGACATCAAAGACTTTGTGTCTAATGATGAAGAAAGCGATGATGAAGACAACATTGAGATTACCTTTAAAAAAAGATTTGATGAATCTGTAAATCTCAAAAAGTCTAACATGAAGCTTATCACTAAGCTTAAGTCTTGTGAGAAGGAGAAGAGTGCCTTAATAATTGATTAATCTTTATTGAATCAATTGAACGAGGATAAATTCTCTCTTAAAAGAAGTTGAATCCTTAAAGAATGAAAGAATTTTATTGGTTGTTGAGGTAGGAGGACTTAAGGCATCCTTAGTTGTTGTGACAATGAAAAGAAAGATTTGAATTCCAAAGTTCACTTTCTTAGTGAACAACTCACGCAAGTTAGAAATGTCAAAGTCAATCTTGAGGATAGGTTTAATAAGCTTTCTAAAATGCTTAATACTGTCTAAATCAAGAAGGATAAAAGTGGTTTGGGAGATGAAATGCTCACAAACAAAAACAAGCCATCCATATCCACTTCAAGTCAATCTCTCATTCTTAAGCCAGTTGTATTTGTGTCATCAAAATCCAACGTTGTTAAACCACTTAAACCTATGAGGAAAGCCTAACTATAACTAAAGACTCAAACACATTTTCTCCTACTACCTCAATCTAGTCCTCTAGTAAAACCTCAACTAAGATTATTCTATTGCTCTTATTACATGGTTGGAGGGCATTCTAGAAGGAAGTGTAGATTTTCCAAGAAAAGACAAACACAATCTCACCCTATATGACCTTAGAGCACAAATTGGAAATTGTTACCTTGAAGCAACAAATTAATAATCATATTCAAAAATCAAGGAGCATGGCTCAAAGGATTATTCATATTTCTAACTTTGAAAAGCCTATAGTAATTTCCCATTCCAAGGTTGGAGGTAAGGTCAAGACCCAAAAAGCTCCTCCTACCCCCAAAAGAATTGGGAGACAAATTTGGGTAAGGAAGGATAAACTAAAAGGTCTTGAGAAATAGTGTGTAAATCACACTTCAAAATTTGTTTCTTCCTCAAGAAGAGCAAATTTGGCTCTTAAGTGACTAAGAGATTCTATAGAAATTTAGGGATTTCTGTAACATCTCAACCCAATTAAGTGGAGCAATTAAGGATAATGATGATTATTATAGAAAAAATCTCTTAATAATCATTAACAATTCTATTTAAGATTAATAGTCTACAAATATAGAGAAGAATGTATAAATGAGAGAAATTAGTTACGAACTAGAGACAATCAATTTAAGAATATGATTTAATGGCAAAACTCGTAACTTGATAACGAATTAAGATTGGCGTTATGGTATTGGTGTATTGGAAATACACTGAATTGGATCATTATAAGAATCACATTATTTGAAACTGTCATCTTTAATAAGTTTCTTGTTCAGTATTCGCAGTAAGTTCTTAATCCTGGGAGGATAGTAAACTCAAGCTCTGAATAGTGATGACTTTGAGTTACCAATGGGTGAGGTCTTTTAAATCAACATCTCGGTATCTTGGGAAGTCATTATTTAGACTATGAGAACACATATTCTTAAGATGGAATCTATATTCTATATATTAGAGAGATGGATATCACCTTTGTGCTAATTTAATGGGTTAATCACTGAAATTCGGATCCGGTCTTTTCAATAAATTGTTTATTGAAATGATGACCAATTACAAGTGGTTAATAACTATTGAATTAGGTTCTTAAAATAATTAGAGAATTAATTTGTCAGTATAATATGGAACCCTGATTATTAGTATCCATGTAGAGGGGCTGTATATGGGTTTACTCTATTCTACTAAGTTAGAGTACAATTTCAATTATATAGTGGAGTTTGTTGAAATTAATTAGTCAATTAAAATTAATTATGAGATAATTGACTAATTGGAAGCTAACTTAGTGGGACCCACTAGATCCCTTCTCTTGCCCTAATTAAGCCCTATATATATAATATATAGGAAGCCGTTTATTACAAGTTAAGTTTTTGTGCTAGACGAAAATAAGAGCCAACCCACTCTCCTGCGATACGGTTTGCCTAAGGGAAAAGAAGAGAAGACCTAGAGGAGTAAAAGAAAGAAGATTGCATCAATCTTTTCAAGAAGTCTTCTTCAACAATCAAGATTATCAAGATTATCAAGAACAAGTTAATTCTAACTTCTCTTTTCAAGATTGTATGATTCATGTAAAGAAAAAGATCCAAATAGATTTTTGAAATCGCTTCCGCTGTGGTTATGAACCCAACAATTGGTATCAGAGCAACTTTACATGAATCCATCAATTTTGAAGGTTATATTTACATGTTCTAAACCTATTCATGGATCCCAATTAAAATAAATGGTTATTTTAGAATGAAATTTTGTGGTACAATATGTTGATACAAAGATTTAATCATTGTTTGATACCCATAAAGATGGATTAATTAAATAATTTTATTTTTATTATGATCTCATCAAGTAATGGGATCGTGGTTGAAAAATTATTGGTATGAGATACTAGCAGTGTGCATTAATAAAAAAAAGGAAAAAGAAATTGGAAACAAAGCTACAACTTGGCATGAGGTGCTTCGGGACTGTAGGGTGGGGCTTTTCTTTTCTCGCCACAAAGCTGTTTCGGCATCACAAATAAAATATAAAAAAAAGGTCGAACGTTGGTGGATACGTTTCCCATATTTAACATCTGGGCACTGATGCACAGACACAACATCTCCAAGCTGAACCTTAAGATTTGTTCTCATGACCTTATTCATCCTAATCTTTGGTTCATCACATGCATCATCGGCAAGGGCAATACAGATAGTATCCCTCATGTTCTTATCCTTAATCAAGATTGTTTCTCCATGAAAAAGCTGCAACTTTTCTATAGTTGCGGGGTATCTAATGCCATTACTTGGAGTATTAGGCTATAATAAGTCTGGGAATGTGCTAGGAAATCATAATTTTATTATAATATGAGATCTCTCACTCTACTTGGTCAACATTTCATTACGTCACTTAGCATGGGGAGGCATTTTGTTGATGCTTAAAATAAGTGTTTTGTTTTACGCGATCTAGTGTGTGTTTCCTACCGAAGTCGTTGTCGACAGTCCTTTTTCATTACAACCACAATAATGGGCATCTAAATTCCATAATTGCATGAGAATCATTATTTTATATCTCACTGCATGTTTAGGCAATCTTGTTGAAATATTCATTGATTGAAAAGTGCTATCTTATTTTTATCCAAATGATTGCTTCTTTTAGCAATTTTGTTGAAATGGTTGATGACCAAGAAAACTTTTATTAGACCTTGACCTAAATACTAGGTAATTAAGGTCATTAATTAAATATTAGAGACTTTAATAAGTAAAATGATAGTTAGGGAATAATTAAGCCCTAGCTAAAAATAAAGATAAAGACTACTAAGGGTAGTGAAATTAAAACTTCACCTACTAGTGACGCCACACATGTAACTTGGAAAATGCTAGAAAATTAATAAATAGAATTTTATTACACAAATGACAAGAAAAACTTAATGCAAGGTAATTAAAAAGAAAAGGAAGAAAAATAGGCCAAAAATATTGGCCCAAGGAATTGAACCCAACACCTTGAACCATGGAGAGACTTATCCAAAGTGTAAACCCACTAGGTTATCAGCACTTATGTGCTATGATGGCCGAAAGATATGTATATAAAGTAGGCTTAGGTGGGAAAATTCTGGGAAAAGGTGATGTGTCATCACCTTATTGCACCACCAACTCTAGCCAATAAGATTTCATGCACCAAGAATCCTCATGATGTATAAGCAGCTCGTGATGTAAAGGAGCCTAAAAAATCAGACTTTTGTGTGTGTGTGATTGTGTTTTGGCTGGAGAGAGAGACAGAGATAGAGAGAAAAAGATGAAGAAGGGAAAGAAGAAGGAAAGGAGTTGCATGCACCATAAACCCAAGCTTGAGGATTCAATTAGGAGCTTAGAAGTCATCACCCTATTGCACCACCACTCTAGCCAATAAGATTTCATGCACCAAGAATCCTCATGATGTATAAGCAGTTCATGATGTGAAGGAGCCTAAAAAATTAGACTTTTGTGTGTGTGTGATTGTGTTTTGGCTGGAGAGAGAGACAAAGATAGAGAAAAGAAAAAGAAGAAGAAGGGAAAGAAGAGGGAAAGGAGTTGCATGCACTATAAACCCAAGCTTGAGGATTCAATTAGGAGCTTAGAAAGTCCAAAATCGAGCCTAAGAAGAAGAAACACTACTATGATCCTTATTGATGATGTATTATGGTTTAGGAATAAAAACGAGACCTAGTAGAGCCTGAAACAATAGGACATATTAAACCCACCATTGATGAAAAGCTCCGAATTGGGTCTGAACCAACTGAAACTAAACTAGGTTTGGTTAGTTAGGGCTTAAACTATAGACTACAAAGGCTACGAATCCACAAAAATAATCATGAATGGACCAATAGACAGGGAATAAAATGGAGTTGCAAGTCACAGGTTTCAAGATCAAACCCATCAAACGAGCTTCAAGCTTGGTTTTTTGATCAGAAATTGAATCACCTTGACCTTAGAATCATAACAAGCCAAATCTTGTTGAATATGATGGAGAAACAAGCCTGAAACAAGCTTCAAACCTCCATTGCTATCGACCTCTAATAGAGCTTTTAAGCTCAATTCAATCCCTTAAACCAACGAAAAAAACTCCTTGATGTTCTAGAAACCCTTAGGTATTGAAAACTGGTAAAAAACGTGCCTCAAATCACATGAAATAGAGGTTGAAAAATTCCTGCATTCTAGGGTTACTGTTTATCATCTGAGGAAGACGATGAACAGTAATGGGTCACTCGGGTTGGGTCGATTTCGGGTTCGGGTTCTGATTAGGGTTCGGGTCAGAACCTGCCCAGGCTTAATGACAGATAGTCCAAGCTACGCCATTTTGGGTTGTTTTAAAATGTTTTAAATGAAATGTTCTATTTGGCAACAAAGATAGGGCCCAATTTAATAACCCTATTCAAACTTGGGATATCCTATCCCTGGTCTTATTCACTATCCGTCGTTTGGTAAAGGAAAAATAAAAAAAAAATAAGCAAAGCCACAGCACCCTAGATTCGAGCCCTTCACCTCTCACACATGAAAGATTTAACCCTCACGCGCGTGGCCTCTATGCCACCTACTTACATTGGTATACATATATTAACAGAATATATATATATATAATATTAATTAAAATTAATTTAATTTAATTAAAATAAATGTTTCTCATACCTTAATAAAATAAAAGAATAGTGTACTCTGACTTTCTTTGACATTCTGGACCTAGTGGCAGGGTCCGTTTTATGAAATGAAATCTCAAAAATTAGGACACGTAAAATGCAATAATTACCATTTTACTCTTAGTGACACCGGAAGCCAATTGAAAGTCCGAGAGAGTCTATTTTGACTTTCTTCGATATTTCAGACCCAACAGTGAGGTCCATATTGCCAAATTAGGTATTAAAAAATAAGAGCCATGAAAATGTAAATTATTAAATTACTTCTATGAGTCAGACTTAATTACAAATGGTCCCGATTAAAAGAAACAAGACTTATTCTAAGAAACTAGCAAGCACAAAGTCTAAGACTAAATTAAGAACATCGAATAAGAAGTAACTTAAGTTAAATATGAAATTAATAGGCTTTTTGTGAATTTATATTTTTAAGAGCTACAAGGGAAAATGAAAGGCCCACCTATAACACAAATCCCGGAACCCAAGTTAAGTAATCTTAGACTTTGAAGTGTAGGTTTTAACTCCATGACCGAAGTATTTTAAATTCAAATTCTTGTATTTACATGACTCGTGTTTCAAACATGCAACTTGATCTATTTTCACATGGCTATCATAATCTACAAATGTATTATTTAAATGTCAGTTGGTTATGTGATTCTTACTTCAAGCATGCATATTTTGAATTGCAAAATTGTGTTAAATGCCTTCGTTTGAAAACGAATGTTTCTCTACTCAGTTATGTTTAACTGCTCTTGAAAAACATCTATGTTGAAAAATAATATTTCAAATACTTCCTGTTTGCGAACTGGTAATGAAGGATAAATAGTGCATAAGCACTCAAAAATTAGTCAATCCTTTGGGACTCGCTCTATAATGTCCTCTAGAAGGCAAGAGATCTCTCCTGTTTAGGTCGTATATATATATATATATATTGATATACCACAAAGTGACAGACCAGTCTCCATGTGACATGTGTGACTATAGACCAGTTAAAGTTCGGCCATCCAGAGCAGTCTCAAACGCTCAGCCAGCCAGAGCAGTCTCAGACACTCAGCTGTCCAGAGCTCACGGGACCGAGCACAAGGCCTTCAGAGCATCCCTCAGGGTTCAGAGCTCATCACCACCGTGAATATCCTACCGAACTAAGGAAAAATAAATAGTCTTCAATAAGGAAACTGCCACCAACGGATATCTATCGAGCGCAGTGTCCAACATGGTAACTGCCATTCTCCGATGATCAAATCCCTACATTCATGGCTCCAAATCCTAATCAACTTAGGAAAGCCGCAAACTATAAATTAAACCCTAAGGTACGCTTTACATTCATGCTCATTCTTTGGTTTACAATTACAGTCTTTCAATTTAGTTTTATTGACTTAAGAATCGGAGCGGCTATTGTCGGAGCCAATCCGGTGGCCCTCTGATCTTTCTCTTTGAGTGTTTCTCATGCAACAAAGTTCGGAGCCCCTACCGACCAAAAAGTGCAGCATCAGCTGGCACCGTATGTGGGAACGACAGTCGTTTTTCAAAGGTTCTATTCTCTACGAACAACCTTATTCCCCTCCTCATTAGGGAATCATGGATCCCAATCTCCGACCGAAAAAGAATGCTCAAAATCCTCAAAACCCTCAACCCCGGCCGCTTGCCGGACGAGGAAGGGGACAAGCAACTGATCCCATGCAGCAACAGCTTGACCTAGTTAAGCCACAGAACGAGTAAATGCAAGAACAACTTCTTTCCATGTCCAAAACCCTGGCGATGCTTACCCAGAATCACGGAACCAACCCTTTGAATCCACTCGTCAACATGGCTGATCAAAGGACATAACCTCCTACTGCCACCACGGACGGAGAATTCCATGAAGAGGTTCCCAATAATCAACCGGTGTACCCCCAAGGTTCCACCCACATTGGCAGAGACCCCTAGTCATCAACAGCTGCAGGTAGGGGGATACCAACCTTTATTCCAGACGTTCACTATCACAGCACCAGAAGGATCCCAACTCCAATGGCTTCTAGGGCTAACACAACACCCCCTGAGTTCTGGCCACAAACAACTCCAGTTCCCCCAGTACAGGAACACCAAAATCCTTCTCTAGTTGTGGGACATGACAATCCCATTTATGTAAGAGCCGAAACTGCAAGACAAGAATCACAGGGAATCCCGCCTAGAGACTTATGGAGGATTGAAGAGGTTGCGGACTCTATGGACCAAACTGCTGTTGTGAGAGGTATCCAAATCCCTCCAGAACAGAATGAGCTAGCCAGGCTGCTCAAAAGATTTTCCACGCCATTCAACCCTGCTATCATGGCTGAGGAAAGCCCAAGGAAATTTATCGTCCCAAAGTTCACCCTTTATGATGGGACTGGGGACCCAGGGGACCATCTATCTCATTACCAGCATACCATGGCACTACATGGGGCTTCTAACGCCTTTATGTGTCGTACATTCGTAACTAGCCTCAAGGGCACTGTTTTGAAATAGTTTCACCACCTCCCACCGAACTCAGTTACCAGCTTCTACGAGCTCGGCAGACGCTTCCTTGATAGGTTCATGACTAGTAGAAGGTTAAGAAAGGGCCCAAAATTTTTGCTTAACGCAAAACAATCCAAAGGAGAGCCTCTCCGGGATTACATTGCACGATTCAACTCCGAGCTTACAAAAATTATAGATTGCAGCCCAAGCTTTCTAGTGGCTGCTATGACCTCTGGCCTTGCTCAAGGAGGCTTCAGAGATTCTCTAACAAAGAGCCCTCCTGCCGATATAGCGGCCCTCATAGATCAGGCTAGGAAGTACATAAACCTGGAAGAAGCGAGGAACACCTCTCAAAAGGTTAAAGAGCAAGCCCAGCAGGATGACCAGAAGAAGGACTCCAGTACAATCAGGAAAACGGTCAGAAACCCGGATAAAAGAGCGGCCTCCAGAGCTCTTAACAGCACTGCTCCAAAAGGGTTCACCACCTTTACTCTTCTGAACGCCTCCCTAACTCACATACTTTGGACTTCATACTTCGGCAAGTCCGAACACGTGAAAACCTAAAATGGACAGAGCCATTAAAAGGTGATCCCGGCTACCGAGACCGGAGAAGTACTGTGATTTCTACAAGGACCACGGGCATACGACTGACGCATGCAGAACCCTTAAACAGGAAATCGAGCAGCTTATAAGGAGAGGACGACTGCGGGAGTTTGTCAGGCAGGACGGGAAGCAAAACCCCCGTGATGACAAGCCTTATCAGAGAAGGCCGGACCAGAGGCCCAAACAAAGGGAAGGACGAAATGAGCCTCAACAGCAGAATAATCAGGTTATCTTCATCCTTCACACAGACACCCTAGTAGTAGGAACGTCCAACAGAGCAAGAAAAAGGTATGCTCGGGAGGCTAGAACTGTTCCTAGCATACTACAAATCTCCAATGTTGAGAAAAGATTGAAGCCTGTGCCTAAGATCCAGTTTTCAGATCGAGATCTTGCAAGAATACATTGTCCTCATAGTGACGCCCTCGTTATCTCCCTCAAGATTGCCAACTTTGAGATCCGAAGAGTCCTGGTGGACATAGGGAGTTCAACGAATGTGCTATTCTACGAACCTTTCAAACAGATGAAGCTCAATCCCAACAATGTCAAGCCTACCGTCGCTATAATGGTAGGATTCGACGGAAACCTCAGTACCCCACTAGGGAGGATTGACCTTTCCACTATAGCAAGAGAGGGAGATGGACAAAAGACCATGATGTCAGAATACATGGTTTTAAACGCCAAGTCCCCTTACAACGTCATAATTGGAAGACCTTGGCTACACCAAATGGGAACAGTCACCTCGACCCTCCACTAATGCCTAAAGTATGTCCACAATCACACTGTCTACTCCATCAGAGGATGTCAACCGACCTCTCGAGAGTGCCACGCTCTCGTTCTCAAGGAAAGGGCCTCTAAATAGTAATTACTACACGCTCGTGAATGCGTGGATCCAGACGTCTCCCACCATCACGAGGCGGAAGATTACCCCTCAAGATGAGCCTTTGAGCCCTAGAGGAAGGGATAGCAGGGCCAAACCTGTAGGGGACCCCATCAAAGTACTGGTCAGCTGGGAAGAACAAGGGCGTTACTTACAGATCGGTTCAGACCTGACACCTGCTGAACAGGAAAAGATGATAGAATTCCTGAAAGATAACCTTTCTGTGTTCGCTTGGGAAATGAAGGATATGGAGGGCATAGATCCGAACCTCATTACTCATAAGTTAATGGTAGATCCTGACCACCCACCAGTGAGACAAAAAAGAAGGACACTCACTCTAAAGCGACATCGTATTATTAATGAGGAGGTCTAGAGATTACTTGAGGCCAAGATGATACGAGAAGTGTTTTACCCAGAATGGCTAGCCAACACCGTTTTGGTCAAAAAGAAAAATGGCAAGTGGAGAGTCTACGTTGACTATATAGACCTCAACAAGGCTTGTCCCAAAGATAGCTTTCTTCTCCCACGGATTGATCAGCTAGTCGATGCCACTACAGGGCATGAGCTTTTGAGCTTCATAGATGCTTACTCTGGATATAACCAGATCCAGATGTACCCATCAGGCCAGGAAAAGACAGCCTTCATTACCAAACGAGGACTCTATTGCTATAGAGTGATGCCGTTCGGACTGAAAAATGCTAGGGCAACCTATCAGAGTCTGGTCAATAAGATGTTCAGTCCTCTGATCGGCAACACTATGGAAGTTTACATAGATGATATGCTGGTCAAAAGCTTATAGAAGAGCAGCCATTTCCAGCACTTGGCTCAAACTTTTGACATCCTGAAGCAACACAAAATGAAATTGAATCCCTCGAAGTGCACCTTCGGTGTAACCAAGGGAAAGTTCTTGGGGTACATTGTCTTTCAGAGAGGTATTGAAGCAGAACCCACTCAGATCAGGGCGTTGATTGGGTTGGAGTCGCCAAAGACCAAGAAAGACATTCAAGCTCTGAATGGTAGAATAGCAACTTTGAGTAGATTTATCTCCAAGTCTACTGATCGCTGCCTACCGTTCTTCAAAGCCTTGAAGGGCAATAGAGCCTTACAGTGGTCAGAGGAATGTGAAAAAGTTTTCCAAGAACTGAAGGAACACCTAGCTTCCCCTGAACTCTTATCAAAGCCAGTTTAGGGGAAAAAACTACTCCTCTATCTTGCTGTCTCCGAGAATGCCGTCAGTTCTGTATTGGTCAGACAGGACAGAGGTGTTCAGAAGCCCATATTCTATGTCAGCAGAGCTCTATTAGACAGAGAGAAAAGATATCCTGAAATTGAGAGGTTGGCTTTTGCTCTCATAGTGTCTGCACGGAAGCTCCGACCTTACTTCCAAGCGCATCCCATTGAGATTCCAATGGCCTATCCATTGAAATCAGTCCTAACGAAGCCTGAGGTCCCAGAACGTCTAGTCAAATGGTCTATGGAATTAGGGGAATTTGACATATCCTACATTCCACGGACCTCCATCAAAGGGCAAGCCTTGGCCGATTTTGTGGCTGAGTTCACCCCAGCACTACAAGACGTGGCACAACTTTGTGAAAGCTCGGGTACATGGCGGCTTTGCACTGACGGATCATCCATAGACCATGGTTCTGGCATCGGCCTGGTACTACAATCCCCTAATGGGCTTATGGTAGAGAAGGCAGTCAGTCTAGGGTTCAGAGCTTCCAACAATGAGGCTGAATACGAAGCCTTTATCCTTGGGATGAAACTAGCTCTGGAATGCGAGGCTCAGAACCTTGAAGTCTTCTCTGATTCCCAACTGGTGGTAAGCCAAGTTTTGGGAGAATTTTTCATCAAAGAAGACAGGATGCTTCGGTATTCAGAACTAGTCAATTCGCTAAAGCGCTCCTTCCGAACATTCACAATCCAAAAGATAGAAAGAGGCCAGAACTCCCGAGCTGATGCTTTGGTGAACATGGCATTTCATCTCAAGACGGAACGAGATTCAACTCTAAAGATCTCTCACTAGCCGAGGCCAAGCATAGAAGAGGTTTAGGTCACCCAAGTTATTGAACAAACCCAGAATTGGATGATTCCCATCCTCTAGTACCTGGAAGGAGGACTCCTCCCAGAAAACAAGAACAAAGTCAGAAGAATCTGAATCAGGGTAGCTCGGTACCTGATCTTGAATAGGAAGCTCTATCGAAGATCCTATTCTCAACCCTTGCTACGGTGTTTGGCTCCAGAAGAGTCCAACTATGTCCTGGCTGAAATTCACGAAGGGATTTGTGGCAACCACAATGGCAGTAGAACTCTAACCCACCAAGCTCTAACACAAGTCTATTACTGGCCTAGCATGTTGAAGCAAGCAAAAGAGTATGTTCGGAAGTGTGACAAATGGCAACGATTCACTCCATATCAGTACCAGCCCCACCATGAGCTCATTCCGATTGCCAGCCCATAACCATTGGCTCAATGGGGAATGGACATCATTGGGCCATTGCCAAAAGCTGCATCGAATAGGAAATATCTTATAGTCGCCATTGACTATTTCTCTAAATGGGCAGAGGCTGAACCCCTTACCCATATCACAGAGACAGAAATCAAAGACTTCACTTGGAAGAATATTGTCTTTAGGTTCGGTATACCACGAGTCATCATCACAGACAATAGTACACAATTTGTAGGGAGAGTTTTTAAGAAATTCTGTCAAGACCTACACATCAGTCACCATTTTTCCTCACTAGGTCATCCCTAAGCCAATGGGCAAGCAGAAGTCACTAATCGGACCATCCTTGATGCCCTCAAGAAAAGGTTGGAAGAAGCCAAAGGAAAATGGGTGGAAGAACTCCTTGGTGTTCTCTGGGCCTACAGAACCACCAGAAGAATACCAACCTCTAAAACTCCATTCTCACTAGCCTATGGCTCGGAAGTAGTAATTCCTGTGGAGATCGGTATGCCAACCTTGAGGACGGAAGCTTTCAACAAAGGGGCCAATGATCATCAGTTTGCAGAAAAATTGGACTTGCTCGAGGACAAACGTGATCAAGCCAGAATTAGGATAGAAGCATATCAACACAGGATGGCCAACAGTTCCAAATCAGGGATAAAACCACTAAGTTTCTAGATTGGGGATCTTGTTCTAAGAAGGTTGTTCCCGAACACCAAAGATCCCACTATGGGAAAGCTGTTGCCCAACTGGGAAGGCCCCTATAGGCTAACAAAGATCTTCTGACCTACCATATATTGGTTAGAAGACATAACGGGGAATCTTGTACCCAGACCATGGAATGTAAAACACCTATGGAAATATTATCAATAAAAGTTTTTTCTTATTATTCCAAAAGGCAATCTCATCTCAAATGCATAGACCCCCAGGTCTGGTCCATCTTATTGACCCCTAAAGCCTTGTATCTGTTACAAGTCCTTTAGGTCTGGTCCTCTGAATGCACAGACCCCCAGGTCTGGTCCATCTTATTGACCCCTAAAGTCTTGTATCCATTATAAGTCCTTTAGGTCTGGTCCTCGGAATGCACAGACCCCTAGGTCTGGTCCATCTTATTGACCCATAAAGCCTTGTATCCATTACAAGTCCTTTAGGTCTGGTCCTCTGAATGCACAGACTCCCAGGTCTGGTCCATCTTATTGACCCATAAAGCCTTGTATCCATTACAAGTCCTTTAGGTCTGGTCCTCTGAATGCACAGACCCCCAGGTCTGGTCTATCTTGTTGACCCATAAAGTTTTGTATCCATTACAAGTCCTTTAGATCTGGTCCTCTGAATGCACAAACCCTCAAGTCTGGTCCATCTTATTAACCCCTAAAGCCTTGTATCCATTACAAGTCCTTTAGGTCTGGTCCTCTGAATGCACAGACCCCCAGGTCTGGTCCATCTTGTTAACCCATAAAGCCTTATATCCATTACAAGTCCTTTAGGTCTGGTCCTCTGAATGCACAGACCCTCAAGTCTGGTCCATCTTATTGACCCCTAAAGCTTTGTATCCATTACAAGTCCTTTAGGCCTAGTCCTCTGAATGCACAGACCCCCAGGTCTGGTCTATCTTATTGACCCAAAAAGCCTTGTATCCATTACAAGTCCTTTAGGTCTGGTCCTCTGAATGCACAGACTCCTAGGTCTGGTCCATCTTATTGACCCATAAAGCCTTGTATCCATTACAAGTCCTTTAGGTCTGGTCCTCTAAATGCACAGACCCCCAGGTCTGGTCTATTTTGTTCACCCATAAAGCCTTGTATCCATTACAAGTCCTTTAGGTCTAGTCCTCTGAATGCACAAACCCTCAAGTCTGGTCCATCTTATTGACCCCTAAAGCCTTGTATCCATTACAAGTCCTTTAGGTCTGGTCCTCTGAATGCACAGACCCCTAGGTCTGGTCTATCTTATTGACCCATAAAGCCTTGTATCCATTATAAGTCCTTTTGGTCTGGTCCTCTGAATGCACAGACCCCCAAGTCTGGTCCATCTTATTGACCCCTAAAGCCTTGTATCCATTACAAGTCCTTTAGGTCTGGTCCTCTGAATACACAGACCCTCAAGTCTGGTCCATCTTACAAAAAATTCGATCTAATAGCTTGAGTTACACAACTACAAATGTTTTTTCCCCAATGATACCAATTCTGGTTCAGTTAATTAGTTCTTATCAGCCATGATAAAATATGACAATTAAGTCTTGGTGGACACAAGTCCTCACCATGGACGATTTGGTACCACAAGTCATCAAACCGATCAAAATCATTGCAAGCTCTCCTACTCAAGTTACTCAGTACAAGTTCTAATTCAAGTGCCTCCATTATCGGACTCAGGTTCAATTATTATCAGGTCTTCTTAAAGCAAATTCAATTAAATTATTACAAGATGCTCTGCTCGGAAGACAACTTCTAATCATAACCAGTTAAAGGACTGGTCTGGAATACAGCAAGTTCATAAACATCTTTGCTTACACTAATTATAAGTTTAAAGGGCTGAGGCCCAAACTCATATTACAGAACAACAATGACTTGGAGCAATACTGATTTACTTGGCATCCATAATGATTTACAGCATTTGCAAGTATTACTACTCGAAAAATAAAATACGCAGGCCAGCACTGAAGAAATTCAATTCCATTGATACGTGTGTTCAGTACATTAGTTCAACAAAAAGAAAAAGAAAAAGGAGTACAAAAATTCATCTCCTAAGCTGAAGGGCCGGCTGGATCATCATCATCTTTAATGGCTGATAGATTGAAATCCGAAAATTTGGCGAGGAGCTTGGACTTGAAAGAATCATAACCGTGCTGCAGGAGCTCCTCACCCATCCCCTCGACCACAGCTTTCATTTCAACTTTGGTCTCAGCTTTGGCTTCCATGACCTTCTGAGCAGTAGAGGCTTGGAGCTTATTATTCTTCTTCTTCAGCTCCTCCAACTACCGAAGAAGTGAATCCCTCTCGGACTCCATAATGGAAAGAGAGTTGTTCACCTCTCCAAGCTTTTCCTCTGCAGCTGAGGCATTTGACCAAGCTGTGTCTAGTTGAAGCCTGGCCTCGTTCAGCTCGTCTTAAAGTTTTTCCACTGCTTGTGGATCCAAGGCCGATTCCATCAGGGCGGCAAGGCCGTGCATGGTCTACATAACAACAGATAGGTAGATAAGAACACAAAACAAAGTAAAGCACAAAGAAAGACAATACGGTGGTTGCCTTCATCTGGATGCTCATCACTTCATTGATGGTCTGTTGAGTACTCTGCCCTTTGTGCCTCTAGGAAGCCTCTATCTAGAATTTATCAATGGCTTGCATTGCGTCCTTATAACCATCAGGCAGCGCAGCAAATTCGACTGTCATCCTCACCTTCCCCTTCTTTTGGATTTCGGGAGTGGGAGCAGGCGTAGGTATAGGCTTTTTTATGAGAATGCCCTTCCTGGGCGCTGCCGAGGTAGAAGGGTCGGACGGGATCCTTATCTTCTTAGCTTGAGGAGGACCAACAGGGGAAGAAGGCTCCCCTACCTTTTTCTTTACGGGAGCCCATTTGCCCAACAAGGACTTCCTCAAACTCTCTTCTCAGTCTTTCTTCTGATCAGGAGCCATCAAATTTTCTAATGTAAGGATGACTCTGAAGTCCCAGTTTCTGGTCTGAAGGAGCCTGCGGTACTTTTCCTAAAGATCAACTGTGAAAATTGACCTCTTTCAAGCACTCTTGTCTGCACAAAAGACATAAGAACAATGGTTAGTTAATCAAGTTCAGAAGTAAAAGCATAAACAGAAGTAAATTTGTCACAAGGAAATGGGTCTCACCCTTAAACCCCGTACTTCGGGGGAATGTCGGCCTTGGAAGTCCTCCATCTCCCATCCTTCTCTTATGAAGAAGTACCATTTCTTCCAGGTTTTGTTAGAAGTTGGCACAAAGGAAAGAGGTCTGAACCCCCTATCGAAGGACATATAGAAGAGGCCTTCCGACCTCATATACTTGAGATCCATTCTACTACGGATCAACTCTACTATAACTTTGACATCGTTAAGATGACCTAGAGCTATGAACCCTAACAAGTGCCTCCAACTGCTAAGGCTGAGGTCGGTAGGGCAGAGGTTGAACCAAATGAAGAACAGCTTAACTATATCAGGAAGAGGGAGCCTCAACCTCGTCTCGAACCAAGCAAGATAGACATAAATCTCGCCCTCACGAATATCGTGCTGACGGTCTAGGGGGCTCGGCAGCCTACAAGTAACATTGGAGGGGAACTCATAGGTCACCCTCAGTTTGTCTAACATACTTTGGGTGATGGCACTTCCTCCTTCTTCTCTTTGAGAGGGCCTGCCAGAGGCCTCTCCAACCCTATTTTTGGGTTCTATAAAGGCGTCCACAATCCTAACATCCGAACTAGAAGGGGAATCTATCAACCTATTTCAGGCATTATTGGAAGGACTACCACCCATAGTTTGAGATTGGGGTGACACAAAAGTTTTCGAGGGACTTCCTGCACCATCTCCGACATCAGAAGATGCAGTAGATGCCGACATTGGCAAAAAATTGTAAAATGACGAGAAGTAGAGATGAGAAGAACAGTAAGGGAGAAAATCGAAAACAAGCAGAAATAAAGGAGAATGAACCTGAAAACGATCGGAAATAAAGCTTCGAATGACGAATACTCTTCACTGATCGCTCTGGTTCAACAATGGCATTACTTCAATCTCTTTCAAAGGAAATAAAAATGGTGCAGGAAAAGGCATACTAAGCCTCTTCCCCCTTTTTATATGTTTTCAAAAATATGGGCCCACCAAACTGAACCGTCATGACGGTTATAGACAATGATGGCCTCAAAAGCCCAAGCATCGGCTGCGCAATAAATGATGCACCAACAGCCGTCTTGGAAATCGAAAAGACAGGACGCGTAACTTTTCGGTAGCTTGTAGTCCTAGTTATGCTCTGAGCTCAAACTAAGGCTTGGGGGGGAGTAGCTGATATACCACAAAGTGACAGACCAGTCTCTATGTGACACGTGTGACTACAGATCAGTTAAAGTTTGGCCATCTAAAGCAGTCTCAGACACTCAGCCATCTAGGGCAGGCTTAGGCACTTAGCCTTCAGAGCTCACGGGACCGAGCACAAGGCCTTCAGAGCATCCCTTAGGGTTCAGAGCTCATCACCGCCTTGAATATCCTACCGAGCTAAGGAAAAGGAAATAGTCTTCAACAAGGAAACTGCCACCAACAGATATCTATCGAGTGCAGTGTCCAACATGGTAACTGCCGTTCTCCGATAATCAAATCCTTACATTCATGGCTCCAAATCCTAATCAACTTAGGAAAGCCGCAACTTATAAATTAAACCCTAAGGTACGCTTTACATTCATGCTCATTCTTTGGTTTACAATTACAGTCTTTCAATTCAATTTTATTGACTTAAACATCGGAACGACTACCGCTGGAGCCAATCCGGTGGCCCTCTGATCCTTCTCTTTGAGTGTTTCTCAGGCAACGGAGTTCGGAGCCCCTACCGACCAGAAAGTGCAGCATCATATATATATATATATATATATATATATATATATTATACTGACCTCTTGCTAAGTTTAGGTGTCTGGATCGATACGGACCCTTTTGCAAAAAAAAGGTGAAAATATGCTACATTCTGAAATGGTAAAAAGTTTATCCCCCCATTACTCTGAATATGATTTATATCATCATATTTCATGATTTTAGGATTTACGTTTTTAATTATACTAAAACTGAATCCTCCTATTTTATATTGAGAAATTAAATGCTTTACTCGAATGCTTTGAATGTTTCGTGTCCTTTGCTTCAATGATTTTGTATTTTGTAATTTGAATTGTGTGAAAAATTGGTAGTGGTCACTTTTATAAACTCTCTTATATTTGGACCATTATCAGTTGAAAACCCATGACAAGGTACCGGAATTACTCACGAGCTTTTCATAAAGCTCATATGGATTGTTACCCATGTCTTTTCAAGCAATGATGACAAATAGGAGCCTTACATGTACAAATAAGGGCGTCAGGAACTTCACTCTTTTGGTAATATTTTTGTTATAAGATAATTAGCTGGAGTCAGATCTTTAGCAAGCAGGATTTTGGATTGCCAAGACATGTAGATCGCCCATATCTTTTATAGTAATTTGTGGAACTATTTATGTAATTAAATTCTACAGGAACAATGATCATGTAATATGCTTAAGTTTGTCTTTAAGTTTAAGTATCAAAAAAAAGGAAAAAAATATTTAGTGAGTTTAGAAGAAGCTCTAGTCGGACGGTTGTGCATTTGTCTTCAAGCTTCCGTAACCTTTTCATTTGCTTATGTTATATTTGCATTGCCACCCGACTTCGAATTCCATTTTGACCGGCCCTGAGGCCGGGGTCGCGTCGCCCGATCCACACGGGGTGGGTCAGGGGTTGTGACAACTTTTATCTGAATTATTTTCCCGAATGATTATTAAAGTGTTATATTCAAATATTCTATATCCTATTTTGAAAAGCTGACAATCGATGGATATTTATCATGATATTTTCTTATTTAAAAACTCTATCAGTTGAAACTCATGACAGAGTGCTGATATTACTCAGAACTTCATTTAACTTGCCCTAGTTTTTCCAACATTTTTCTCAACTGATGCGAAAGAGTGGGAACCAACATTGTTAAGATAGCTATGGGAGGAACTAAATTATAGTAAATTACAGAAGTTTTGACTCAAGATAGCATGGAGACGGGGCTAAGCTTATTTTTGTTGCAATACAATTATTTTAGATGAACTTTAATGTCGTGGTTATATAAATGCAATTCTGATATATATTATTATTATCATTAAATAGTTGTGCTCTGATTAATGAAATTGTGAACGTTGATAATGTTGCTTTATTTTGGATATTATTTTAATAGGTAATATCGTACAATCCTCAGAGTTGGTCACATTTTGTATTCAGCATAAGGTGGAGTACATAAAATATGACATGTCTACTAAGCTAGATTGTTAATCTGTTTTTCAGTCTTGTTAATGAGTAACCTATCAATTTCAAATCTGTGTAATGTCCGCTTGTCTTGATCTTATGGCGGTGATTCAAATTGGACATATCAATATATATACATATATATATATATTGACTTAAATGTAATTGTCTGATCAGGTCAAGCACTGCTTGCACGCAAGTGGGCTGTTAAGTATTTGATGGTCACAAGTGGGCTCTTGTCCCTATTTGATGGTCACAAGTGGGCTCTTGTCCCTATATATATATATATATATATATATATATTGACTTTAGTGGAATTGTCCGATCAAGTCAAGCACGGCTTGCACGCAAGTGGGCTGTTAGGCATTTGATGGTGACAAGTGGGCTCTTGGCCCTTGCGAAGTGAAATTAAATTTTGGTACGAAAAGACTTTTCGTTCATACTCCACCACTCAATTTTAGAATGCAAGAAAACAATAAATATGGCCGCCCTCGCATTCTTCCAGTCAGTTTTATAATTATTTCCTAGGAGTGCACCAGTTCGCTGTGAAACTTCAAACACGTAAGTCTTCAGATTTTTCATGTACATAAAAACACATCCATACATACATACATACATAGAGTGGCTTATCAAAAACTTTAGTTTGGGATGAAATTGCATGTGTAAAAATTTAGAGAATTCATATATATATATATATATATATATATAAATTAGGGAGAATCAAGTCCTATTTAGTTAAAAGAATTTAACAAAATTAGTTATAAAATTTTAATATCTAACTTTTTTAGAAAATCAAATAGCATATATTAGAATTTTGGACGGTTCATATGAATATATAAAAAAATTAGGAGATCAAGTCTTATTTTATTAAAATATTTTAACAAAATTAAGAATAAAAAATATAATATCAAGATTCTCGGAGGCTATAGCGTCCTCTGTCCCCCTTGAATCCGTATACATACATAATATCTTGCCTATGTTTACTGATGTTCTACAGTGTAATTAGCTGCATTAGTTTGAAAAAATATATAAAATATGTAAAATATTATGTGGGTTAAAAAAGTTTGATTCCAAAGAATACCGATAGGATGAAATTCTATTTTCTATGATTCATGTCAGATTTCTTCTTCAGGCTATTGGTCTTGGGTGGTGTTCACTTAATTTCTCATCTTATTTTTCCACTTCTTTCTGTGGGGCTCTCTAATGGAGGAGCGATCTGTCCATTCTTGTATTAAAAATATTGATGGCTTACCAAAAACAAAAGGTTTTTATCCTACTCTTGTTTTTCAAAAGTAAAATTTTCAAACGGTGCTGGTAGATAATAAAGATAACACAGAAAGTATATACTTAAATTGGAAAAGTTAATGTTGAAGGTTTTGAAACTGTTTCAGAGTTCCGGCAAGGAGTGACCGGAGCTTGAGGATGCCTTCGTGTATCCCACTGGAGGTGTAGAAATCATGCGCTCTGCACAACAATCCAGTCAACATTTTCTATATTTTTATGAGAGTTACTATATATATGGCTGATTGATAAAGAAGAAAGTTTCATGGCAAGCGTTAGAAGGGAATTTTTTTCTTCTGTAATCAATCATATTATAATTAATAATAGATTTGAAAGAGTAAAAATTTATTAATCATTAAGATTATTAGTTATTAATATATATATTTTTTTTTATATTTTCATCCATTATTAAGTGTTTTCTTAAATATAAATTATCTTGGGATACAAAATAAGACCATACTTCGCAAGATATTTTGATTTTTTATTATAAAAAATATATATAATATTTAATTTAAAGCATAACAAACTCTTAATATTATTTTCAAACATAGAAGTTATTATGTTTTTGAATGTCATAGTTTTTTCACTTACAATTCAATTGTATTGAGTTAATAAATATAATAAAAAATTATGTCATAAATGTGATATATAGGTGTGTATATATATATATGTATAACTATTTTATCTATCTAATAATTAATATTATGATTTTTTTTTAAATTATTAATTATTAGACCATCGAATAATTAATTACCCACCATAAAATTTTGTTGATTCCTAAAAATTTATTACTTATTCAATATTGATTATAAGAGATTCATGTATATAAAAATCCAAAAAATCTTTCAAAATTGAATAAAATGGAGCCGGAATTACTTCACATACTGAGATGCATGACTCTATATTGGATTTACTAATCCAATTCGATTTTTGGAGCCAATTGTGAGGAGCTATACACCATATCAGATACATACATATACATATGCGTGTGTGTGTGGGTGTGTGTTATTTTAGTTATTTATAATTTTTTTCAATTTAATTTATTTTTAACTATTCCAAATTTAAGTTTAATTTAATTAAATAATATGATAAATTACAATAATCTTTACTGAGATTCTTGACAATTATACTAAATTTTTTCAAAGTTTCAAAAATTACACAAACTTTTCTTATTTTTTCTAACAAACTACAATTACTTCTCCTTTAATCCAATTTCTTTTTGAAAATAACAAAATTACTCATTTTATTTATTTTTCGTATTTTGACTATTTTTTCATTTTATATAAAATTAAAATAAAAATAAATAATTTATATTTTTTAGCCAAAAAAATTCTAATTAATATTTATTTAAAAATGAAAAAAATAGTTAAAAAATTGATCAAAATTTAAATAAAAAATACAAAAAAAAGTAAAATGAGCATGGGGCATGAAGAAGGTAATGTGATATGTATATCTCGCGTTACATGTTTTTTTTTTTTTTTTTGTTGTTTTTGTTACTCAAAATGAAGTTTTGACTCCAAAATAACTTTTACATTTTAAAATAATAATAATAATAATTATTATTATTATTGTGCTATATATTTTAGTTCTTTAATTTCATTGTTTGTTCGCCTGAGCTCAAACTTTCCATTAGTTATTGTTTTGATTTGTGAAATAGATGGTCATGTTTTGGATCAATTGTGCAATGAATTGTTCAATTTGGCTTTATTTTGTACCAAATTTCGTGTAAACAATGAATTACATGATGAAAATACTCATTTTATAAAACAGTAAGTGACTGTAGAATTATCTTGCCTAGTATTTCTTGCCAGGGTGGATATGCCATTCTGTCTGCTTTTAAGGATATTTCGGGCTGAAAAATGAATCACTGTGCCAACAATAGCACTACCTTTGTAGGAACGAAAACAAAACTTTTTGATAGGGAGAGTGTAGTAATTTCGAAAACTCAGCTGTCAGCAACTCAATAATAAAAGATTTTGGGTCAATCAACAGATTTAAAAGTCAAGTCTGCGTTTCAGGAGGAGGGGGGTTCCTGGAAGCTGCTGTGAAGGTAAATAGTCTACCAGACTATCAGAGAGATCCCAATTCTTTCTGCACTTATTCTTCTGCCTAGATTCATTCTCTTTTTTTGGAATAAATAAACTGGACGAGATGGCAGAAATATTTCTAGCCCCACTTTTGCAAGTGTTCTATGAAAAATTGGCTTCCCCTGCTTTTCAAAAGCTTGCTGATATCTGGGATCTCAAGGACGAGGTCCAGAAACTACAACAAACACTACCAATAATCCAAGCTTTACTTGAAGATGCAGAAGAGCGACAAATATCCTTTAGAGCTGTGCAAATTTGGCTCTCAAAGCTCAACGATGCTGCCTGTAAAGCAGAGGACTTGCTCGAAGAATTTACCCGCAGAGGTAATTTCAGCATGTATAATAAGACCCCAATTAGAGAGATACTTAAGGTATTGGAAAGGGCTGCGACTGAAGGACTTAACTTGCAATTAAAAGAAAGAAATGTTGATGATGGACGATCTGATAAAAGGGAGACTGGCTCTTTTTTTATTGAATCGGAGGTTTATGGAAGAGAGGAAGACAAGAGAAAGATTTTGGAGCTGTTGTTATCTTCAACAGTACAATCATGTGACACACTCACAGAAAATGTTTCAGTAATTCCAATAGTTGGTATGGGAGGTGTTGGCAAGACGACTCTTGCTCAATTAGCATATAATGATGAGAAAGTGACGCAACATTTTGAATTGAGAATGTGGGTTTTTGTGTCAGATGATTTTGATGTAAAAAAGATAATAAAAGCAGCTATTGAGTCTGCAACTAAGAAAGGATGTGATTTGTCACAGATGGATGCGCTGCAGTCTAAACTGTGGGATACAATATACAAGAAGAGATATCTACTCGTTCTTGATGATGTTTGGAACGAAGATCGGGATGAATGGGATAGACTGAGGCCGCTGTTTCGAGGTGGTGATGATGGAAGCAAAATCGTTGTCACTACCCGTAGTAAGAAAGTTGTATTTATAATGGACACCCCCAACTTTGCATATTATTTGAAGGGTTTACCAGAGGATGATTGCTGGACTTTATTCAAGCAACGTGCTTTTCTTCGAGGAGAAGAAGAAAAGCACCCACACCTTCTGCCTATTGGGAAACAAATCATAAAGAAATGTGGGGGTCTACCCTTGGCAGCAAAAACTCTCGGAGGTCTCATGCGCAGCAAAAGAGAGGAGAGCGAGTGGTTGTTTGTGCAGAATAGCAATCTTTGGGAATTGGATGTATGCCAAAGTGGAATTGTACCAGCTCTAATGTTGAGTTACCTTAGTCTACCATCACATCTCAAACATTGCTTTGCACTCTGCTCGATATTTCCAAAGAACTATGAAATCCAGAAGGAGAAGTTAATCCATATATGGATGGCAGCAGGCTTTATTATATCAGGGGGAAGAAGCAAGCCACTAGAGAAGATAGGAGATGAGTATTTCAATGAGTTGTTGTGGATGTCTTTCTTTGAACATGTCAAGCAGTGCAGTGATGGAAATATTACAGGGTACAAGATCCATGATCTCATATTCGATCTTGCACAATATGTTACAAGAAATGACCATGTTATACTAGAGAATGACCTTCCACAAAGTGATCTTGCAAAAATTCGTCACTTGTCAATTGTCCGTGACTACAGGTCATCTCTAATTCCAGAAGCCTTGTATCGAGCAAAACACTTGCGAACTCTCCTCGTGGTCTCAGGTGGTGGATTTGGTGGCGACCCTGCAGCTATGTTTTCACATTTTAGCTACTTGCGGATGCTGGATTTGAGCGGCTGTGACATAAAGCTGCCTGAATCCATAGGTAAGTTGTATTGTTTGAAATATCTTGACCTGTCTAACACTCATATTGAGGAATTACCTTCAACTGCCTCCAGCCTTTGTTCTTTACTGATACTGAATTTATTTGGTTGCTATAATCTCAGAAGCTTGCCCATTGTGTCTAGAATGACTGAACTAAGACATCTCAATATAAGTGGATGTGAAAAATTGACCGGTATGCCATTTGGAATTGAAAAGTTGGTTCACCTTCAGACATTGCCAATATATGTCGTGAAATCATCTTTTTCTCCTCGAAGAATAGTAAGTAACTTGAGTGGACTTGGAAATTTGAACCTTCGAGGTGAGTTAAAAATTAAACACTTGGAGAGGGTGGGACAAGGATCTGAAGCCGTGCAGGCCAATTTGATGAATAAAAAATATCTCAACTCATTAGGCCTCTGCTGGGGGAATGATCACGTTAGCCGATTCATGAATCCTGCTTCAGAAGCCAGTACAGCTAGATTCCAGGAGAGAAAACGTGAATCACCAGAACCATCTCAAAAATCTGAAATGGATGCCGACTTGGGAGCAGAAGTTCTAGCACACCTCCAACCACATCAGAACCTGCAGAGGCTGTTTGTAGTAGGCTATCCGGGACTCAGTTTTCCACATTGGAGACTCCCAAAACTGACTATGCTTGTGTTGATCAATTGTAGAGGTTGCTTACAATTGCCTACCCTTGGTCATCTTCCCTTACTTGAGACACTCCGAATGGAAGGAATGGCTGAAGTTACGAGCATTGGCAAAGAGTTCTATGGTGAGAACACCCCACTAATATTTCCATCACTTTTGGAACTAAACATCGGAGATTTTCCAGTTTTACAAGAATGGTCAAGCATGGATGGCAGAGAAACATTCCCTAAACTGAGCAAACTAACTGTCAGGAAGTGTCCTAACCTGATTGTAATGCCATCGGTTCTCTCTCTTCATTATTTGGAGCTACATGATTGCAACCCAAGAATATTATGGTGTTTGGAAAATCTAACATTGCTTTCCGACCTTGTAATCAAAGGATTCACCGAGTTGTTATCTCTACCAGGAATATTGCTCAGCAACAATTGTCTTCTCAGGTCTCTAAAAATTATCTCGTGCCGGAAGCTTCATTCCCTGCCTTCAGAATTAGAAAACCTTACATCTCTAAAATCACTTACCATTCGTTGGTGTGAAGAGCTATCGTCTTTGCCATTAGGTTTTCAAAACCTCACAGCTTTGGAGTCCTTGGAGATTGGTGACTGCGACAGTTTAATATCTCTGCCACAGGAGGGCATTGGAGGTTTGAGCTCTCTCCGAACCTTGTCCATTGAGAACTGCAGTAACTTGGCTTCTATATCAATGAAATTTCAGGATTTCACAGCCCTTGAGCACTTAACCATCATGTATTGTCGATGTCTAGCTACTCTGCCAGATGATTTGCAATATCTTTCTGCCATTCGGAGTTTAACCATTTTAGAGTGTCCTGAGCTGGCATTTCTGCCAGAGGGGCTACAACATGCCACAACCTTGCAGACTTTGGAACTCCGTAGCTGTCCCAATTTGAAAGCTCTGCCCGAGTGGTTGGAAAAAATTTCTTCACTAAGATCACTGGTAATTTCCGATTGCCAAAATCTGAAAACTTTGCCAATAGCTCTTCAACGTCTCAGGGGACTCCGACATCTGTCTATTCAAGATTGCCCTGATCTTGAAAGGCGTTGTCAGCAGGATGGAGGTGCAGATTGGTGGAAGATCGCTCATGTCTCGTACAGATACATTTTCTCATCTGAATCCAGGCAATCCAGCGGAGCCGCCAGCTCTTCAACTTGAATACTGACAACTGCTCCCTCCACGATTTTCGGTATCTATCTTCTGGTCCTACTATGTGTGTTTAATTTCATAGTGGCAATGGTTTTTCATTTATGTTTTTTTTTTTTTCGTTCTATCAAAGTATTCTTTCCTGCAAAGTTTAGTTACAGTTTAGATTGTTGCTTCTACAGCCATGTGTCTTGGCAAACAAGGTGTCGCTTACAAGATCGTAAATGGTAAATGCTGGTTTAGGTGTCTTTTGGCGTAGTTCCAAGTGTTGTTTGGTTAGCATTTTGAAGCACTTGTATTACTTCTGCAAGCAAAAATAAAAGCAATTTAAGCTTTTTAGAGGAGGTTGTGAACGTACCAGCACTTGCCGCGCCACCTGGTCCCCTGGGGGATTGACAGCTGATAATCTGAACCGATCGGTATCATAAGTCATTGGACTTGTTCATAGCTGTGTAGCCTATCAGCGGTGCCCTGTACTCCTCCTTCAGCCTCTGCATCCGCACCGAGCTTTCTCGAGGACTGGCTTTTGTTGACAGCATCGAGATTGTTGTCAGCGTTGTCTTTGTGGCCGGTTCTCATCCGTCCATTGCCTGCTGTAGAAACCCCGTCTCAGTTTGTAGTTGGTAGTATGGAAGGAGAGATTCTAGCCTATATCAATATGTATTAACCAATTGTGTTGTGTGTGATGAAGTGTGTAGACTGGCACATTGGCATTGATTGTGATGATAAGATTATGATTGTTATACTTGGGCCACAATAGCGGGTACTTTTAGATTAAAATATTGTTAATTATGATGCTGGGTGAATTTGATCCAAGCTTCTTAAAAGAGCCCTTATATGAACCAAACTGAGCTTATTCATCAGCCAGGACAATACATTTTTCTGTGTTTGAAATCAGCATTCCTACCTTTATTGATGCAAATGACAGCATACCCCAAAATTTCACTCAAATACTGTGTAATACTTGGTTGGTTCACCCAAGAATTTTATTCTTTTTTTGGTCCGAATTTGGCTAAATATTTCGATTTTTCTGCTCTATGCACCACACCTTTTATTTTTCTTCTCCCTGATACTTCTTGTTAACAATTGAGCTTGAATACACTGAGCTCATTTTATAGGTAAAATAGCTTTCAACAAAGTTACTAACATTATTTGTTCATTAAGACAAGTGTATTAGAGATGGGACCTTAAACAAGTCAGAGATGATACAATTGAAAGAAAAAGAACTGATGGTATCCTCAATGTCCTGCATCCTTGTTGAAAATGAAATTGGTGTTGAGAAGTTATACAATGTTTTTGTTCAAGAGTCTAGGAAATCAATCTTGGATCCGAAAAACAAAACAAAAAATGCTTACTTGGATCAAGATACTTTGGCATGACAGGCATGTGTTGGCCATTCCACTTTATTGATGCGATGAATAACACTTGAGCCTTTTCGTGTGGAGTTGTGGTGGTTTCCATAGCCTCTTCATCCAAATAGTGCAGCCTGCTCAAACTAAGGGCATCAATGGAGAATAGAAGCAAGAGATTACTCTAAACGTATAACCCCAAAATGATTACAACCAATTGTTTCAGTAGGCTAAGTAAATTATAGAAAAAATCAACATTGCCTTTGAATTTTAAAGTGAATCCTTCAAGAACTCTAAGCAGAAGAATTTTGATGGGATTCCATGATGACAGAGCATCTCATCCTAAAGATGCCTATAAACAGTAAACTAACTATGGTGAAGGTTTTGTTGTTCACCATTGTCCCCCATCCCCCACTCACACACACAAACAAAAAAAGAAAAGGGCTAGCCCATTGCATGAGGCTCTCGCTACTATGGGGTGATCTGGGAAGGGTTAGATATACGCAATCTTACCCTTGTGAACGAAGAGGCCGTTTGCGCAACTCAACCCTGTGACCTCTAAGTCACAATGGAACAACCTTACCGTTGCGCTAACAAAAGAAAAAAAAGAAAGAAGTTTCAACATCATCTTTTTTCTCTCACACTATGTAAAAGAATACATTTTGAACAAATACTTCAAAAATGCATCAACATTAGGCATAATCTAACAGTTCTAACCATAAAGATGAGCGGTCACAAGTTCCAAAGACACCCTACTACACAATATTATATAATGATATACCACAAAGTGACAGACCAATCCTCATACGACACGTATGTTTACAGACCAGGCAGAGCTCGGTCATTCAAAGCAGACCTACAGAACTCACAAGTCTGAGCATAGACCTTCAGAGCACTCCCCATGATTCAGAGCTCATCACCGCAAGGAAACAGTCTTCTACAAGGAAACTACCACCTATGGTTATCTCTCAAGCGCAGTATCCAATAAGGTAACTGCCATTCTCCGATGATCAAATCCCTACTTTCATGGCTTCAAATCCTAATCAACTTAGGAATCACTGAGACTATAAATAAAACCCCAAGATATGCTTTAGATTCATGCTCATTCTTTGCCTTACTTTACAGTTTGTTCAATTTAGTTTTATTAACTTAAGCATCGGAGCGGCTACCGCCGGAGCCAATCCGGTGGTCCTCTGATCTTCTTCTTTGAGTGTTCTTCAGGGAGTAGAGCTCGGAATCTACATCGACCAAAAAATGCAGCATCAGTTTGGCGCCGTTTGTGGGAACAACAATTACCAAGTGCTCTACTTACACCAAACTCATTCTCCTTTTCACTAAAGAATTATGGCTCCTAATCTCCGACTGAGAAAGAATACTCAAAATCCTCAAAACCCTCAACCCCGACCGCTTGCTGAACGAGGAAGAGGACGAACAAGTGATCCCGTGCGGTAAGAGCTCGACTAAGTCAAACGGAAAAACCAATTGATGCAAGAACAACTTCTAGCCATGTCCAGAACACTGGCGATGCTCACTCAGAATTGTGAAGCTAATCCTTTGAATCCACCTATCAATACGGCTGATCAAAGGACACAACCTCCTACTATTGCTTACATTCATGGAGATCCCCAGCCATCGGCAATTGTAGGTAGAGGGATACCAACCTTTATTCCAGAAGTCCATTATCGAAGCACCACTAGGGCTCCAACCCCTGGGGCTTCGGGAGTGAATCCAACACCACAAGAGTCTCAACCTCAAGTAGCTCCTACACTTCCAGTCTAGGAGGACCAAAGTAATCTCCCAGCCAGGGGCCAGGATCATCCTATCCATATAGTCCCTAAAGCCGCAAGGCTTGACTCGCAGCAACCAATCTTGCTTAGGGGCCTACAAAGAGTTGAAGAAGTTGCAGAGTCTATGGATTGTACTGTTGTTATAAGGGATGCTTAAATCCCTCTAGAACAAGAAAAGTTAGCCAGGCTGCTCGGAAGGTTTGCCACACCGTTCACCCCTGCTATCATGGCTGAGGAGAGACCAAAGAAATTTATTGTCTGAAAGTTCACTCCTTATGATGGGACAAGGGATCCGGGGGACCACCTTTCCCATTACCAGCATACCATGGCCCTACATGGCGCTTCTGATGCCTTTATGTGCCGAACATTTATGACCAGCCTCAATGGTACTACTCTGAAGTGGTTTCATCACCTTCTATCGAACTTAGTCACCAGTTTCTACGAGCTCAGTAGGAGATTCCTAGACAGGTTCATGACTAGCAGGAGGCTGAGAAAGGGCCCTGAATTCTTGTTAAATGTGAAACAAACATAGGAGAAGCCCCTCAGAAAGTACATTGTGCGCTTCAATGCCAAACTCACAGAGATTACGGATTGCAGCTCAGGCTTTCTAGTGGCCGTTCTGACCGCTGGTCTTACTCAGGGAGGTTTTAGGGATTTTCTGACCAAGAGTCTTCTTGTAAACATGGCAACCCTCATGGATTGAGCCAGAAAGTACATTAACTTAGAATAAGCAAAAGACACCTCTTGAAAGATTAAAGAGTAAGCCCAGAAAGACGACCAGAAGAGGGACGACCAGAAGAGGGACCACAGTACAACTAGGAAGAGGGTCAGAAGCCCAGAAAAAAGAATGGCGTCTAGAACTCCATATAATTCAGGACTAAGAGAGTTCACCAATTTTACCCCTTTGAACACCTTTCCAAACAACATACTTCGGCAAGTGAGATCTCGAGAAAATTTAAAGTGGCCGAAGCCCTTAAAAGGTGACCCCAACTACAGGGACTAGAGCAAGTATTGTGATTCCACAAAGACCGTGGGCATACAACTAACACATGTAAGGCCCTCAAACATGAGATCGAGCAGCTTATAAGGAGAGGATGACTGCAAAAATTTGTCAGGCAGGACAGAGGGCAGAACCCCCGCGACGATAGGCCTCAGCAGAGGAGGCCGAATCAGAAGCCTGACCAGAGACAAGAGCAAAGGGAATGTCGAAATGAGCCTCAACGGTAGAACAACCAAGTAATCTTCGTCCTTCATGCAAAATCCCCTACAACGGGAACGTCTAATAGATCAAGAAAACGATATGCTCGGGAGGCCAGAACTACTCCTAGCATCATACAGATCTCTAATGTTTGGAAAAGATTGAGGCCAGTACTTGAAATCTAGTTCTCGGATCAAGATCTTGAAGGGGTACACTGTCTTCACAGTGATGCCTTCGTTATCTCCCTCAAAATCGCTAACTTTGAGATTCGAAGAGTCCTCGTGGATACTAGGAATTCGACGAATGTACTGTTCTTCGAACCTTTCAAACAGATGAAGCTCAACCCCAGTGACATCAAGCCCACTGGTGTAATCATGGAGGGATTTGACGGGAATCTCAATAATCCATTGGGAAGGATTGACCTCTCCACCACAACAGGAGAGGGAGACAGATAAAAAACCATAGTAACTGAATACATGGCCCTGAACGCCAAATCCCTTTATAATGTAATAATTGGGAGACCTTGGCTACACCAGATGGGAGCAGTCACCTCGACCCTCTACCAATGCCTAAAATACGTCCACAATCAGGCTGTCTACTCCATCAGAGGATGCCAACCAACTTCTAGAGAATGCCATGCTCTCGCACTCAAGGTAAAGGCTCCCAAATAGCAATTACTGCATGCCCGTGAATGTGGGGATCCAGTCTTCTCCCACTATCACGAGGTAGAAGACTGCCCTTCCAGAGTTGATGAATCATTAAACCCTAGCGAAAGGTACAGCAGGGCCAAGCCCATAGGGGACCCCATTAAAGTACTGGTCAGCCCGGAATCCCAGGGGCGCTACCTACAGATAGGTTCAGACTTGACGCCTGCTGAGCAGGATGAGATGATAGAATTCTTGAAGAAAAACCTCTCTGTGTTTGCTTGGGAAACAAAGGATATGAAGGGTATAGATCCAGACCTCATCACTCATAAACTGATGGTAGATCTAGACCACCCACCAGTGAGACAGAAAAGAAGGCCGCTCGCTCTAGAGCGGCATCAGATCATTAACGAAGAGGTCTGAAGACTGTTTGATGCCAAGATGATACGAGAGGTATTTTACCCTGATTGGCTAGCCAACACCGTTTTAGTCAAGAAGAAAAATGGCAAGTGGAGAGTCTGTGTTGACTATACAGACCTCAATAAAGCGTGTCCCAAAGATAGCTTTCCTTTGCCGAGGATGGATCAGCTAGTTGATGCTATTGTAGGGCACGAACTTATGAGTTTCATGGATGCCTATTCAAGGTATAACCAGATCCAGATGTACCCTCTAGACTAGGAAAATACCGCATTCATAACTGAATGAGGTCTCTATTGCTATAGAGTGATGCCGTTTGGGCTAAAGAATGCTGGGGCCACATACTAGCGTCTAGTTAATAAGATGTTCAGCCCTTTGATTGATAGTACCATGGAAGTTTATATTGATGATATGTTGGTCAAAAGCCTACGGAAGGATAGCCACCTCCAGTACCTGGCTCAAACATTTGATATCTTGAGACAATATAAGATGAAGCTTAATCCCTCGAAGTGCACATTTGGTGTAACGAAGGAAAAGTTCTTGGGATACATTGTCTCTCAGAGGGGTATAAAAGCAGACCCCACTCATAGTGGGGCTTTGGTTGGACTGGAGTCACCAAAGAACAAAAAAGACATTCAGGCTCTAAATGGCAGAATTGCAGCTCTAAGAAGATTTATCTCCAAATCCACTGATCGCTGCCTACCGTTCTTCAAAGCTCTGAAGGGTAACAGAGCTCTACAGTGGACGGAAGAGTATGAAAAAGCCTTTCAAGAACTGAAGGAATACCTAGCATCACCTGAACTCTTATCAAACCCAATCTAGGGGGAAAAGCTACTTCTCTATCTTGCAGTCTCCGAAAACGCCGTTAGTTCTGTTCTGATCAAGCAGGCCAAAGGATTCCAGAAGCCCATATTTTATGTTAGCAGGGCACTGTTAGACACAGAAAAAAGTTACCCTGAGATTGAAAAATTGGCCCTTGCGCTTATAGTATCTATTGGGAAGCTTCGGGCTTATTTCCAAGCACATCCTATTATAATTCCAACTGCCTACCCCTTGAAGTCAGTACTGAGGAAGCCTAAAGTCTCAAGGAGATTAGTCAAATAGTCAGTGGAACTATGGGAATTCGACATATCCTACATTCCACGAATCTTTATCAAAGGCCAAGCCTTGGCCGATTTTGTTGTTGAATTTACCCCAGCACTTCAAGACAGACCACAGCTTTGTGGAAGCTCGGGAACATGGCAACTTTACACTTACGGATCATCCACCGACTAGGGTTCTGGGGTTGGTTTAGTATTACAATCCCCTGATGGGCTCAAGACAGAAAAGGCAGTCAGCCTAAGGTTCAGAGCCTCCAACAATGAAGTAGAATACGAAGCCCTTGTCCTAGGGATGAAGCTAGCATAGGAGTGTGAGGCTCAGAACCTCGAAGTCTTCTCTGATTCCCAATTGGTGGTTAGCCAAGTTCTGGGAGAGTTTGCCATTAAAGATGACAGGATGCTTCGGTATTCAGAACTTGTCAACTCGTTGAAACGCTCCTTCCAAGCATTCTTTATCCAAAAAATAGAAAGAGGCCAGAATTGCAAAGCTGATGCTTTGGCAAACATGGCGTCTCACATGAAAGCAGAAGGAGATGCTATGATAAAAATCTCCCACCAGCCAAGACCGAGCATCGAAGAGATCCAAATCGCCCAAATCACAGAACAACCTCAGAACTAGATGACTCCCATCCTCTAGTACTTGGAAGAGGGGCTCTTCTCAGAGGACAAAAGCAAGGCAAGAAGGATCTGAATCAGGGCAGCTCGGTACCTTATTATGAATGGGAAGCTTTATTGAAGGTCTTATTCTCAACCCTTATTGAGATGCCTGTCTCCGGAAGAGTCTCAGTATGTCGTGGCAGAAATTCATGAAGGAATATGTGGAAACCATATTGGGGGCAGAACCATAGCACATAGAGCTCTGACGCAAGGCTACTACTGGCCTGGAATGCTAAGGCAGGCTAAGGAATACGTCAGAAAGTGTGACAAGTGCCAGAGGTTCGCTCCCTACCAACATTAGCCCTGCCATGAGCTCATCCCTATCACCAGCTCGTGGCCTTTTGCCTAGTGGGGGATGGACATCATAGGCCCATTGCCTAAAGCCACACCGAACAGGAAATATTTACTGGTAGCCATTGACTACTTCTCCAAATGGGTAGAAGTAGAGCCTCTAACACACATTACTAAGAAAGAAGTCAAGAGTTTCACTTGGAAGAACATAGTCTGCAGGTTCGGCATACCACGTGTGATCGTCTCAGACAATGGTACGCAATTTGCTGGTAAAATTTTTAAAAAATTCTGCCAAGACCTGCATATCAATCAACATTTTTCCTTTCCTGGACATCTTCAAGCCAACGGGCAAGCTGAGGTCACTAACTGGACAATCCTTGATGCTCTAAAGAAGAGGTTGGAAGGAGCCAAGGGAAGATGGGTTGAAGAACTCCTTGGAGTGCTCTGGGCCTACAGAACAACTAGAAGAACACCAACCTCTGAAATGCCCTTCTCACTTGCCTACGGTACTGAAGCAGTAATCCCCATTGAGATTAGTATGCCTACCTTAAGATCTGAAGCTTTCAACCAAGAAGTCAATGATCAGTAGCTCACAAAAAATTTGGACCTACTTGAAGAAAAAAGGGAGCAAGCCAGGATCTGGATGGATGCATATCAGCATAGGATGGCCAGCAACTCTAAACTAGGACTAAAACCTGTTAGCTTTCAGGTTGGAGATCTTGTCCTAAGAAGAGTATTTCAGAACACCAAGGATCCCACTGTGGGGAAGTTATCACCCAATTGGGAGGGCCCTTACAAAGTAACAAAAAATGTTAGACTTACCACTTATTGGTTAGAGAACATGGATGGGAAACCTGTTCCTAGGCCTTGGAATATAGAGCACCTACGGAAGTATTATCAATAAAGATTCCTTCTTTCTTAAAGTATCTCATGAAGTGTTTCTATCTTAATGTACGGATCTCTTGTCTGGTCCATCTTAATGTACAGACCTCATGTCTGGTCCATCTTAATGTACAGGTCTCGTGTCTGGTCCATTTTAATGCACAGACTTCCTGTTTAGTCCATCTTGATGTACAGACCTCGTGTCTGGTCCATTTTAATGCACAGACTTCCTGTCTGGTCCATCTTAATGTACAGACCTCGTGTCTAGTCCATCTTAATGCACAAATTTCGTGTCTGGTCCGTCTTAATGTACATACCTCGTGTCTGGTCCATCTTAATGTACAGACTTCCTATCTAGTCCATCTTAATGTACAGACTTCGTGTCTGGTCCATCTTAATGCACAAACTTCATGTCTGGTCCATCTTAATGTACAGACTTCGTGTCTGGTCCATCTTAATGTACAGACTTCGTGTCTAGTCCATCTTAATGCACAGATTTCATGTCTGGTCCATCTTAATGTACAGACTTCGTGTCTGGTCCATCTTAATGCACAAACTTCATGTCTAGTCTATCTTAATGTACAGACTTTCAAGTCCTTCAAGTTTGGTCCATCTCATTAAAAGCACTAGGTTATTTCCCAAACTAAAGGGAAAAAAGTTTAACTCAACTACTCGGCTACATGGTTACAAACACTCTTTTAGTCAGACGCCCATTCTGGCTAACTGTTACAAATCTTATTACTTAAGTTCTTACCAATAAGTTCTGGAGATCTGTCCTAAGAACAAAGGTTCTAATTTTCAAAGATCTGTCCAAATACTATTAGTCCAGTTATTATCGCAAGTCCTTTTGTTCAGCAGTCAAGCCATGGACGGTGTACTTTCACAAAATTTGCTGCCCAGGTTATTCAGTACAAATTTTCGATGCCTCCAAATTCATACTCAGAATCAGTTATTTACTTTGGTCTGCCTATTCTATTCTGACTTTGGGAGACATAGTTATCACATTCACTCAACAGATTTGTTCAAATTTTATCATAAGTTGCCCAGCTCGGAAGACAACCTTGTGATCATGACCAGTTAAAGGAATGATATGAAATGCAGTCAACTCTTTGACATTATTTGCTTACACAAAGTAAAATTTAAAAGGACTGGAGCTCCAAGCTTACAGAGCAGCCGTTACTTGAAAGGTGTCGATTTTGCTCGGCACCTCTAATAGTTGTTAAGGCAGTTAAGCATTGTTATTAGAAAAGATGAAAGACGAGAGTTGATTCAGAAGAAGTTTTGATTTCATTAATGATATTCGGGTACATCAGTAAAAAAGGAAAAAAGAGGCAGAACTACAAAAGCCTATCTCCTAAGCTAGAGGGCTGTCAGGATCATCATCTTCCTCAATACCCGACAGATCAATGTCTGGGAATTTGGCAAGAAGCTTGGACTTAAAGTCATCATAACCGAACTGCACAAATTCCCGAACCATCTCCTCCACCTCAGTCCTCATCTCAACTTCGGTCTCAGCCCTGGCTTCCTCGACCTTCAGAACAAGGGAGACTTGAAGTGCGCAATTTTCCTTCCGCAGCCCCTCCATCTCCTAAAGGAGGGATGCCCTCTCCGACTGCAAGGAATCCCTCTCAGACTTAAGGGAATCCCTCTGGGACTCCATAATAGAGAGGGAATTCCTTACTTCCTTCAGTTCTTCCTCGGCAGTAGAGGCCTTGGATTGAGCTGTGCTGAGCTAAAGCCTGGCTTTGTCTAAATCATCTTGAAGCTTCTCTACAGCCTCAGGATCCAGGGCAAAGTCCATCAGGGCAGCCAGGCTTTGGAAGGTCTGCAAAATAATTATTATTTTTTTTTTTAAGAAAACATGAAGTGAAGCAAAAACACCAAAAAGAATAGCACGACAATTACCTTCAGCTATCAGCTCATCGCATCACCAATGGTCTACTGAGTGCTCTGAGCCTTATGCTTCTGAGGGGCACTCTCCCAAAAGTCTTCAATGGCCTCTTGAACGGTCTTGTACCCATCCGACATCAAGTCCAAGTCAACTGCCACCCTCACTTTCCCCTTTTTGGAGACCTTCAAAGCCGAAGTGGGGGCAAGCTCAGAAATCACAATGCCCTTCCTGGGCGGTGCTGAGGAGGAAGGGTTAGAAATTACTACGCCTTTCTTGGGTGGCGCAGAAGTGGAAGGATCAGAAACTGTGACGCCCTTCTTGGGTGGTGCCGATGTAGAAGGGTCGGCAGGGGTCTTCCTCTTTTTGGTTTGGGAAAAACCAACAAGGGGAGAGGGATCCGCCACCTTCTTCTTCTTTACAGGGGCCCAGCTATTGAACACAGTTTTCTTTACATCTTCGGCTCTGTTTTTATTCTTTGGGGCCATTAGACTGATTGGCTTAAGGATGACTCTAAAGTCCCTATTACGGGTCTGAAGAAGCCTGCTATACTGGTCCTTAAGAATGGGAGTGAAGAATGGCCTCTTCTTGGCACTTTTTCCTGCACGAGAGATACAACAACAACGATTAATTAAGAATTCAAAGGTGGAGACATGAACAAAAGAAAAGACTACAAAAGAAGGGGGTCTCACCCATAAACCCCGTGCTCCAAGGGAATGTAAAGATCTGATCCTCAAGGTCTTCCATCTCCTAACCTCCACTAATGAAGAAATATTGTTTCTTCTAAGTCTTGTTAGAAGTCGGTACGAAAGAAAGGGGTCTGAACCCCCTATCAAAAGACATATAATAGAGGCTTTCCGACCTCATATCCTTAAGATCCATTTTACTACGGATCAAGTCTAGGGAGACCTCAACGTTGTTTAGACGACCTAAAGCTATAAACCCTAACAGGTGTCTCCAACTATTCAAGTTCAGGTCGGCAGGGCAAAGATTGAACCAACAAAAAAACTCCCTAAGCAACCCAAGGAGAGGAAGCCGCAATCCCATTTCAAACCAAGCGGTATAAACACAAATTTCACCTTCCCTAATGTCTGAAGGACGATCTATGGAATCAGGAACCCTAAGGGTGACGTTTTGAGAAAAATCAAATTCCTCCCTTATACTATCTAACAGGGAAGGAGTTACAGTGCTCTGTCCCTCTTCTCTCTAGGAGAGTCTGCCAGAGATCTCCCCCCTTTTGTTCCTAGGCTCTAAAAATGCATTTACAATCCTAACCTCGGGGCTAGAACGGGATCCTTCTGACCTATCCCCTGAAAAACTACTATCTCTAGTAAGGGTATGGGATGATGCAGAAGTCTCCAATGGACTTCCTGAACTACTACCGACACCAGAGGATGCAGTGGAGTCCGAAATTTCTAAAAATGACTAGAAAATGAGAAGAAGAAGGACAGTGAAAATATGAACGCATGGGCCAAAATTGAACTTGAGAAGAGAGAGAAGCTTCAGACGACAAGTACTCCTCACAGTTTGGCTTTCTAGTTCAACAATGGCGGATTCTTTCTTTCTTTCTTTCTTCCGAGTACAAGAGGAACAGTAAAAAATGCGTGCAAAGCTCCTTTCTCTCTCTATATATACATTCAGAAACTGGGGCCCACCAAGGTGATCCATCGCGACAGTTATAAGCAATTATGGCTTCGAAAGCCCAAAAGATCGGCTGCGCAATAAATGATGCGCCATCAGCTGTTTTGGAAAATGAGAAAACAGAACACGTGACTTTTCAAAGGCTCATAGCCTTAGTTACACCATGAGCTCAAACTAAGACTTGGGGGGGGGGGAGTAACTGATGTACCACAAAGTGACAGACCAATCCTTATGCGACATGTATGCCTACAGACCAGGCAGAGCTCGGCCATTCAAAGCAAACCTATAGAACTCACAGTTCTGAGCACAGACCTTCAGAGCACTCCCAATGATTCAGAGCTCATCACCGCAAGGAAACAGTCTTCTACAAGGAAACTGCCACCCATGGTTATCTCTCAAATGCAATATCCAATAAGGTAACTGCCATTCTCCGATAAACAAATCCCTACTTTCATGGCTCCAAATCCTAATCAATATAGAAATCACTGAGCCTATAAATAAAACCCTAAGGTACGCTTTTAGATTCATGCTCATTCTTTGGCTTACTTTACAGTCTGTTCAATTCAATTTTATTAACTTAAGTATCGGAGCGGCTACTGCCAGAGCCAATCCGGTGATCCTTTGATCTTCTTCTTTGAGTGTTCTTTAGGGAGCAGAGCTCCGAATCTACATCGGCCAAAAAGTGCAACATCATATAACATTTAAAATTCTATCTCAAAAATTGAATGATGTAAAGAAACATTTAGTGTTGAAAAACTATTCAAAAAGACATTTTGAAGTGAATTTGCCAAAAACACTACATATATTGAGAAGAACTATTGCAACAACATTATCATCATCAACCTTAATCTGACATACTCATGTTGGGAAGCACGAAACCGTCCTACGAGTACACATATTTCTAAGTTGTATAGTGACAATTATTACTGGACATTCTAAATTTAAATATAATTCCTAAACATCATGTTTACTTTGCATCAAGACTGTATTTATACTATTAAGTTCTTAATAATGCATTGTTTGGTCAATGAGTTTGTAAAGGGGACTTGAACTCGTCAAGAGAATGAAATTATTACATTTTGTTGAACATAGCTATGGAAACAAGTGTAAGGATATTTCACAACAATCTCAATGATTTTATTAGTTTCCTACACTCATTTAAAGTAAAATCTTTTTGGGATTTCCATAAGTTAACTCCTACGTGATTTATATCATCAATTGTTGATTTGAATCATGCCAGCTTTTATATGACAAGCTTTGGATTTCTTTAAAATTTGAAATATTTAGTTCCACTTGGTGACAAAACACAGATAAGCTATAAGAATTATTTGTAAGAGAAGAATTTTTTTGTCAGGACTGCCTGTATCATTTTAAGTGCCTAATTTGGTCAATGAATTAGTAAAGGGGATTTGAACTCAATAATAGAGTGAAATTATTCCATTTTGTTGAACATAGCTGTGGAAACAAGTATAAAAAGCATATTCCACAACAATATCTCAATGATTTTATTAGTTTCCTACACTCATTTAAAGTAAGGTCTGTCTAAGATTTCCATAAGTTAACTCGTACCTGATTCATATCATCATTTTGTGATTTGAATTATGTGAGATTTGACATGACAAGCTTTGGATTTCTTAAAAATAGAAATTGAAATATTCAGCTCCACTTGGTGACAAAACACCCATAAGCTACAAGAATTATTTGTAAGAGCAGAAATTTTTTTTTATTTCACAATGTGAAAAGTTAGCTCCAGAATTGGATGATGAGCATATCCTTTTAACTTCATTATGCCATAAGTTGTTGAAAATGATTTCTCTTTAAGAAAAAGAAAAATCTAGACTAGTGGATTCATATTCTTCATAATAGGGGAGTATGTATAGCTTTAAGAAAAGTTTGCATAAATTAATGCTTTAATGATATTATCCAACCAACATTTCAGTGGAAGCTACATATTCAAGAACAATAAATGAAGTTTTTGATTTCAAACTGTAAAGCTGCTTGCTATGAATTATGTCTCAAATTCAGAAGATCCAATATAGATATGTGGGATACGAGCTATGTTCCTCCAAGTCCTACCACTCTTCTGCTTGCACAGTTGTTCAATAATAGGACAATCTTTAATTGATAGGTGTTGTATTGTACTGAGGGACCATAGCTTCGGTAATGATTCAGATAACAGCAATTTGAAATTGCCAAAGATCTAAGTGAACGAAAATTCCCAATCCAATCCGGCAAAGCTGTCAAACCAGGACAGCTATGAATTACTAAAGTTTGCAATGTTTTAAAATGTTGCAACTCCTCTGGCAAAGAAAATAGCTTAGGACAAGATATAATGTTTAAGCTTCGAAGCGCAGACAGATTCTGCATACTGTATGACAAAAAAGCTAATTTTGGGCAACACATAACGTTCAAGTGCTTAAGGGCTGTGAGATGATGCACTCCGCTTGATAAGGAGCTCAGATTATTGCAGTTCTCAATGGACAAAGTTCGAAGGGATGTCAAACCTTTAATTCCTTCCTCTGGCAAAGAGATCAGACTGTGGCAATCATTAATCTCCAAAGACTCCAAATCTTTTAGTTTTTGCAATCCCAGTGGCAAAGTGGAGAGCTCTTCACACCAGTAAATGATCAATGACTTGAGAGTAGTGAGGTTCTCTAGTTCTGAAGGCAGTTCACGAAGACTTCGGCATGCGCTAATCTTCAAATAAGTGAGATGCTTATTGTTTTCCAACAGTTCTCCTGACAATTGCAATAACTCTGGGAATGTGTCAATCACAAGGATGGAAAGCGATGTTATATTCTTCATGGAGTTCATGATCTCTGGGTTGCAATCCCATAGCTCCAGATGTTGGATAGACGTAAATCCTAGTACAGTCGTCAGCTTAGGACATTTGTTTATAACTAACTTTTCTAAGCAAGGAAATGTTTCTCTTTCGTCAATGTTGGACCATTCTTGCAAGTTGGGAAAGTCTTTAAGTGATAGTTGTCACGCCCCGAATTCCAGCAAACCCGAGGCGCGAGTAACAAGACAAAAGGAAATAAAATAATAAAGGAATAAAAGATAATTAAGGACGATCTCATACATTCTACATGCTGTTTTGATACATACATAAGGTCTGGTCCATTTGTTCATAACATACAAAATAAAATACAGTCTCGGGCTTATGCCCTTACACAATATCAAAAGCGCCCCTTGGGCCCAACATAATCCCCAATCAGATCGTCTCTATGTCTCGTACAGCTGGGACATCATCTGAAATGTTTGCCCCACTAAAGGGGTCAGCTCAACATGCTGGTACAATATAATGCTAATGCAAGAAATAAAACTAAGGGCGTGGCATGTGCAAGTGTACAGTTATTTTTATATGGCATTCGATATCATGATGATAGTACATGAACAGTATACAGTATATGAGCAGTATGCGTGACACACCCATGCAACTCCATGCCCACTCATGTCTCATGATACGGCCCTTCCCCGCTGGCATGAGTACCGCCGACTATGTCTCGCTTCACGGTCCGGAATCCGTCAGGCTTGCGAGTACCTAATGGCCGATTTTGGGTTTTTCACCACAGGATCTGCACCCTCATAATGCAAAGCAACAAGTGCTCAACTCACGCCATGCACAAGGAATCACACTATGCCAAGATGCTTTGATTCTTTCAAGCCACAATATAATCTCAATGATGAATCTCATTCATACATGAAGCATGCTTTCAAATACATATCTCATAATGTCAAAAATTCTCAAAGCATATAATTCACACACTTCACTAACACATGCGATATACATACAATCATTATTCATGTCATCACCCAGCTTGCAGCAAGATAGCATGAAGCATATAAGCATGTGAAAAATCAAGCAAACACGTGAACAATCAAGGCAGCAGAACAAGTATTCCTAATCTCAATTCCATTTCTTGCTTAGCACAATATATCGTACCTGGTAATCGACCTCAACTCAAGAAGGTGTACTAGTAGTATGGTAGAATCACAGTGAGAATACCGAAGGTCAGATCACCTTCTCCTTGCCCTCTCGTGTCCCTAAAATCATAACAGGTAATTTAGTTCATTGTCATTCGAATTCATTCTATTCATCAAATTTTATGTCTTTAATTCATAAGTTTCTATTTTGCTAATTTAGACTCCACTATTGAGTCCGGGACGTCGAAGAAACTAAGTTTAGGTCTTCGTAGAATTCAATTCGGACACCTGGATTCAAAAGGGCAAAACAGTCATTTTGCACTTTATACGGGTCCTTATATTTGGTGACCTCTTTTCACAAATCGGACTCCACGGTTGAGTCCGGAATGCTCGAGATAATAAAGTTTCACTATTCGTTTACTAAATTCGGAGTTCGTTTGACTGTGTTCCAATCTAGGGGCATTTTAGTAATTTTTAAAGGTTACTACGGGTCTTTTATTTTTTGGGACTTCGTCTCGTAAAACGGACCTCACCATTGGTCTCAGAATGGTCGAGATTGTCAAAATACACTAATGACTTGTCCCATTTGGACTCCGGATTAATTTAGAATATTTAATTAATTAAATTAATTAATTAATTAATTAATATTTTATTAATATTTAATTCAGGTGGGTCAATTTGTAATTTCTCCAAAGTTTAGGGGTTAAAGTGCAATTTCTAAAAATTCAGGGTCAAGGTTCAATTTCCAAAAGGTTCAGGGTCAAATTGTAATTAGTCAAATTTACTATTCTTAATCAGGTTAACCAAATAGGGGTTTATCCAGAACAGGGATAGGATATCCCTGTTCCTATTTCAATTCAAATTTTTAATTTCTTATATCCGTAACCAAACAGACCCAATCTCCTTTTAATTTAAAACATCAACGCGACACGTGGCAGGGGCGGTTCAGCCCCGCCCGAACCGGACCCGCAACCCGGCCCGGAACAGTTCCTTCTTCCCCGATTTTCCGGCGAAGCTCCGGTAGGGTTCCGGCGCCTTCTTCGGCGCCGGTGACAGTTTTTCGGTGACTTTTTCATGTTTTGAAAATACCATTCTCTTCGGTTTTTCACGTAGATCTCATATCCAAAGCTGGTTTTGGGTCTAAGCCATTAGACCTCCACGAAATAGAGGGTCAATCCCTCGGTCAACACTCCGGCCAACCCATTTTCTAACACCTTTCCCCACTGTTTTAAACCTAAATCACTCCCATTCATTTTCTGCACCTCACCCCATGTTTTTCCCCCTTTTTAAACCAAGTTTTACACATAAAATATCAAACCCAACACCCCATGACCGTGACCTGTAACTGGGAAGTTCTCCCTCTCCCCTTAACCATTTTGATTGATTCTTGTTCCTAATTGTTCCATATTCCAAGCTCTTTCTAGCCCTATATTCAAAAGGAATTAATTATGCAAGAAAAATTTTAAAACAGAACTATACATCACATACCTTTTCTGATTTTTTTTTCTCTCTCTTCCCTTGGTTTCTACTTCTGTTTCTCCACTTCTAAGCCTCTGGATCTCCCTCAAAATGCTCTCAGTTTCTATCTCTCATTCTCACCTCCTCTGATTTTCTCACAAACCTAAACCAACCGTACCTATGCATATATATTTTTATATGTGAAAACCACCTATACAGCCCATGGTTTCCCTCTCTCTTCCAACCCTATCCTGACCTCCCCTCTGTTCTTCCTGACTTCTCTTCCTTCCTTTTTCACTTTGCATTTATTGGTTTGCTTGTGTTTGTGTATCATGTATATGTATATTATATTACACTCACACTCACACACAAGACACACACACACAGCCGACACCTCACACACCCACTTGCACAACCTGATTTATATATATATATATATATGTATACGTATACACATATAATTATACACACACACATGTTTAATACACACACACACCTTACACATATATATATATATATTTACACATAATCATACACACACTATTTTTTCATAATAATAATAATAATTCTAATAATAAAATAAATAACCACAAAAATTTATATATTTAAAAAAAAAAATTTTCGGGTTATTACATCCTTCCCTCCTTACAGAAATTTCGTCCCGAAATTTAAAATAACATACGTCAAGGACCAAATAACTCGGGATATCTAATACGGACCTCAACCTTACACTCTCAAGTAGCCTCCTCGACCTCATGATGGTTTCAACGAACCTTGACTAAAGGGATGGTCCTGCCTCGCAAAACCTGGTCCCTCGAGTCTAATATCTCTACGGGTCTCTGATCATAGGAAACGTCGCCCTCTAGCTGAAGATCTACCCAATCTAATACATGGGAGGGATCAGGCTGGTACTTTCTCAACATCGATACATGGAAGACGTCATAAACTCCAAATAGCTGTAGTGGTGAGGCCAGCTTATAAGCCACCTCACCAACCCTCACAGGAATCTCAAAGGGGTCTATAAATCGTGGCGACAGCTTCCCACTGCACCCAAATTTCCTCAAACCTCGTTGGGGGATACCTTCAGGAACACATGGCCCCCCAACCTCGAATGACAAGGGCCTCCGTCTCCTATCTGCATAACTTCTCTGGCGACTCTAGGATGTCAACAAGCGCTGTCTAATCACCTGTATCTTGTCTGTGGTCTCACGGACTATATCGGGCCCCAAGGTAGCTGTCTCTCCCACCTCAGTCCAACATACCGGGGAACGGCACGGCCTACCATACAACGCCTCAAATGGTGCCATCTCAATACTGGACTGATAGCTGTTGTTGTAGGCAAACTCGACCAAGGCAAGGTGATCCTCCCAGCTACCCCTGAAATCCATGACACAAGCCCTAAGCATGTCCTCGAGGATCTGAATGGTGCGCTCTGACTGGCCATCTGTCTAGGGATGAAGGGTAGTACTAAACTTAGCTGAGTCCCTAAGGCTGTTTGAAGGCTCTGCCCAAACCGGGCAGTGAAACGTGGGTCCCTGCCTAAAACAATGGATACTGGAATTCCATGCAGTTGTACTATCTCTTGGCATAGTAATAAAAGATCAATGCAAAATGCATTGTAACATGTGGACGTGTAGCCTTACCTATGGATCACTTACCTCTCCCTCAGCCAGGCGATGTGGAATGCATCACTTCCTCCCATTACCATCTCCCCCGTAGGCTTCGCCTCACCGGTAGATGTGCAGCGGTGTGCAGACATCCCCACACTCCTTGCTAGGGTCTGGTGCTAATCCCATCTGTAACGATTTACTCCACATGGCACAACGCATAATGAAATCCTCAAGACACATTGGCTCATCAACGCCAATCCCTTTCAATTTCCATCTAAATATCACGACTCACCTCAGCAATTTAACACAATAAAAAGTAAAGGAAACCTCTCACTATTTACAAAGATACCCCAAGGTCTCTCACACATGCCATGTCATCTAACCCACCTCAAATTAAGCCATTAAATCATCTAGTGATTTATCCCAATGGCATAAATACACATCATTTATACCACAATGTAACCTATCATCCAACATTTTTTAAGTACCCTAATTACCCACAAGATATTAACAGTACAGTCTAAAAGTAAGGCTATCATCTCCCACCTTAGTCTATATATAACCGAGACTAAGTGTCATGTACTAATAAGGACTAGCCTATTCATTTCATGTACGCATGTATCGACTGGGTATACAAATGTAGACAGTGTAGTTTAGGTACTCTAATCATGAAACTTATGTCAATATACTAAGGTTCAGAAGAACAAAACATTAAACCCTTCACCAATTTCCACTACGAACATACATCAATTTTCACACACATGTATCAACACACACATGGAAACATGTTTTAAGCATTCTCTTATATATGCATCAATAATAGTCAGTCTGTATATAAAAAAAAAATAAAGTCATAGTCGCAGCACTATAATGGTCACTAAACTAGCATGCTTGAATAGAGTAAACGTACAACATTCAATAGCTAACACGTAGCTTACCACATTAGCACCCAGTATAAAATTTCATTCCAGGAATACACATATACATAAATAAGCACATAATCTGTTGTACAGGTAACCAAGCATATTCCCAACCTTACGGATATCCAGGTTCATAGCCTATCTTACTGACAACAAGCATATAGTCTACTGTTTAATCTCATTCATTATACTACATAGAGGCAAGCATTGAATCCCATATCATCAATACCCAAGCATACCACACATTGTACAATTTCACAACTACGGTAATAAGCACTCCTCTAATCATGTAGTCCAAACCAACCCAATTCAACTTAAAGTCTAACCCCTCTTAACCCACAACAAAGTCAACCTAAAAAGGATCTACGGACACCCCATGAAATAAAAAAAACATCTCCCTCAGGAGTACACACTGTCTCTCTCCCCCTGTAGCAGCCTATACTCGTCTAAAGTGTAAATAACCGATCCATCTCCAACATATTACCAATACTAGACACATCAAATAAGATGAAGGATCCAAATTAAGCATGTGGTCAGCTACATTTATTGAGTAATCTCTATAGATTCTTGTCAGCATCATTCTACCCCTAACGTCATGGCACATGGTGAATATGAATGAATGAGATGTACTATGGTCTATCAATATGCTAGTCCATAAACTAAACATAAAAAAAAATGTACCTCACGACTCTGAAGGTCCAAAAGAATAGGTGGCTCTAGGTTGGTTACTGCCTAACGCCACTCTGAGTGGCCTGGTCCTGCCTACCACCCCTCTCACTGAGAGTCCTGGCACTCAATGCTGTAGGTGCATGCTGAAAATACTGTGTCGGGGGTCCCTGACCCAATAGTGGCCGTGGCAGAGGCACTTGGGTATACTGATAGTAATGTGGCTCCTCTAAGTCTTGGGAAATCGGCCTTTGAGGACAATTGGCCCTAACATGGCCAGTCTGGTGGCATACGAAACAAAGTCGTGGAGTCCCCCGTCTTTGACTCTGTACTGGTGATGGAAATGACTCCTGACTAACCTCGATCCTCTGTCTCAAGCTGGGGTCCCTCAAAGGACAAGTGACCATCTTGTGGCCAGGCTGTCCACAAATAAAACAAATAATGGTCCCTTGGGATGTGTATGTGAATGTGGAAGAAGCACCAGTCCGGAACCTCTTCAATAGTCTCCTACCCATGCGAGTCTGGGCGGGTATAGATATCTGTGCAGCAGCAGCACGAGCTCGAGACCTCTTCGATGGACTCTTGCTAGTGTATATCGGGGTAGACCTAGGGATCTGTGCTAGAGTCGCCTCGCTCTGGGTCTGGGGCTCTCTGACTCCTCTAAGCTCAGCCAACTCTCTCTCAGCCCTGACCGCTCTCTTTACTACCTCCTGTATAGTGTGAAGGCATTCCCGCATAATGGTCGCTATGTCCCCAGAACCACTAGTCTGCCCTACCTCCACTGGAGCAGGTGTAAAAGTGACGGCCTCCTCAACTGCAACATCTGCCGAAGCAGCAGCTTGGGGCCAACTATGCCACGGTGGTGCAGTGGTCCTAGGTTCATCGTGTCTAGGTGGTATAAGTCTGGGAGTAGCTTGTCTCGGTGGCATGTCTACAAGTCCAAAGAGAAGAAAAATCAATACCCCATTAGACACAGGTGTTAAAAGAACATTAAGTAAGTACTTGTCAACGCTTCACAATTTCGAAGTAACAACCACAATATATCATGACACACTTGCCTAAACAACGCTTATATGACTAACGTCAATCATCCCTGCCCGTTGGTTACACTAAACAATTTACACCGAGTTCTAACATAGCCCTCTACTAAGAAGGATTTTATCTAACAATGTAATACACGCATACTTAAACATTTGAACATTAGTAAGGTTTAACTCCTAGTGAATACTACCCAAAACAATACATCTCTCCACAACCAGGGTTTAACACAGAACATCTTTAAAAATCTAAGGATAACACTCTAAGTATCCATCTATACACAAAAGCTCCACAAGTCCAAATCCTCATTCTAGCATTTTAAGGTTTGATGTGTCTTTTATTATCCCTTACTTTTATAGCTAGGTGATAACCCTTCATGGATTACAGCTCCTTTCATTACTTGCTGATGGGGTACCATCCATCAACTGTAACTCAAGACCTGAGACCAATCCAGTCTGTATAAATATCATAGTCATAGTACTATAATCCCTGAAAATTGGTTACTAACCTAGCACACTCATACAGAATCCACAAACAATGGTCAATCAGGTAAACAACTAGGTCCACAACCTGTCTCCTAAGTAACTAGGCATAATGTCTATAGTATAGATAACTAAGTGTACAACCTACACTTCAAATAACTAGGTACACCGTCTATCCCATAAAGTATACGGTCTATCACATAGACACGAGCTTCTAATCTTAGTCAACCACTACCACAAAAAGAAAATTTCGCCTGCTCCCTATCTACCGGGAAGTCAAGTATAGTGCATACGCGTGCACACCAATGCAACATGTGTATATAAAATATTTGAGCTAAAAGCTCAATCATGTTCTCATCAGCGACTAGGGAGTACGTATAGCATGTCACAATGCACACTTAACAAATTCTCACACATTATACATGTCATGCATCTCACTACATTAAATCACATAATCATGCATCGTAACACATCATCAATCAACACATAATCACAACAAGTCATGCATCAGGACATATGATCACATAACACATAAGGCCCTACCGCATGCCACTAACAGTTCACACTAAGTCTCATTCTTTTCTCTAGGGTCTCATAGTGTTAAACAACACCCCACGGTCTCTAGGTATTCGAACCTAAGCTCTGATACGACGTTGTCACGCCCCGAATTCCAGCGAACCCGAGGCGCGAGTAACGAGACAAAAAGAAATAAAATAATAAAGGAATAAAAGATAATTAAGGACAATCTTATACATTCTACATGCTGTTTTGATACATATATAAGGTCTGGTCCATTTGTTCATAACATACAAAATAAAATACAGTCTCGGGCTTATGCCCTTACACAATATCAAAAGTGCCCCTTGGGCCCAACATAATCCCCAATCAGATCATCTCTATGTCTCGTACAGTTGGGACATCATCTGAAATGTTTGCCCCACTAAAGGGGTCAGCTCAACATGCTGGTACAATATAATGCTAATGCAAGAAATAAAACTAAGGGCGTGGCATGTGCAAGTGTACAGTTATTTCTATATGGCATTCGATATCATGATGACAGTACATGAACAATATACAGTATATGAGCAGTATGCGTGACACACCCATGCAACTCCATGCCCACTCATGTCTCATGATACGGCCCTTCCCCGCTGGCATGAGTACCGCCGACTATGTCTCGCTTCACGGTCCGGAATCCGTCAGGCTTGCGAGTACCTAATGGCCGATTTTGGGTTTTTCACCACAGGATCTGCACCCTCATAATGCAAAGCAACAAGTGCTCAACTCACGCCATGCACAAGGAATCACACTATGCCAAGATGCTTTGATTCTTTCAAGCCACAATATAATCTCAATGATGAATCTCATTCATACATGAAGCATGCTTTCAAATACATATCTCATAATGTCAACAATTCTCAAAGCATATAATTCACACACTTCACTAACACATGCGATATACATACAATCATTATTCATGTCATCACCCAGCTTGCAGCAAGATAGCATGAAGCATATAAGCATGTGAAAAATCAAGCAAACACGTGAACAATCAAGGCAGCAGAACAAGTATTCCTAATCTCAATTCCATTTCTTGCTTAGCACAATATATCGTACCTGGTAATCGACCTCAACTCAAGAAGGTGTACTAGTAGTATGGTAGAATCACAGTGAGAATACCGAAGGTCAGATCACCTTCTCCTTGCCCTCTCGTGTCCCTAAAATCATAACAGGTAATTTAGTTCATTGTCATTCGAATTCATTCTATTCATCAAATTTTATGTCTTTAATTCATAAGTTTCTATTTTGCTAATTTAGACTCCACTATTGAGTCCGGGACGTCGAAGAAACTAAGTTTAGGTCTTCGTAGAATTCAATTCGGACACCTGGGTTCAAAAGGGCAAAACAGTCATTTTGCACTTTATACGGGTCCTTACATTTCGTGACCTCTTTTCACAAATCGAACTCCACGGTTGAGTCCGAAATGCTCGAGATAATAAAGTTTCACTATTCGTTTACTAAATTCGGAGTTCGTTTGACTGTGTTCCAATCCAGGGGCATTTTGGTAATTTTTAAAGGTTACTACGGGTCTTTTATTTTTTGAGACTTCGTCTCGTAAAACGGACCTCACCATTGGTCTCAGAATGGTTGAGATAGTCAAAATACACTAATGACTTGTCCCATTTGGACTCCGGATTAATTTAGAATATTTAATTAATTAAATTAATTAATTAATTAATTAATATTTTATTAATATTTAATTCAGGTGGGTCAATTTGTAATTTTTCCAAAGTTTAGGGGTTAAAGTGTAATTTTCAAAAATTCAGGGTCAAGGTTCAATTTCCAAAAGGTTCAGGGTCAAATTGTAATTAGTCAAATTTACTATTCTTAATCAGGTTAACCAAACAGGGGCTTATCCAGAACAGGGATAGGATATCCCTATTCCTATTTCAATTCAAATTTTTAATTTCTTATATCCGTAACCAAACAGACCCAATCTCCTTTTAATTTAAAACATCAACGTGACACGTGGCAGGGGCGGTTCAACCCCGCCCGAACCGGACCCGACCCGGACCCGCAACCCGACCCGGAACAGTTCCTTCTTCCCCAATTTTTCGGCGAAGCTCCGGTAGGGTTCCGGCGCCTTCTCCGGCGCCGGCGACAGTTTTCCGGCGACTTTTTCATGTTTTGAAAATGCCATTCTCTTCGGTTTTTCACGTAGATCTCATATCCAAAGCTGGTTTTGGGTCTAAGCCATTAGACCTCCACGAAATAGAGGGTCAATCCCTCGGTCAACACTCCGGCCAACCCATTTTCTAACACCTTTCCCCACTGTTTTAAACCTAAATCACTCCCATTCATTTTCTGCACCTCACCCCATGTTTTTTCCCCTTTTTAAACCAAGTTTTACACATAAAATATCAAACCCAACACCCCATGACCGTGACCTGTAACTGGGAAGTTCTCCCTCTCCCCTTAACCATTTTGATTGATTCTTGTTCCTAATTGTTCCATATTCCAAGCTCTTTCTAGCCCTATATTCAAAAGGAATTAATTATGCAAGAAAAATTTCAAAACAGAACTATACATCACATACCTTTTCTGATTTTTTTTTCTCTCTCTTCCCTTGGTTTCTACTTCTGTTTCTCCACTTCTAAGCCTCTGGATCTCCCTCAAAATGCTCTCAGTTTCTATCTCTCATTCTCACCTCCTCTGATTTTCTCACAAACCTAAACCAACCGTACCTATGCATATATATTTTTATATGTGAAAACCACCTATACAGCCCATGGTTTCCCTCTCTCTTCCAACCCTATCCTGACCTCCCCTCTGTTCTTCCTGACTTCTCTTCCTTCCTTTTTCACTTTGCATTTATTGGTTTGCTTGTGTTTGTGTATCATGTATATGTATATTATATTACACTCACACTCACACACAAGACACACACACACAGCCGACACCTCACACACCCACTTGCACAACCTGATTTATATATATATATGTATACGTATACACATATAATTATACACACACATGTTTAATACACACACACACCTTACACGTATATATATATATATATTTACACATAATCATACACACACTATTTTTTCATAATAATAATAATAATAATAATAATAATAATTCTAATAATAAAATAAATAATCACGAAAATTTATATATTTAAAAAAAAAAAAATTTCGAGTTATTACAGATAGTTCTTTCAGAGATGGGAATGGTCTCTAACTGTTCCCACAATAGAACTCTTGGGCAATACGCATAACACAATCCATTCCTTGTAGATATAGAGTCTTAAGATTCAGAAACTGCCCAAACGTAGGCAATAGTTTACATCTTCTACAGTTGATCAACTCAAGCACAACTAGTTTCGGAAGATACCAATGGGGGAAGTTGATTCCTGCATATCCTTTGATCGAAAACTTTTTAAGATTTGGGTGGGGTTCAAGGCATTTGAGAACATGTTCTACATCTTCAAACCCAGTATCACTATTGTTCTGATGGGATGGTCCTGCATGTGAAGTAGTTCCTTTCACCGGTTTCAAGTTGTGATCTTCATTGTTTCCCCATAGTAAACCCAACATGTGAAGGTCCCCCTTCCCTCTCAAGTTAGCCTTTTCTGCTTCTTTTGCATCTCTCACATTTTCCAAGCACTTTATGTTCAATTCACCTCTGAGATTTAGACGGTTAAATTCCAAAATGCTTTCCCTAGTCTCCTCGTCCACAATATATATTGGCAAAGTCTGAAGATGAACCAAGTTTCTTATCCTAGCAGGCATGCGAATCAATGCCTCACACCCTTTTGTATCAAGGTGTCTTAGGCTAATCACCTTCCCCATGTCCAAGGGCAACCCCACAAGGTTATTGCAACCTAATAAGTTCAGGGTTTGCAAATTCTGGAGGTCACAAATGGTATTTGGGAGTGTTTGGATTGGATTGTTTGAGAGGTCAAGGCATCTCAAATATGTCAAAACATTAATTGAGTTTTGCACTCTTTTAATGCCACATCCACACAAGTCCAGTACTCGCAAGTAGATAAATTTGTAAGGCAGAAAATGAAGCTCTTCAAAGTTACCTCCAGGAGACAAGAAAATGAGAGTTCGTAGATGTGCTGCTTCAAACAAGTCCTGTACAAAAGAAGAGTTAAAATTGCACGCTATCGAAAAATGACGAGTTCTTGCAAGATTACTTGGGTCAAAACCACGCCCTACTATCATGAATTCATTTCCTCTTAACAGTTTGTGCTAGGTCTTGAATGAGATCACATATTATGTACACTGATTTGCCGTCATCTTCACATTTCTCAACTTCTTGGAAGAAGGACAAATACAAGAAATCATGGAAATACTCTTCTCCTATGTCCTCCAGTGTTCTATTTCCTCTTCTTGGTAGAATTAAGCCTTCAGCAATCCATAGACGAATCAACTTCTCCTTCTTGATTTCATGATTTTTAGGAAACAACGAACAGAATGCAAAGCATAGCTTAAGGCATGATGGCAAATGAATGTAACTCAATTGTAGGGCTGGAAAAATACCAGTTTTGCATTCCTCCAAGTTCCAAAGCTCACTGTCTAATACAGACAACCAATCTTTCTCCTTTCTTTTGAAGAGCAATACATTTCCCAAATCTTCTGCTGCAAACGGCACACCTCCACATTTCTTGACGATTTTTTCCCCAATTGGCCACAAATTAAGATGCTCTTGTTCTTCTTCCCGATTATGAAAAGCTCGTTTCTTGAACAAAAGCCAACAATCATGGTCAGACAAACCCTTGAGAAGATAAGGGAAAGTTACACCCATGGTCGATGCATCTTTCACACTGCGCGTAGTGACTATGATTTTGTTTCCTTCAGCACCACACCTTAATAAATCTCTGAGTTTATCTCATTTTTTACGATTTGCATTCCATACATCGTCCAGCACAAACAAAAATCTCTTCCCACGTAACGCTTTCTATAGTTGAGATTGAAGTGCATCTATCTCCAAGAATTTGCATTCTATACCATTTGCAGACTATACAATTTTTGTAATGAGCTTTCTCACATCAAAATCTTCAGACACGTACACCTATATTCTCAAAGCAAAGAATTGCGTCACCTCCTCATCATTATAGACCAACTGAGCTAGAGTTGTTTTGCCAAGGCCACCAATACCGACTATTGCAATGACAGAAACATTCCCCATGGTCTTTCCTTTGTGATTAGGTAACAAAAGCTTCAAAATCTTCTCTTTATCCCTCTCTCTTCCATATATTTCAGATTTATCTTTTACAAAAGAGCCAATTTTTCTTATACCTGAACTCTCAGACGGCACAAATCCTACTTTTAACTCCAACAAAAATCCCCGATTGACAATTTCATGTAACTCATTAAGTAGTTGTTCAACTTCTTTTGCAATTTCGAGAATACGTCTTGATGGTTTTAAAGGTAAGAGCCAGCTGTATACCTGGTAAATGAAGCTCCTGCGACTCACACACAATATAAATTTTGTGGTCAGCTCATCCAACAAGTTATAGCAATCATAAGCTTTGTCTTTGAGATCCAATAACCAAACTTCAACTTTCTTGTCTGTTACCTGTCTCTCTGATGCATCTTTAAAAAAAACTTCAACCATCAGTAAAGAGTGCTGAAGTTTTCTGATATTCTTCTCAAGATTGTGGAGGTTGCGAAGCTTTTGTAGGATGGGGGAAGCTAACTCATCATAGATCACCTGTATAAGTGGGGACAGGAGTAAGTCTGCCATTGTTTTTGGGTCCATTGTAGGCTGTAGAACAGTACGTAGAGAGGGATGAGATAAGTATGCGAGGAAAGATAAATCAATGGATTCAATAAGATGTGAAGATATGCTCGGTTGTATTCTGTAATTCAGTGATATTGGGTGATTAGATAGGATGCAGAGAAGTAGAAATTTAGTGTAAATGCTCCAAAATAATAATAACATTAACAATTATACATCTATGTATTGGAGGAATATGCCGCATATTATTCACTTAGAAAATTGTCTTGTCTGCTCCCGTTTTATTGGACATCAGACAACTCCGAAGAGCCGTCCAGGTTGGTGGCCAATCCGGGAGTGGAAGATTACAAAGCTAATTATTTTTAGGTTAAATTACACTAAAAATCAACCTTAGGTGATCGTTGAAACACGACGACAAAAATAGCGTTAACCTTGTACATATATACGCATGGATATACCCCATGCCCAAGGATTCTCTCTCATTTGTCTCGCCTTCCATCGTCCTCCCTTCGAGAAACCTGAATTGTGTATGTGCATGAATTTATGCATATATGATCGGATAATTGAAAAAGAAAAAACAATATTTACCTTCAACGTATCCAAAGATTCCAAAGAATCGCGAAATGAAGCGATTGGGTTTGATTCACCAAAAACACTAGAAATATCAAATTCGTCTTAGGAGTTATCATTACTTTTTCGATTCAAGCAATTTCAGCGATTGCGGCCACATTTGGCACCCGATGGCTTCACTTGTTCTCCTCAATGAAATTTTGAATCATTTTAGCCAAACAAATAGAGCTCGGCTCAAACACAGTCCCTACATCTTTGTTGTACTGCACTTCACCAACGGTCGGCTTCTCCACCGACGAAATCCGCTGCTGGATGAAAAAACCTCTTGAGCCGCGGTTTCTATATAGGTTTGGCTACATCGTTAGAGATCGATTATCGGTATGTATGATAGGTTGAATCTTCATTGAAAAAGACGTGCTATTAGACATCATCATCTCTCTTCCCTCTCATCTGGCTTCACTGTTGAAATGCGCAACCACTGTTTAGGTTTTTGACTTCAATTCGTCCAAAGTATGCTTATTTGACCCTCTAAAGCTTAGTGCTTTTACAGAACATCAAAAACTGAAAACCAACGTATAATAAATGCTGGAAAATTCATTGGAGAAGGGCTTGTAAAATGCGCCTGCAACTAATTAGTCACCGGTATTAGTGCATTGCTCTTGAATTTGAATCCAAATGGAAAATAGGTTTAGGGCTTTCACAACTAAGAGAAAAATGATCATATTAGTGTTGGTTTGATTAACTTTGATGCACTGTGATTTGAGATACACATAATCACAAGATTTTTGTGCAACATTGAAACCATCATTGTTGTTTCGAACAATTTTATGTTATTTGATCGCATAAACTTATGAATTTTTGGACAACAATGGTTGTGAACCCGCAAAATCCAAAGCAAGAGTTGTACTATATCGTTGGAATTTTTGGCGACATTTTGAAGGATAATTTTGGCATTATAAAATATTGACTTATAACTATACATTTCAGTTATTACATAATTTGAAATTACAATGGGATGAGCATTCCTGATCTCATTCTGCTATTGTAATTGATAGGATTAAAATATGTTGGAATGAAAATTTCTTTAGAATGATTATTTTCACTTAACATGAGATTAACATTTCTTTTCAAAACTTAGGAGATATAAATAATAAAATTTAAAAAGAAAAAATATTACACATATATATTCACACAGAAATGCGCATAATTAAGTAAAAAAAGGTCAAATAAAAAATATGTCTATGCAATTTATCCTTATTTTTATACTTTTCAATAATTTCATGCATGATTATTCTTTTATCGTTCGTGTAAAATGTTAAAAAAATTATTAAACAATAAGTGTTTAATTCAAAACTAAATTGGACTAATCCAGTTGACTATCATATCTACTTTATTAAGAGAATGTCATGGATTTAAATTTCAATTTTTTTTATTTGTGAGTATTATTACTTCCCAGTCATGTGTGATTTTGTGCATAATGCATAAAACCTCCTACGGATGATCAATGGGTAGTAACTCATAGAACAACCCCTCCAAAGAGTAATTTTAGGTTTACTCACTTTCTTTGAACATGTCAAGCAGTGCAATGATGGAAGTATTATAGGGTACAAGATCCATGATCTCATATTCAATCTTGCACAATATGTTACAAGAAATGACCATGTTATACTAGAGAATGACCTTCCACAAAGTGATCTTGCAAAAATTCGTCACTTGTAAATTGTCCGTGACTACAGATCATCTCTAATTCCAAAAGCCTTGTATCGAGCAAAACACTTGCGAACTCTCCTCGTGGTCTCAGGTGGTGGATTTGGTGGCGACCCTGCAGCTATGTTTTCACATTTTAGCTACTTGCGAATGCTGGATTTGAGCGGCTGTGACATAAAACTGCCTGAATCCATAGGTAAGTTGTATTGTTTGAAATATCTTGACCTGTCTAATGCTCATATTGAGGAATTACCTTCAATTGCCTCCAACCTTTGTTCTTTGCTGATACTGAATTTATTTGGTTGCTATAATCTCAGAAGCTTGCCCATTGTGTCTAGAATGACTGAACTAAGACATCTCAATATAAGTGGATGTGAAAAATTGACCAGTATGCCATTTGGAATTGAAAAATTGGTTCACCTTCAGACATTGCCAATATATGTTATGAAATCATCTTTTTTTCGAAGAAAGGAAAGTAACTTGAGTGGACTTCAAAATTTGAACCTTCGAGGTGAGTTAAAAATTAAACACTTGGAAAGGGTGGGACAAGGATCTGAAGCCGTGCAGGCTAATTTGATGAATAAAAAATATCTCAAGTCATTAGGCCTCTGCTGGGGGAATGATGACACTAGCCTATTTCCGAACCCTGCTTTAGAAGCTAGTACAGCTAGATTCCAAAACAGAAAACGTCAAACACCAGGATCATCTTAGACTAACAGGTGTGAAATGGATGCCAACCTGGCAGCAGTAGTTCTAGCACTCCTCCAACCATATCAGAACCTGTAGAGGCTGTTTGTAGTAGGCTATCTGGGACTCAGTTTTCCACATTGGATACTCCTAAAACTGACTATGGTTGTGTTGATCAATTGTAGAGGATGCTTACATCTGCCTACCCTTGGTCATCTTCCCTTGCTTGAGACACTCCGAATGGAAGGACTGACTGAAGTTACGAGCATTGGCAGAGAGTTCTACGGCGAGAACACCCCACTAATATTTCCATCACTTTTGGAAATAACCATTAGAGATTTTCTAGTTTTACAAGAATGGTCAAGCATGGATGGCAGAAAAACATTCCCTAAACTGAGCAAACTAACTGTCAGGAAGAGTCCTAACCTGATTGTAATGCTATCAGTTCTCTCTCTTCAACATTTGGAGCTACATGATTGCAACCCAAGAATATTAAGGTCTTTGGAAAATCTAACGTTGCTTTTCGACCTGGTAATCAAAGGATTCACCGAGTTGTTATCTCTACCAGGAATATTGCTCAGAAACAATTGCCTTCTCAGGTCTCTAAAAATTATCTCGTGCCCGAAGCTTCATTCCCTGCCTTCAGAATTAGAAAACCTCACATCTCTAAAATCACTTACCATTCGTTGGTGTGAAGAGCTATCGTCCTTGCTATTAGGTTTTCAAAACCTTACAGCTTTGGAGTCCTTGGAGATTGGTGACTGCCACAGTTTAATATCTATGCCACAGAAGGGCATTGGAGATTTGAGCTCTCTCCGGACCTTGTCTGTCACGCCCCGAATTTCCACAAACCTGGAGAGTGAATGAAATAAACAAAAAGGGAATAATAAAGGACAATTACATGCATTTAAAACACTAACCCAATTCATGTTCTAATACTAATCCATAGAGCCTTACCCGTTGTTTCATAACATACAAATAAACATGTATAGTTTAGGGCTTATGCCCTTATACAACATCAAAATATGCCCCAAGGGCCAAAATCCTCCATGATCCATATCTCTTCTGCTCTCCAAGACTTCCTCAAGTCTCAAGTATCAGGAGCGTCATCTGTAATATGATATCCCATGAATGGGTCAGCTCAACCACTGGTATGACATAATGCTAATACAAGAAACAAGATTAAGGCGTGGCATGTGCAAAGTGTACATTTTTAATCTAGATGCTTTCCAGCTCATTAATATGATGCAATGTAAATATGCATGACACACCCATGCGCTCTATGCCATACCCATGTCTCGTTTACGGACTACATTCGATGGATCTGAGTACCAACTCCCGTTTACGGGCCTCCCTCCGCTGGATCTAGGCACCAATGCAATGGCCAATTTTGGGTTTTTCACCACAGGATCTACACCCTCATAATGCATAGCACCACATGCTCAACCCACACTATGTTTCCAAAGGATTTACCATATGCCAATATGCTTTGATTTCACCACATAATAATATAATCTCAATGAAGCATGCTTTAAATGATGTATCATACTCGAAGCAACAATAATATTTAAATCACAAAACTTGTTTCACATGAATACACATCTCATACAGTCAATTTAAACACATGGTCACAGTTCACATTCATCACTTTACTAGATTCCCAAAGAATGTAAGAAACACACAAGCACGTAAACAACCAACTCTAAGTTATCAAGTAAACATATTCCAAATAATTCTCCAACAATAGTTAAGCATATAAATCATTCAATTTACTCATAAAATATTCCTAAACTTAACCTGATTTCTTACTTAGTAAAACATCATACCTAGAAGGGTTTTTCTCAACCCTTGGGAGTTGTGCCCGCTTCTGCTTAGTCGAACCAAACAGTGAGAATATAGAAGGTAAAACTGCCTTCTCCTTTCCTTTCGGTGTCCCTAAGATCATTAAACACAACTCAGTTTATTATTACTTGAATTATACTATTCATCAAATTTTATGCTTTTATTTCATGAATTTCTATTTTACTAAAATAAACTCTACCATTGAATCCAGAATGTCAAAGAAAGTCGGTTTAGGCTTTGGCGGAATTCAATTTGGGCATTTGTGCAAAAAAGGGCAAAACAATCATTTTACACTTTTACGGGTTCTTACTTCTCAAGATCTCTTTTCGCAAATTGGACTTCATGGTTAAGTCCAGAATGCTCGTAATAATAAAAATTCACTATTTTTTTACTTTAATCGGAGTTCGTTTGACTGCTTTTTAACTCAGTAGCATTTTTGTAATTTTCTTTTATTTTTAATTAATTAATTAAATTAATATTTTATTCTGTGGGTCAATTCATAATAAACATAAGTCTGGGGTCAAATTAGAATTTCTCTAAACTCTTGGGCCAATTCGTGAATTCAGGAATTACTATTCCTATTGAGAGTAGCCAAACAGTGGCTAAATCCCCAAAATAGGGATAAGCTATCCCTATCCCCAAATCAATTTCCAATTAAATTTTTTAAGCCCGTAGCCAAACAGTCCCAATTTAATTTAAAACCCTTTTTAAACCTAACCAATACTATGCCGTTTTAACATATCCATTTCTGTTTCAGTTGGGTCCCGACCCGGATCCGACCCATGACCCAAACCCAAGCCCAAATAGGACCCTTTTTCTGCGACGATACGCCGGTAGGGTTGCCCTAGGGTTCCGTTGCCATCTCCGGCGACGACGATCATTTTTCAACTAATTTTCAATGTTTTTCAATGTAGTTTTTCTCAGTTTTTCTTAGGGTCTTCATATCTCAACTTTGTTTTCCAATTAGTTCACTAAAAACTCACAAAACGAGTAGAACAGTGGCTGCTTTCTGTTTTTCGGCCAACTGAGTATTTTTCATTTTAAGCCCCATTCCTCCACTGTTCTTCTTCCCTTTTTATTCTAATTAAGTTCTGCACTACAGAGGACTAGTTCCTAATCATAAAAACAAAGTTTTATAATAGAAAATCTTAAACCCGATTGTTTAAGTAAATCCTGCAACTAGAAATTTCTTTCTTGGTTCTATATCATTTTCACTGATTTTTCTTGCATTTAATTTCTGATTTCATGCTCTTTACAACCCTACAATCTAAACTAAACGAATCATGCTAGGTTTGAAAAAAAACAGAAACAAGTCACTCACCTAAAATTTCTGATTTTTTCTTGTTGCAGCCTCTTTCCCTTTCTTCTTCTTCTTGGTTCACTTGCTGAACTTCCTCCTACTACTCTCAACTTCTATTTCTTTTCTCCTTGCTTCTTCTGCCCTTCTCTCTAACCCAACAGACACATATGTATATACATACATCATAACTCTCTCTCACTCACTCTCTCTCTCTCTCTCTCTCTCTCTCTCTACATCAAACCTGCACACACTCAACACCCCACCTGCTTTGTACACTCACACACTCCTTCACTTTTTGCAATCACACAAACACACGCAACATATATTCGTATATATATATATATATATATATTATATTAAACACACACTACACACACTCACTCACACACTGCCGACACTATAAACACACATACACACACTTGAATGTTGCTTCTCCACTCCCCTTTTCTTTCTTCTTTATTTTTTTTCTTTTTTTTTTCTTTATATGTAGATACTTGTATACATGTATAATATATATATATATATATATTCTACTATATATATCTACATATACATAATACACATTTCATACAAACACCTATTTATTAAATGAAAAATTTATTCCAAAAATTTTAGAGCTCTACATCTTTCTCCCCTTAAATAAATTTCGTCCCGAAATTTAGAAAAATACATCAATGAATAAACAACTCGGGATACCTAGCACGGACTTCAGCCTCACGTTCCCAAGTAGCTTCCTCGACCCTATGATGGCTCCAAGGACCTTGACCAAAGAGATGGTCTTGCCTCGCAAAACCTAGTCCCTCAAGTCCAATATTTCCATGGGTCTCTGATCATAAGAAACGTCACCCTCTACCTGAAGATTTACCCAATCTAGTACATGTGAGGGGTCAGACTCGTACTTCCTCAACATCGACACATGGAAGACATCGTGAACCCCAGATAGTTGTGGCGGTGATGCTAGCTTATAGGCCACCTCACCAACCTTACCAAGGATCTCAAATGGGCCTATAAAGCTTGTCGACAGCTTCCCACTACTCCCAAATCTCCTCAATCCTCGCCGTGGGGCTACCTTGAGAAACACATGTGTCACAACCTAGAACCCGGCCTATGCGGATTAGGGGTCGTGATCGGCCACCAAGGCCTTTTTCAATGATCACAATACTTTTCTCATTTCCAATCAATCAAACTTAGCGGAATAAATTATTTTCTATTGCGGAAGCGTCAATGTATCATTCAACATCAATCATTCATATATATTCTATAGTAACCACAAAAATACATGATATAAATTCTTAAAATTTGCTGATTTCATATTCGATATACATTCCACACTTACCAAAAGTAACTACATCACTTAATACAAAAAGGTTAATAGTTATGAGCTTTCGACTATCCTAGCTGATCTTGCTATTTCCTTGCCAATATCGTTACTTGAAATGTGTTGGATAAAAATCTGTATGAGCTCGACAGCTCATGAGTATTCTATAACATGCCAAGGGTTTCAAAACTACTATGTAGTACATTCTGAAATTTCTATACTCATATGGAATTAGAATATATCATATCAAAGTACAATGATCAGAAACTAGTATCAAAGTTATTTTCAATAACTCTAAGTTCAATCACAGTTGTAAATCAAAATCGATAACATAGCACAATCGTAATAATGATTCAATAACATAGTTTGATAACGATGATTAGTATTATAATTCAAAAAAGGTTCGAAATTGTTTTCAATATCAATAGTCATAGTCAAATCAACATTGTAGTTCAGTTTTGTAACTCGATCATAGTTACGGTTCAAAGTCGTTTTCAATATCAATAGTCATAGTTCAAAATCAACATCATAGTATAATATTGTAACTCGATCATAGTTACGATTCAAAGTCGTTTTCAATATGAATAGTCATAGTTCAAAATCAACATTGTAGTTCAATAGTTCTCAATTCGATGATTCAAAGTTCAATCATAGTTCACATTCAATATTCACAAGAGTTCAAATCATTAAAATTCCCCTTTCTATGGCCAGCAAATTAGAACCTCGCTGACTGAGATCAAATTCAATAATACCACCAATATACCTCCTGGTTAGGGTTCAATAAAGTCACAATCTATTCGATAATGACAAATCATAGAAGACTCTATGGCCAGCAAATTAGAACCTCGCTGTTTGAGATCAAATTCAATAATATGCCGTATCACACCGGCTCACCACCAATATACCCCGTGGGCAAGGTTCAATAAGGTCACAATCTATTCAATAATGACCAATCATAAAAGGGTGTTTCATTCAAAACATTAAAATCATATCCAAAATCAATAACATCAATAACGATCTCCACTATTCAAATAAGAGTTTCATATTTAGCCTTTAGTCAAAATAGTTCAAAGATTAGTGAGGAAAACTGTATAGTGTCATGAGTATTTTACAAAACATTTTTTTAAGTCAAAGGGAAGACAATATAGATATCAATGGGTCATTTAAAACATATACTAGGTACAATGTATTTGTTAATAAACTATTGGTGTGCTTTGCAATACATTAGTATTGTATAAATGCTGGGCGAGAAGACGGCTATGATTGTTCCACAAAGCTAAAAGCCGACTTGGAACGTGTTATGGGATATAGAACAGGGATTCAGGAGAGCTCAAATTCAGCTTGGAATAGGATATTAATGTATACCTATTCATTTTCCTTAGTAGATTTTCCATACACATGCTATACTATACTGCGACGATAGCTCCATACCAGGAAAAGGTAATATGGGAATTTTCTCTAAATTTCACTTCAAAGTATTTTTTAGATGAATTCCCCCCATACCCCTCGGGAGGTGAATTAGAGCTGGCAGGAAGCCCTCGCTCACTCGTGCTGTTATTGTCAGACTTTTAGTCTGGCAATATCAATAAATCATTCAAAATAATATCAATGGAAGGCGTCTATTATCAAAGTCATAAAGGAGTTCAATATTTATATGTATAAAGAAATTTTACCTCAACATGGTATGAAAATACTCACAAGGCATCAGATATCGAAGTCGTAAAATAGTCTATATTTATATCTATAATGAAAATCCACCTCAACATGGTATGAAAAACTCACCTGAAGTCCCAAAAGCAAATTCCAAAAATCCTTCCTTAACGAGGGTCCCTATAATCACAATTCAAGATCTTGTTACTTTCTTGTTCAAAGTATCTTATAATTTAACTGTCAATATAGATCCCTCTCTATTCCAATTACCCTATCCCTATAGCTTCATTAAGTCTTAGGGACGCGTTGGTCATTTTTTAGTTTTTTATCGGGTCTTATTTTTCTAAAAATATGTCACCGTTAGGTTCAAAGTGTCAAAGATAATTGTTTTAGACTTTTCTAGATCTAAATTTGCGTATCTATAGTTTATTTTAAGCCTAGGGCATTTTTATGATTTTATATTTTTACGTGTCATGTTTTTCGGTACTTCATTTATCAAAATGGACTCTATCGTTGAGTCCGGATTTCCCAAAATAGTCAAGAAGGACTACCCTTTATATTCAATTGGCCCCGGGTATCGTTAGGGATAAAATGGTAATTTTACATTTCACGTATCTAAATTTTTGGGACTTAATTTCACAAATTAGACTCCTTCGTTGAGTCTGGAATGCCCAAAAACATTAGGTTACACTATTCTTTTATTTTATTTGGATTTTGTTTGATTAATTTTTGGTTTAAGGGTGTTTTAGAATTTTCCTAATTAAAAAAAAAGTATTTAAAATTAATTTTAATTAATTTTATGGGTAATTTCGTAATTAGCCGAAAGTTGGGGGGGTCAAATTACAATTTCCTGAAGTTCTGGTCTGAACCAGTGGGTTTATTTTTATTTTTAAGTGAATCGGTCCAATCTGTGTTGAACCAATCGGTTCAGCTGGTCCATTGCGTCACGCTAATGTCTTGCTACGTCAGCCCTAATTCTTATTTTTAAATCCATTTAACCAAAAATGACGCAATTTTGGTAAACATTTTAAAACCCCATTTTAGTTCCGTCAGGGCCCGACCCAAGGTCTGACTCGAGACCCGACCCGAACAGGATCGTCTTCTCCATCACGATAGCCACTATTCGACTAAAACCCTAGGGATTTTTCTTCAATTTTGTGAGTTTTGGAGCTAGATCTCTTCACTGTTTTTGATCCAAACATCTTCTGGGGGTTAAAAGAAGGCTTTGGCATCGGTTTTATGGTTTGTAATGGATTCGAACATTGATTTCAAAAGGGTTATGCTCGATCGGATAATGGGCTGGTTCATGGCCATTCCTTGCTGGAACTCGATGAGGTTAGGCTTGTTGAAACCGTATCATTGTAGGGTTTTATATTCTATTCAAAAAAACACAAGTTTGGAGCTCAATGGTGAGATTGATTTGAGTGGCCGTGACCTGCAACCTCATTTTTTTCTCTAGTCTTACATCCATTTGTTAAACTTTTTGTGGATTTGAAACCCTCACAACCTCTAGTTTAATCCCTAAGTGGTGGAAACTGGTTTTGTCTTCGTTGGTTCAGACCGAGCTCCTAAGGTCATCAATGGTGGTTGGTTCGGCCAAGGTGGGTTTTTAAGTCTTGTTCAACCTATTTGTTCCATTTTCTTTCATCTTTCATCCCCCTTAAATTGCAAATGCATGCACGAACCTAGTGTGTTAAAACAGTAGCTAAAAGAATGAGGATTGTAGAGAGAGAAAACTCAAGGGTTGGAACTTTTACCTTCAATGGCAGATTCTCTCTCTCCCCCTTGCTTCGATTTGAGCCCTCCAATGTTCCTAGCGTCTGGTTTAATTTGCATGCAAGCCCTCTTTTCCCTTCTTCTTCTTCCACTCTCTCTCTCTCTCTCTCTCTAAACTCACATGCACACATTCCTTTTCTGTCACACGAAATTAAACTCATACATATAGATGCACAAACGTGTACACTTGCATATATTATGTAAGGGTGATGTGTTGCATGTGTTGTGATTGGTTGTGTTGGGTGGTGGAGGCTTCATTTTATGTATATATATATATATATATGTTACATCATTTAGCACAAAGTGTGGGCAGCCCAAGTGGCGTTTATTTTTGGGCTTAAGTTATTCTTAGTTTTTGGGTCAAGGGTTCAAATCTCATGGGTTGCACCTTTGGTTTAATTTTCCTATTTTTCCTTATGCCTTGTTTGGGAATTTAATTATTTGTTCTATTTTATTTTCTTTTAATTTAGTTTAATTTATTTATTATTATTATTATTAATTTTTTTTTATATCCCGATTTAATTTTTCGTAACTTCTTATTTTGATTTTGTCAAATTTCTAATACCAAGTTAGTAACTTAATTTCCCGGTAAATGGGCTAGAGTGTTACAACATGTCCCCCAACATCAAATGACAAAAGTCGTCGCCTCCTGTCTGCATAGCTCTTCTGGCAGCTTTGTGCGGTCAACAGACGCTGTCTAATCACCTGTATCTTGTCTGTGGTTTCACGGACAATGTCGGTTCCTAAAATAGCTGTTTCCCCTACCTCAGTCCAGCATACTAGTGAACGACACGATCTACCATACAATGCCTCAAACTGTGCCATCTCAATGCTAGACTGATAGCTGTTGTTGTAGGCAAACTCTACTAAGGTAATGTGATCCTCCCAGCTACCCCTGAAGTCCATAACACAGGCCCTAAGCATGTCCTCTAGGATTTGAATGGTACGCTCAGACTGGCCGTCAGTCTGAGGGTGGAAGGTAGTACTAAACAGTAGCTCAATCCCTAAGGCTGTTTGAAGACTCTGCCAAAACCGTGCGGTGAAACGTGGGTCTCTGTCTGAAACTATGGAAACAGGAATCCTATGTAGTCGTATTATCTCACGGATATACAACCTACTGAGAACATCCGTTGAATCGGTCACTCTAATGGGTAGGAAATGTGTGGACTTCGTCAACCTGTCAACTATAACCCAAAGTGTATCATGACCTCTAGGTGACCTCGGAAGACCCATCACAAAATCCATAGTAACGTACTCCCACTTCCACTTGGCCACTGGCAATGGCTATAACAAACCCCCAGGTCTCTGGTGCTCAGCCTTCACCTGCTGGCACATGAGACATCTAGATACAAACTGTACTACGTCTGCCTTCATCCTCGTCCACCAATACTGGCAGCGTAAATCATGATACATCTTAATGCCCCTTAGGTGCACTGCTAGGCGTGAATGATGGAAATCTCTAAGGACATTAGCCCTAAGAGGCTCTGGAACAAAAACCTTACCCATATACCTTAAGTTAAGGGCAGAATGAACTGTCCACCCCTCAAAGCCCTCGGTACTAACAACTCGTGCTCGAATCTACTCGGCCTCTATGTCCTGTAACTGTGCCTCAATAACCCTGCTCAACAGTAAAGGCTATGCACACACACTGAATAGCGTGGCATGTCCCTCAGACTCGGAAAGCTCTAAGTCAAACTCTCCAATGTCTCCCATCATCTCCCACTCTCTAATAGCAATGCTAGCTACAGTGCTCCTTGGCCTCTTACTAAGTGCATCTGCTATGACATTGGCCTTCCCAAGATGGTACTGAAGGTCAAAGTCATAGTCCTCTATATACTCCATCCATCTCCTCTGCCGAAGGTTCAAGTCCTTCTACGTGAAAATTTATCTAAGGCTCTTGTGATCCGAGAACACCTCGAACCTCACCCCATATAAGTAGTGTCGCCAACTCTTAAGTGCAAAGATGACGACAACTAACTCTAAATCATGTGTGGGGTAGTTCTGCTCATGGCTCTTCAACTAGAGAACCATAGGCTACCACTCTACCCTCCTACATCAACACACAGGCCAATCCCTCTCGTAAAACATCACAATACACTGTATAACCCATACCCCCCTCAGGTATAATCAAGACGGGCGCTGAAGCCAGCCTCCTCTTTAGCTCTTGAAATGACTGCTCATAGTCATCTATCCACTCAAATCTAATGCCCTTGCGCGTCAGACGAGTCATCGGCGCGGCAAGACGAGAAAACCCCTCTACAAACTGACGATAGTATCTTGCCAATCCCAAGAAACTCCGAATCTCAAACACATTCTTGGGCCTCTCCCAACCCATAACAGAGTCAATCTTAGAAGGATCCACAGATATTCCACTACCTGACACAACATGGCCTAAAAACTGTACCTTCTGAAGCCAAAACTCACACTTCGAGAACTTAGCAAATAAATGGTGCTCCCTCAAAATCTGTAACACAGTCCATAGATGAAAGACATGCTCATCCTCAGAAGGTGAGTAAATCAAAATATCATCAACAAACACCACGACAAACTAATCTATATAAGAACTAAAAATGCGATGCATCAAGTCTATGAATGCCACCCAGGCATTTGTCACACCGAATGGTATAACTACAAACTCATAATGGCCATAATGGGTGTGGAAGGCTGTCTTCACTATATCCTCCTCCCGTACTCTCAACTGATGATACCCAGACCGAAGATCAATCTTTGAGAAACATCTCGAACCCTAAGCTGATTAAACAAGTCATTTATCCTCGGCAACGGGTACTTGTTCTTGATAGTGACCCGGTTCAGCCTCTTATAGTCCACATACAAATGCAACGTCCCATCCTTCTTCTTCGTAAATAGTGCCGAAGCACCCCACGGAGAAGTACTAGGACGAATAAAACTCTTACCTTGTAAATCAGTCAACTGTTCCTTCAACTCTCTCAACTCAGCTGGAGCCATACGATAAGGTGGGATGGAAATAGGCACAGTGCCGGGGATAAGCTCTATCGTCAACTCTATCTCTCGTCTCAGCAGTAGACTAGTCAAGTCATCCAGGAAGACATCAGGAAACTCATCCACTACCGGTGGCAACACACTTTCTGTAGTCCCACTATCACTTGTAACCAAGCTAGCCAACATGTAACTATATCCTCCCCAACTTCTCGAGTCGTACAAGGGTGGAACTAAGAAATTCCCACGATCTCTTGTGAAATGAAAGCTATCTCCCTAAGGAGTACATACTGTCACTCTCCCCCTATAGCAATCTATACTCGCCCGGTAAGTAAACAACCAATCCATCCCCAAAATAATATCAAAGCTAGTCATGTCAAACAAAATGAAATCAAAATAAAGGATGCGACCAGCTATCTCTAACGAGCAATCTCTATAGATCCTTGTCAATATCACACTACCCTTAACTAGTATGTCAACATGTAATGGTAGATCCAACCAGTCTATATCCAACCATAATGTCATGGCAAACATGGTAGATATGAATGAATAAGATGCACCTGAGTCTATTAGTACGCTGGCCCATGAACTAAACACAAGGAATGTACCTCGAACTACTGATGGTCTAGAATTAGAGGCCTCCGGTGTGGCTACTGCATAAACACGGCCCTGAGTAGTCTGGCCCTACCTACCTCCCCCTCTCTGTCCCTACTGTCCTCCTCCCCTCTGTGTGGGAGCTCTAATACTCAGTGCGGAGGGTGCAGACTGAAAATATGGTGCTGGGGGTCTATGGCCTGTCTGTGACTGTAGTAAAGGCATCTGGGAATGCTGGTAATAATGGGGTCTTGGCATGCTTTGTGAGGTCTGCCCTTGAGGGCAGTTGGCCTTAACATAGCCTGTCTGGTAGCAAGTGTAGCAAAGTTATGGAGCTCCCCACCTCTGACTCTATGCCTAAGATGGAAGTGACATCTGACTCGGTCCAGCCCCATATCCCTAACTAGGATCTCTCTGTGGGCAATCGGCCATTCTATGGCCAGGTTGTCTACATTGGTAACATGTAATGGGTCCTTGTGATACCCCCCCTCAAGGAGTAACAGACATAACAGGCTGGCGGGCTAAGAACTGAACAGGCCTCTATGATGTCGATGGGAAAGATGCACCAGCCCGGGACCTTTTTAATGGTCTCCCACCAATGTGAGTCAGGGTAGGCATAATAGGCTGGGCAAGTGTAGACATCTGTGATGTGGCTGTCCTGCCCTAGGTCCGGGATTCCCTGATCCCTCTAATGTTAGCAAGCTCCCTTTCCACTCTGGTGGCCCTGGTCACCGCCTCCTTATACGTGTCCATAATGTGCCCGACCAATCTGTCCCTAATAGAGGTCTTCAACCCCTTGACAAAATGAAAGACCCTCAGACGCTCCTCTCTAATAATGTATGGGGCAAATCTCCCCAATGCAGTAAATCGGGACTCATACTGAGTCACTATCATATCTCTCTAAAGTAGTGTCCCAAACTCCTCCATAAACCCGATCTTGGCAGTCTCTAGAAAATAGTGGTCATTGAACATGGCCACAAAAGCATCTCATCCCTCACCGAACCTATGTAGCCTGTCAACAGATACTCGCCACCACTGATCAGCCAATTCAGTTAACTGGAAGGTGGCACATCGGATCCTCAAATGTGGCTTAGTGATCCTTTGTGAGTCTAGGATCCTGGTGATCTGATTCAGCCACTCCTCTATGGCCAATGGGTCAGGCTGTCCGGTGAACGTAGGAGGTCTCATCCTCTGGAACGCCTTCATCACAAAGGTATCCCTGGTCTCGCCACCTGTAGTCCGGGTCTCCTATATGGCCCGAAAACACTCCTGTATAATGGCTACCATATCTCTAGCACCGATAGTCTGCTCTACCTCTTCTACTAGAGTAGGCACTTGAGCAGGTGCAGGAGCAAGAGCAGGGGCATCAGCCTCCTCAGCTGTACTATGGGTTGGAGTAGTAGCTCTAGGTCTGCCACGCCGAAGTGGGGTAGTAGCCCTAGGTCTACCTCGCCTAGGTGGTCCAGCTCTCGCAGGAGCTCTCCTCGGTGGCATGGGTCTACAAGTCTAAGAAAGAGAAAAAAATTTAATACCCCTTTTTACATCTAGGCATAATCATAAAAAAAAAAAAAAAAGAATCTTAGTCATGTTCTTATTAACAACTTACACTTAACAGGTAGTACGTATAGCATGTCATAATGTACACTTAATCAATTCTTGCACATTACACATATCATGCATCTCATTATATTAAATCACATAATCATGCATCATAATATAGCACCAATTAACACATAATCACATCAAGTCATGCTTCAAGTGTATATATTCACATAACACACAAGATCCAATTACATACTACTGACGGTTCACACTAAGTCTCACACTTTTCTCTAAGGTCTCGTGGTGTTCAACAACACCCCACAATCTCTAGGTATTTGAACCTATGCTCTGATACCACGTTGTCACGCCCCGAATTTCCACAAACTTGGAGAATGAGTGAAATAAACAAAAAGGGAATAATAAAGGACAATTACATGCATTTCAAACACTAACCCAATTCATGTTCTGATACTAATCCATAAAGCCTTGCCCATTGTTTCATAACATACAAATAAATATGTATAGTTTAGGGCTTATGCCCTTGTACAACATCAAAATATGCCCCAAGGGCCAAAATTCTCCATGATCCACATCTCCTTTGCTCTCTAAGACTTCCTCAAGTCTCAAGTATCAGGAGCGTCATCTGTAATATGATATCCCACAAATGGGTCAGCTCAACTGCTGGTATGACATAATGCTAATGCAAGAAACAAGATTAAGGCGTGGCATGTACAAAGTGTACATTTAATCTAGATGCTTTCCAATTCATTAATACGATGCAATGTAAATATACATGACACACTCATGCGCTCTATGCCATACCCATGTCTCATTTACGGACTGCATCTGATGGATCTGAGTACCAACTCCCATTTACGGGCCTCCCTCCGCTGGATCTGGGCACCAATACAATGGCCAATTTTGGGTTTTTCACCATAGGATCTACACCCTCATAATGCATAGCACCACGTGCTCAACCCACACTATGTTTCCAAAGGATTTACCATATGCCAATATGCTTTGATTTCACCATATAATAATATAATCTCAATGAAGCATGCTTTAAATGATGTATCATACTCAAAGCAACAATAATATTTAAATCACAAAACTTGTTCCACATGAATACACATCTCATACAGTCAATTTAAACACATGGTCACAGTTCACATTCATCACTTTACTAGATTCCCAAAGAATTAAGAAACACACAAGCACGTAAACAACCAACTCTAAGTTATTAAGTAAACATATTCCAAATAATTCTCCAACAACAGTTAAGCATATAAATCATTCAATTTACTCATAAAATATTCCTAAACTTAACCTTATTTCTTACTTAGCAAAATATCATACCTAGAAGGGTTTTTCTCAACCCTTGGGAGTCATGTCCGCTGCGTAGTCGAACCAAACAGTGAGAATGTAGAAGGTAAAACCGCCTTCTCCTTTCCTTTCGGTGTCCCTAAGATCATTAAACACAAGTCAATTTATTATTACTTGAATTATGCTATTCATCAAATTTTTATGCTTTTATTTCATGAGTTTCTCTTTTACTAAAATAAACTTTATCATTGAATCCAGAATGTCAAAGAAAGTCGGTTTAGGCTTTCGCAGAATTCAATTTGGGCATTTGTGCTAAAAAGGGCAAAACAATCATTTTACACTTTTACGGGTTCTTACTTCTCGAGACCTCTTTTTGCAAATCGGACTTCACGGTTGAGTCCAGAATGCTCAAAATAATAAAAATTCATTATTTTTTTTTTACTTTAATCGGAGTTCGTTTGACTGCTTTTTAACTCAGTGGCATTTTCGTAATTTTTCTTTATTTTTAATTAATTAATTAAATTAATATTTTTATTAATATTTTATTCTGGGGGTCAATTCATAATAAACATAAGTCTGGGAACAAATTAGAATTTCTCTAAACTCTTGGGCCAATTCGTGAATTCAAGAATTACTATTGCTATTGAGATTAGCCAAACAGTGTCTAAATCCCCAAAACAGGGATAAGCTATCCCTATTCCCAAATCAATTTCCAATTAAATTTCTTAAGCCCGTAGCCAAACACTCCCAATTTAATTTAAAACCCTTTTTAAACCTAACCAATACTATGCCGTTTTAACATATCCATTAATGTTTCGGTCGGGTCCCGACCCGGATCCGACCCATGACCCAAACCCAAGCCCAAACAGGACCCTTCTTCTCCGATGATACGCCGGTAGGGTTGCCCTATGGTTTCGTTGCCATCTCCGGCGACGACGACCATTTTTCAACTAATTTTCAATGTTTTTCAATGTAGTTTTTCTCAATTTTTCTTAGGGTCTTCATATCTCAACTTTGTTTTCCAATTAGTTCACTAAAAACTCACAAAACGAGTAGAACAGTGGCTGTTTTCAGTTTTTCGACCAACTGAGTATTTTCCATTTTAAGCCCCATTCCTCCACTGTTCTTCTTCCCTTTTTATTCTAATTAAGTTCTGCACTACAGAGGACTAGTTCCTAATCATAAAAACAAAGTTTTATAGCATAAATCTTAAATCCGATTGTTTAAGTAAAACCTACAACTAGAAATTTCTCTCTCGGTTCTACATCATTTTCATTGATTTTTCTTGCATTTCATTTCTGATTTCATGCTCTTTACAACCCTACAATCTAAACTAAACGAATCATGCTAGGTTTGAAAAAAAAAAAACAAAAACAAGTCACTCACCTAAAATTTCTGATTTTTTCTTGTTGCAGCCTCTTTCCCCTTCTTCTTCTTCTTGGTTCACTTGCTGAACTTCCTCCTCCTACTCTTAGCTTCTATTTCTTTTCTCCTTGCTTATTCTGCCCTTCTCTCTAACCCAACGGACACACATGTATATACATACATCATAACTCTCTCTCTCTCTCTCTACATCAGACCTGCACACACTCAACACCCCACCTGCTTTGTACACTCACACACTCCTTCACTTTCTGCACTCACACAAACACACGCAACATATATTTGTATATATATATATATATATATATATATTATATTAAACACACACTACACACACTCACTCACACACACACACTGCCGACAATACAAACACACACACACTTGAATGTTGCTTCTCCACTCCCCTTTTCTTTCTTCTTTATTTTTATTCATTTTTTTTCTTTATATGTAGATACTTGTATACATGTATAATATATATATATATATATATATTCTACTATATATATCTACACATACATAATACACATTTCATACATACACACCTATTTATTAAATAAAAAATTTATTCAAAAAATTTCAGATCTCTACATTGTCCATTGAGAACTACAGTAACTTGGCTTCTATATCAATGAAATTTCAGGATTTCACAGCCGTTGAGCACTTAACCATCCTCTATTGTCCAAGTCTAGCTGCTCTGCCAGATGATTTGCAATACCTTTCTGCCCTTCAGAGTTTAACCATTTTAGGCTGTCCGGAGCTGGTATTTCTGCCAGAGGGGCTACAACATGTCACAACCTTGCAGACTTTGGAAATCCGTAGCTGTCCCAGTGTAACAGCTTTGCCAGAGTGGTTGGAAAATTTTTCTTCACTAAGATTACTGGCAATTTCCGATTCTCAAAATCTGAAAACTTTGCCAATAGCTCTTCGACGTCTCAGTGGACTCCAACATTTGTCTATTCAAGATTGCCCTGATCTTGAAAGGCGTTGTCAGCAGGATGGAGGTGCAGATTGGTGGAAGATCGCTCATGTCTCGTATAGATACATTTTCTCATCTGCATCCAGGCAATCCAGTGGAGCTGCCAGCTCTTCAAGTTGAATACTGACAACTGCTCCCTCCATGATTTTCAGTATGCATCTTCTGTTCCTACTATGTATGTTTAATTTTGTAGTGGCAATGGTTTTTCATTTTATATTTTTTTCATTCTGTCAAAGTAATCTTTCCTGCAAAGTTTAGTTATGGTTCAAACTGGTGCTTCTACGGCCATCTGTGAGCATTTTTAAAGTACTTGTATTACTTCTGCAAACAAAAATAAAAGCAAATTAAGCTTTCTAGTAGCACTTGTAGGGTAATTGACGAGATGTTGAACTGGAAGATGGAACTCATAATTGAGGGGTTTTGAACATACTGGCACTTGCCGGGCCACCTGGTCCCTTGGGAATTGACCGCTAATAATCTGAACTGATCGTTGTCTTAAGTCATTGGACTTGTTCATCGCTATGTAGGCTATCAGCACCCTGGACTCCTTCAGCCTCTGCATCCACGCCCCGAGCTTTCTCGTGGACTGGCTTTTGTTGACCGCATCGGGATTTTTGTCAGTGTTGTCTTTGTGGTCAGTTCTCATCCATCTCTTGCACGCTGGAGAAACCTTATCTCAGTTTGTAGTTCATAGTATGGAAGGGGAGATTCTAGCTTACATCAATATGTATTAACCAATTGTATTATGTGAGATTGAATTGTGTAGACTGGCAGATCTGATAAAATTAGTGCCACATTGACATTGGTTATGAATTATGATGATTAGATTATGATTGTTAAACTTTTGCCACGATGGCGGATCTGGTGAATATGATCCAAGTTTCTTGTTAACTGGCACAATTCAAAACTGGTTTTGGCTGGAACTGATCTTGTTTATGAAGTTGAGTCTACTATTAGTCAAGCTTCTTGTTAGTACTTGGGTCTTGAAATTTGGGGTTACACTTGACCAATTTATAGATAGATAGATTAGCTCTGAACAAAGTTATTAACATGCAAAGCCTATTCTTGGTTCATTAACATAAGTTGATTAGAGATGGGATCTAAATGAAGTCAGGAGGATACAATTGAAAGAAAAGAAACAGATAGCCTCTGGTCACACCACAGACTTGTCCCGGCAGAGCTAGCAAACATCTTCATCCAATTTTATTAGTATCTGTGTCACATGAAGCAGAGCAAACTGAAAAGAGCAATTCCTTCACCAAAGAATCAGCTTCCTGCCAATAATCCATAGATCAGAAAACCAAGGATTGATTCTACATCCACCAAAGAAACTAGATTGATTCTGCATCCACCAAAGAAACTATCACACCTGCTTACATGGATGTCCTGTGTGTCGTTCCTTGTTCAAAAATCATGTGAACAACCTTGTGATCAGAATTGAAATACCAAGTGTTGGCCACTCCACTTTATTGATGCAATGCATCACAATTGAACCTCAAATAGTGCAGCCTGCTCAAACTAAGGGCATCAATGGAGAATAGGAGCTAGAGATTACTCTGGAAGTATAACCTGAAATGCTTACAGCCAATGTTTTTAGTGAAGGTCAAGCAGATTAAAGAAAAAATCAACAGTGTCTTTGAATTTTAAAGCAATTCATTCAAGAACTCTGAGCAGAGGAATTTTGATGGCATTCCATGATGACAGAGCAGCCCATTCTAGAGATGCCTATAAGCAGTAAACTGCACAGAAGAAGCCTAGCAAGACTATCCGGGGCAGCAAAGCAACTTATTCTTTGTTTAGTTTATGTTTAATCCTTTGTTATTTCTGTTAGTATTGTGTTGAAATGTCTTAGTCATGCAGTGAGCGTATTAGTATTTTTGTTCAATTATGGCAACACTAGAGAGTTGTATCACTATAAATACAACTCAAATCAGATTGTATCAGCAGTCACTTTATTTTATCTCTAAAGAATCACAGGAGTTCTCTCATCTCTCTTGGCTCTCTTTGAACCCTAAAAGTTATTATCCTTCCGTTCCCCTTTAAAACTATTGAGCTCTGGCTCGTCTCTACGGTAATATTCAATACTTTCCTTTAACACTTTTGATGTGTAATTCCTTCAATCTTACCATAATGTGACACGTTATTCGACATTGTTTTCATCGAGTCTCAGATCATTTACTCTGCATAATTCATATTTTTAAAGGTGTTCATAGCATTAATTCTTTTTTTCCCAATCAAAATTTGGAGGTCTGGAACTGGGATGCTGGGAATGTGGCTATATAAGCATGTTGGTCACAAAGCCAGCCAATGTGCTGATTGGTTGGCTGATCAGGTCGTCATCTTACTCCTCAAGGAGGGAAAAAAAAAAGTTCCAAATTTGAAATATATCTTACATATCAGAATTTGATTTGCATTACATACCAGAATATTTGTCTAATACAACTGAGGCTACACATTACCCTTTCCAACAGCTGTACTCTCAGCTTACAAGGGACAACTATCTAGAAATACAAAAAACAAAAAGAGTGGAACCACCAGAATTTTCTCAAAAAGATAAAAAATTATTATTTCATTTATCTCGACTAGTCAAGAGAAGTTCTATAATATGCTAGAATTGTCATTGGAAAGAACATTTGTCTAACTCTTTCAGTCTTCAAAATATGAAAAATGATATTCTCAATACATTTTGGGAGGAAAAAAGAAAAGAAGAGATAAATAAGATAAACATATGATTTTAATTTTTTCTAATTCAAAAAAAAAAAGATTTAGAAATTAATACTCAGCCGTGATTACTAAAAAAAATAAATAATTTATACCGAAATCAATTTAGCCCCAAGCCATGCACGTTTAGGAGAGGGAAATGGAAGTAACAAACGGCCAACACCATAGATTACCACAGCAAAAAAATGGAGCGCTGTCACGAACCCTTGATCTGCATGCACGACCCTAAATCCGGCCCATGTGGATCAAGGGTTCGTGATCGGCCACCGAGGCCTTTTTCATTGATCACAATGCTTTCCTCATTTCCATTAATCAAATGCAGCGGAATAAAATTCTTTTTCTATTGCGGAAGCGTCAATACACAAGTCAACATCAGTCATCCATATATACATTCCATAGTAATTACAAAAGTACACGATGTAAATTTTTTCAAGTCTGCTAGTACCATATTCGATATACAATCCATAACTTCTAAAAGCGACTACATCATGTCTTGTAATAACCCGGGAAAATTTTTTTTTTTTATATAAAAAAAAAATTTTCGTTGGTTATTAAATATTTTTTTTATTATATTAATTATTATTATTATTATTATTATTATTATTATTATTATTATTATGATAATGGTAATGTGTGTATGTGTATATATATATATGTGTATATATATATAATTTAAATTATATGTTGTGTATATGTGTATACATGTGAGTGTGTGGGTAAAATGTGTAAATATATAAGTGTATATAAATATATACATGTGTATAAAACAGTGTGGGTGTGTGTGTGTGTGTGTGCCGTGTGTGTGTGTGTGCATGTGTTGAGTGTTACACACTCAACAAGGGATGGTGTAGCAGGTATGGTTGGTGGAGTGTAGAAGGAGAATTCAGGGTATGGGAGGGGCAGTCCTGATGCAGAGAGGCTGGTCTTGGAGAGAGAGAGATATAGAGAGAGAAAGTGAAGAAAAAAAAGAGAGTTGGTGTCACGACCCGAAACCCACCCTGCGCGGATTACCGGATCGCGATCGCCGCCCCGAGACCCGAAGGCCTCGAGACAAGGCTCGCATCTGCAGCGGTATCGAATAGATGTGCTTCATGTGGTTGCGGAAGCGTGAAAATCCTTTTTTTTTTTTTTTCTTTCTTATTTAAATTTTGCACATCCGTCCAATACTGCCGCTCTTCACATTTCGGTATACATGTATTATAATCATACATTCAGAGCATAACTAAAAACTTAAAAGACTTCATAATTAAAATCTTAATTCAACTGCCCCGTGGGGTTTAATACACATCCTTAAAATGTCAGCTAATACAAAACATATTAATCAGAGTTCATGTGATTTTTCCCCATAAGAACTCCTCAAGCAAATCTTCCCAAAAGCTAGGTTCATCCTTACAGTCTTCAAAAATCGATCTGCCCTTAGTCACCTGAAAGGGGGGCGGATAAAATCCGGGTAAGCTAATCAAAGCTTGTGAGTAATTCCTGCATTCGTCATGGGGTTTTCAACTGGTAGTGGTTTTAGCACATGAGGGTTTTTGAAATACTCACTACCAATTGCTCGTACATTTTAGAACACAGAATATATGCATTCTTAAAACAATAGCTTTGAACAATTTAAGTATTCAAGCTAAATACACATTTTCTTCAAATAGAGTATATGCAATTTAAAAGCATATAAACACGTGAAATAGAATAGGGATAATACCTACTTCTATTTTCAAAATCACTTGTCATCTTTTCTCTTTTATTAGGCGGAATCTGTTTCGAACCAGACCCCCATTTTACTGCCAATACTGTCGATGGAGATATCTCATTTGCCTGGGGGATTAGATCCTTCTACCGGGCATGTACTGTTGAATCCCGAAGGATTTCAACCATCATATAGGGTGGTACTTAGTACCGTTTATCTTATAAAACATTTGTCACATGACTTCTTCAATAGATATTTTTCATGAACATTTAAAGCATGAAATGTATAAATTCTACAATAAAGCTTCGAATACACGTGATAATCAAATTCAGAATATTAAAGAGGTTTGCAATTGATTTAGACATGCTGATGTATTTTCAAGAAAAGAGCTGAATTTAAAACATTTAATAAGCATGCCGCAACAGAATATTTTAAAAGAACGGAATCATATATAGACTGAATTTGATATTCAAAGGCTGCAATGACTTGTGCTTAAAACTTCTTCAAATATATGGAGTTAAATCTCCAGTTCAAATACAGGGTTACTCACCTCGGTCCTTTAGGGTTAGTGCTAAAGTGCGCTTTCCCACTTCCTCCGTAATTCCTAAGAACAATTCATAAACAATCTCATCAACTTCACATTTACTGCAATATCACTTATCGATGCTTCTTAACTTATGCTTCGATCGTATTTTATCCTAACCGATTTTCTAACATTCTATATACTTCGCACGTACTTAATTCAACTTGTACTTTTAACCTACGATACAATTTAATGTGTTAGAAACTTAATTTATTTCAACTTATACTCTTCTGGTAGTTCCATTAACTTTAAATTAAATTTATTTACTTGTCAAGTTAACGCGTCGTGTCTTCTCGTACTTTATTTCCCGTACTTGCCTTAGTTTAATACTTCGGCAATATCTCAGTTTATAGTCATCTGACAGATGCTATTCATCAAATTTTACGTCTTTTTATTTAGACACTTCTTTTGGCCGAATGGACTTTACCATTGAATCCGGAGCGTCGAAGAAAGTCAGTTTAGGCTTTCTTAGAATTTAATTCGGACTTTTATATGTAAAAGGGCAGAATGGTCATTTACCGTTTTACGTGTCACATTTTTCGTACTTCGTTTCGTAATTTGGACTCCATTATTGGGTCCGGGGTGTCAAAGAAAGTCAGTTTAGACCTTCTCCGGTTTCATTTTGGCTTTAAGGGTACCAGGGGTAATTTGGTCATTTTACCCCTTTGCAGGTCTCCAATTTTTCGGGACCTCATCTCATGTCGTGGACCTCGCCATTGGACTCAGAGGGTCCGAGATAGTAAAAGTACATTAACAATTTGTTAATTCTGGGCAAGGGGTATTTTAGTCATTTACCCTTTCATGCGTCTTCATTTTTCGGGACCCAGTCTCGAAAAATGGACCCTACCGTCAGTCTTAGAATGTTTGAAATAGTAAAATTTCACTATTTATTTATTAAATTTGGACTTCATTTGTTCTATTTATGCCACAAGGGTAAATTAGTAATTTAACCTCATTTATTAAATAATTAAATTAATTATTTAATTATTTAAATATTTTCCCAGGGGTGTATTTGTACAAAATTCCCAAAATCTGGGCCACAGTAGAATTCCCAAAAATAGTTGGGGCCAATGCATAATTATAGAAAGTGTTGGTTTATTTTATTTTTAATTAATTAAATAAACCAAAGGGTTCAATTAACATATAAGTGAACCGGTCTGGTTCAGTGGTTACCCAACCGGTCTATCCGGTTTATTACATATGGCTGACGTCATCATGACGTCAGCCCTAAGTCTCTTTTAATTTAACCGACAATCAAAACGGTGGCGTTTTAATTAATCGGTGGCAAGCCCAGAGGCTGCCACCTGTCCGAGTCAACTCAGCCCCATTTTAAAAACGAGTTGACTCGTCTTCATCTTCTCCACTCCACCGATTGAAAAACCCTAATTCCCGAAATCCATTTCTTCCTATTTCGTGCATTTATACACAGCCAATCTACACTGTTTTGGTCCCAATTTATCCCCAAGGTATATACAAATCGTTTGGCATTCGTTTTGGAGTTCAAAACTCATTCGTGTGTTCGGTTTTTGACATGATAACCCGAACCTGTAGCATGTCGGTTCATGCTCGTTTCTTCACCATTTTTAGAATGGTTTGGTTGTGCGTGACCCTCAAGGTATGGGGATTCAGGTTTCATTCACAATGGTAGGTTTAACAGTGAGTTTTTGGGTTTGGGTTTTGGAACCCGTACCTGCAACTCGCTTTCTCATGATCATTTCTTTACAATTTTGATCGCGGTCACGTGTTTTGGGGATGTTTGTAGGGTCTACTTGAAGTCTTGATAGGCCAAATTGGGTTTGGGGAAGCTTGATTCAGTTTCTTCATTTCGGTATTGCATTTCAGTAAAATTTTCTTCCCCCCTGTAACCTCCATTTTCTCCCTCGATTTTCCATGATTTTAAACCATTTTTCTTGAAAAATAAAGCCCATTCTACATAGATTAAGACCCTATAGTTTTCAGGCCAAAATATGAATGAAATCAGATTAAATTTTGGTTGGGAACTTACCTGTTTAAGTGGACTGTTCCCAGTTTCCTTCTCCTTCTTCGGTTTCCACTTCACCTTCTTGCTTCAACTTCCTTTTTATTTCCTCTTCCAGAGCTCTCTCTCTCTCTCTCTCTCTCTCTCTCTCTCTATCTATCTTTCTCTCTTTCCTTCACTATTGTTTCCATGGGTGTGCATATAGTTAACGTGTATAGGTGGAAGAGATTTGGTGGCTGCCACCTTTCCCTCACCCACCTCCCTTCTCATCAGCAATCATACTCTTCACTTTTCTGAATTGGGCCATGCTCTCCTCCATACCTCCTCACCTAATAGCATATAATATACATATATTGCACATCATCCCCTTACCTCCATGTCCCCATGTATATATATATATATATATATATATATACATATACATATATATATATATATATCACACCCACAACCGTACCATGTATACATTTTATTTATTTTTTTTTTATTTTTCCTATATTCAAGCATTTTATGTATATAATTATACATATGTGGTACATAGCCACCTTATCTCTCTCAAATCCATGTCTCCTCCTATATATTTATATATATATATATGCGTGTGATATTTAATTTACATATTACACAACACACACACACGGCTGATCTTTATATTTATATATATATATATACATATATATATATATTTAATTAATGTTTAATTAATTAATAAATTGGTTATTCAACTAATCATTTATCATTATATTTTATATTAATTTTTAACTAATACTTAATTCCTCATATTAATAAATTAATTACCTTAAATTAATTTATCATATTCTTATGGGGACAATATTTACATTCATCTTTTTATAACTTCGAAATGCGTGTCATATGACCCGGTATTTTTGGGTCGGGGTATTACATTCTTCCCTCCTTAAAAGAGTTTTGTCCTCAAAACTCGAATATTCTTTATTTCGAGAGTTCTAGTCTACTTATGTTATTTCTATTATCTTCGTATATCGTAATACATACGGTGATATTCATTTACTTAATGATTCGGGAGATGAACTTTGATTCATCACTTTCAGATATAATATATGTTGACTCGTATCACTACTTGCTTCTAATTTACTAACGTAAAATTTCTAATTCTTCATGTCATCTATCAGATTCATGTCTTCCAATGGTTTAAGGATTTCTTCGATCAGGTTGGATAAACTGACACTGTGTGTTTTTCAGCTACCTTAGTTACATGATAAGGCGGCCGTTCCTTACCGGTAACAGAGGTCCTGACAGCACACCAGTGACTATCAAAATCCTCCCTTTCTCTTTCATCCTTTTCTAATTATTGTTATTCACCTTCTTAGTTCATGTTTTACTTCTATTCTTCAGACTCTATTTTTCTACTTTACTGCGGGTCCCATACCCCGCCTTCCTATCGTATCATGTATTTCAGAACACTTACTTCATGTTACTACGGGTCCCATACCCCGCCTTTATATTACGTACTTCACACACCTATTTCACACACTGCGAGTCCTATACTTCGTCTTCATATCGTGTCACGTACTTCACATATCTACTTCATTCATGTACTGCGAGTCCCATACCTCGCCTTCATATCATGTCACGTACTTCACATATCTACTTCATATACTGCGAGTCCCATACCTCGCCTTCATATCATGTCACGTACTTCACATATCTACTTCACATTACTGCGGGTCCCATACCCCGCCTTCATATCGTGTCACGTACTTCACATATCTACTTCATTCATGTACTGCGAGTCCCATACCTCGCCTTCATATCATGTCACGTACTTCACATATCTACTTCACATTACTGCGGGTCCCATACCCCGCCCTTATATCACATCACGTATTTCACATATCTTAGGTAGTATAAAACCCTACCTAACCTATAGTTCTATTCTAACTCGTCTAACGTCACTAGGGTTGTTCTAGTAAACCTAGTGCTCTGATACCACTCTGTCACGACCCGAAACCCACCCTGCGCGGATTACCGGATCGCGATCGCCGCCCCGAGACCCGAAGGCCTCGAGACAAGGCTCGCATCTGCAGCGGTATCGAATAAATGTGCTTCATGTGGTTGCGGAAGCGTGAAAATCCTTTTTTTTTTTTTTCTTTCTTATTTAAATTTTGCACATCCGTCCAATACTGCCGCTCTTCACATTTCGGTATACATGTATTATAATCATACATTCAGAGCATAACTAAAAACTTAAAAGACTTCATAATTAAAATCTTAATTCAACTGCCCCGTGGGGTTTAATACACATCCTTAAAATGTCAGCTAATACAAAACATATTAATCAGAGTTCATGTGATTTTTCCCCATAAGAACTCCTCAAGCAAATCTTTCCAAAAGCTAGGTTCATCCTTACAGTCTTCAAAAATCGATCTGCCCTTAGTCACCTGAAAGGGGGGCGGATAAAATCCGGGTAAGCTAATCAAAGCTTGTGAGTAATTCCTGCATTCGTCATGGGGTTTTCAACTGGTAGTGGTTTTAGCACATGAGGGTTTTTGAAATACTCACTACCAATTGCTCGTACATTTTAGAACACAGAATATATGCATTCTTAAAACAATAGCTTTGAACAATTTAAGTATTCAAGCTAAATACACATTTTCTTCAAATAGAGTATATGCAATTTAAAAGCATATAAACACGTGAAATAGAATAGGGATAATACCTACTTCTATTTTCAAAATCACTTGTCATCTTTTCTCTTTTATTAGGCGGAATCTGTTTCGAACCAGACCCCCATTTTACTGCCAATACTGTCGATGGAGATATCTCATTTGCCTGGGGGATTAGATCCTTCTACCGGGCATGTACTGTTGAATCCCGAAGGATTTCAACCATCATATAGGGTGGTACTTAGTACCGTTTATCTTATAAAACATTTGTCACATGACTTCTTCAATAGATATTTTTCATGAACATTTAAAGCATGAAATGTATAAATTCTACAATAAAGCTTCGAATACACGTGATAATCAAATTCAGAATATTAAAGAGGTTTGCAATTGATTTAGACATGCTGATGTATTTTCAAGAAAAGAGCTGAATTTAAAACATTTAATAAGCATGCCGCAACAGAATATTTTAAAAGAACGGAATCATATATAGACTGAATTTGATATTCAAAGGCTGCAATGACTTGTGCTTAAAACTTCTTCAAATATATGGAGTTAAATCTCCAGTTCAAATACAGGGTTACTCACCTCGGTCCTTTAGGGTTAGTGCTAAAGTGCGCTTTCCCACTTCCTCCGTAATTCCTAAGAACAATTCATAAACAATCTCATCAACTTCACATTTACTGCAATATCACTTATCGATGCTTCTTAACATATGCTTCGATCGTATTTTATCCTAACCGATTTTCTAACATTCTATATACTTCGCACGTACTTAATTCAACTTGTACTTTTAACCTACGACACAATTTAATGTGTTAGAAACTTAATTTATTTCAACTTATACTCTTCTGGTAGTTCCATTAACTTTAAATTAAATTTATTTACTTGTCAAGTTAACGCGTCGTGTCTTCTCGTACTTTATTTCCCGTACTTGCCTTAGTTTAATACTTCGGCAATATCTCAGTTTATAGTCATCTGACAGATGCTATTCATCAAATTTTACGTCTTTTTATTTAGACACTTCTTTTGGCCGAATGGACTTTACCATTGAATCCGGAGCGTCGAAGAAAGTCAGTTTAGGCTTTCTTAGAATTTAATTCGGACTTTTATATGTAAAAGGGCAGAATGGTCATTTACCATTTTACGTGTCACATTTTTCGTACTTCGTTTCGTAATTTGGACTCCATTATTGGGTCCGGGGTGTCAAAGAAAGTCAGTTTAGACCTTCTCCGGTTTCATTTTGGCTTTAAGGGTACCAGGGGTAATTTGGTCATTTTACCCCTTTGCAGGTCTCCAATTTTTCGGGACCTCATCTCATGTCGTGGACCTCGCCATTGGACTCAGAGGGTCCGAGATAGTAAAAGTACATTAACAATTTGTTAATTCTGGGCAAGGGGTATTTTAGTCATTTACCCTTTCATGCGTCTTCATTTTTCGGGACCCAGTCTCGAAAAATGGACCCTACCGTCAGTCTTAGAATGTTTGAAATAGTAAAATTTCACTATTTATTTATTAAATTTGGACTTCATTTGTTCTATTTATGCCACAAGGGTAAATTAGTAATTTAACCTCATTTATTAAATAATTAAATTAATTATTTAATTATTTAAATATTTTCCCAGGGGTGTATTTGTACAAAATTCCCAAAATCTGGGCCACAGTAGAATTCCCAAAAATAGTTGGGGCCAATGCATAATTATAGAAAGTGTTGGTTTATTTTATTTTTAATTAATTAAATAAACCAAAGGGTTCAATTAACATATAAGTGAACCGGTCTGGTTCAGTGGTTACCCAACCGGTCTATCCGGTTTATTACATATGGCTGACGTCATCATGACGTCAGCCCTAAGTCTCTTTTAATTTAACCGACAATCAAAACGGTGGCGTTTTAATTAATCGGTGGCAAGCCCAGAGGCTGCCACCTGTCCGAGTCAACTCAGCCCCATTTTAAAAACGAGTTGACTCGTCTTCATCTTCTCCACTCCACCGATTGAAAAACCCTAATTCCCGAAATCCATTTCTTCCTATTTCGTGCATTTATACACAACCAATCTACACTGTTTTGGTCCCAATTTATCCCCAAGGTATATACAAATCGTTTGGCATTCGTTTTGGAGTTCAAAACTCATTCGTGTGTTCGGTTTTTGACATGATAACCCGAACCTGTAGCATGTCGGTTCATGCTCGTTTCTTCACCATTTTTAGAATGGTTTGGTTGTGCGTGACCCTCAAGGTATGGGGATTCAGGTTTCATTCACAATGGTAGGTTTAACAGTGAGTTTTTGGGTTTGGGTTTTGGAACCCGTACCTGCAACTCGCTTTCTCATGATCATTTCTTTACAATTTTGATCGCGGTCACGTGTTTTGGGGATGTTTGTAGGGTCTACTTGAAGTCTTGATAGGCCAAATTGGGTTTGGGGAAGCTTGATTCAGTTTCTTCATTTCGGTATTGCATTTCAGTAAAATTTTCTTCCCCCCTGTAACCTCCATTTTCTCCCTCGATTTTCCATGATTTTAAACCATTTTTCTTGAAAAATAAAGCCCATTCTACATAGATTAAGACCCTATAGTTTTCAGGCCAAAATATGAATGAAATCAGATTAAATTTTGGTTGGGAACTTACCTGTTTAAGTGGACTGTTCCCAGTTTCCTTCTCCTTCTTCGGTTTCCACTTCACCTTCTTGCTTCAACTTCCTTTTTATTTCCTCTTCCAGAGCTCTCTCTCTCTCTCTCTCTCTCTCTCTCTCTCTCTCTCTCTCTCTCTCTATCTTTCTCTCTTTCCTTCACTATTGTTTCCATGGGTGTGCATATAGTTAACGTGTATAGGTGGAAGAGATTTGGTGGCTGCCACCTTTCCCTCACCCACCTCCCTTCTCATCAGCAATCATACTCTTCACTTTTCTGAATTGGGCCATGCTCTCCTCCATACCTCCTCACCTAATAGCATATAATATACATATATTGCACATCATCCCCTTACCTCCATGTCCCCATGTATATATATATATATATATATATATACATATACATATATATATATATATATATATATCACACCCACAACCGTACCATGTATACATTTTATTTATTTTTTTTTATTTTTCCTATATTCAAGCATTTTATGTATATAATTATACATATGTGGTACATAGCCACCTTATCTCTCTCAAATCCATGTCTCCTCCTATATATTTATATATATATATATATATGCGTGTGATATTTAATTTACATATTACACAACACACACACACGGCTGATCTTTATATTTATATATATATATATACATATATATATATATTTAATTAATGTTTAATTAATTAATAAATTGGTTATTCAACTAATCATTTATCATTATATTTTATATTAATTTTTAACTAATACTTAATTCCTCATATTAATAAATTAATTACCTTAAATTAATTTATCATATTCTTATGGGGACAATATTTACATTCATCTTTTTATAACTTCGAAATGCGTGTCATATGACCCGGTATTTTTGGGTCGGGGTATTACAGTTGGTCTCGGGTGAGAGAAAAGAAAAAGGAAAGAAAGGCTGAGGAGATAAGGAAGCAGAAGGAAGGAAACTAAGGCATCCAGGAGAGGGAGGACACCATTGTAGAGGTAAATACAGACAGATTTAGTGACTTTCTCTCTCTAGAATTTCATGTATGCTACTTGTTTTGAGGCATGATAAATTAGCTATAAATTATAGGGTCCTATAGAGTGAACTGTAAGAAAGATTTTGCAAAAGAAACGAGTAAAAATGATCAGTAAATGGGTGAGAAAATGTCAGTTGCAGGTGGGGGGATAATCTGATTTTTTTGAAAACCTAAGCCTCAAACTTATTTTAAAAATAGGAAATGATTCACTTAAAATACAGGAAGTGATTAGAAAAGAAATGGGATTAAAAAGAGTCAAAAACAGTGAGGAAAACCAGTCGCCGGAATCTGGGCTTAGGGTGGTCGGAGTTACGGTTGCTAGTCATCTATGGGGATCCAATGGGTGAAAATGGAAATGGAGGATGGGGATGTGATCTACGTGAAGAGGGGGAGAAAATAGCATTTTGAAAACTGGGAAAACTCACCGGAAATCGGTCGCCGGCGCCGGAGAAGGCGCCGGAAACCTACTGTTGCCCTACCGGAAAATCGGGGAAGAGGATGGGGTGACCGGTTCTGGTTCCGGGTTCGGGTCGGGTCCGGTTCGGGCGGGCGTGGACTGCCCCTGCCACGTGTCGCGTTCTGTTTTAAATTAAAAAGGGGAATGGGGGTGTTTGGCAACGGGGATGAGAAATTGAAATTGGAAAATTAAATTGGAGACAGGGATATCCTATCCCAGTTTTAGCCCTATCCCCTGTTTGGTTAACCTGATTTAGAATAACAAATTAAACTAGTTTTAATTTGGACATTTTGGAATTTGAACATTTTGGAATTTGAACCTTTTAGAATTTGAACCTTAACCCTGAACTTTCGGAAATTACAAATTGATCCCCCAACTGTTAGAAATTACACTTTTACCCACCTGATTAAATTATTAATAAAATATTAATTAAATTAATTAATTAATTATTTAATTAAATTAGTTTAATTAATTAAATATTCAAAAAACATTCCGGAATCCAAATGGGACAAGTCATTAGTGTATTTTGACTATCTCAGCCATTCTGAGACCAATGGTGAGGTCCGTTTTACGAGACGGGGTCCCGAAAAATAAAAGAACCGTAGTAACCCTTAAAATTACCAAAATGCCCCTAACTTGAAACACTGTCAGACGAACTCCGAATTAGGTAAACAAATAGTGAAATTTTATTATCTCGAACATTCCGGACTCAACCGTGGAGTCCGATTTGTGAAAAGAGGTCACGAAGTGTAAGGACACGTGTAAAGTGCAAAATGACTGTTTTGCCCTTTTCAACCCTGGTGTCCGAATTGAGTCCTACGAAAACCTAAACTTATTTTCTTCAACATCCTAAAACCAATGGTAGAGTTTAATTTAGCAGAATAGAAACTTATGAATTAAAGGCATAAAATTTGATGAATAGCATAAATTCAAATAACAATAGACTGAGTTGTAATTTCTACTCTTAGGGACACTGACAGGACAAGAGGAGGCGATCTGATCTTCTGCATTTTCATCCGCCAGTTCAGTTACATATAGTGCACGATCTTCTAGGGTTGATACCAACCCATCAGGTATGGTGTTTTGCTAATGTTAGAAATGAAGTTAAGTTAGGAATATTTGTGAATGACTGGAATGACTTATGTGCTTATGTGGAATGTGTTTACTAGATGATTTAGGGTTGATTGCTCACACGTTTGCATGTCACTTGTACTTTATGAAAATTTAGTGAATGATGAATGTGAATCATGACATGTGTTTAAGTTGATAAGATGAGATATGCTTGTACATGGAACTGACTGATGATTTATATGTTATTGTTCGAGCACGCTACATTATTGATAACCATGTTCATTGGGATTGTATTGACATATTGGCATATGATGAATCCTTTGAGAACATAGTATGGGTTGAGCATTGCATTATGAGGGTGTAGATCCTGTGGTGAAAAACCCAAAATTGGCCATTGCATCGGGGAGTACCCGGAAAAGAAACATGGGTGTGGCATAGAGTTGTGCATGGGTGCGTCACGCATACCATTCATATATTACTTCGATGCTTTGAATGACATTTAGAGATAAATGTACACTTTGCACATGCCACGCCTTAGCTTTATTTCTTGCATTAGCACTTCATCATACCAGCAGTTGAGCTGACCCATTCGTGGGCAACATTTTCAGATGAGGACCCTCCAGCTATTTGAGACCCAGTGATGCTTTGATAGGAGGAGATACTTGTTATATTTTGGTCCGTGGGACCTATGTTTTGTAATGTAAGGGCTTAAGCCCGAATGACCTATGAACGATGTATTCATGTTATCTTATGTATTGATGGGGATGGACCCATGTTTAGTGGATTTATTTACCTTGTCCTTTTATTTATTTTATTTTCTGTCTCGTCAGTCGCGCCTCGGGTTCGGTCAGAATTCGGGGCGTGACATGTCTAACAAAATTCTATTACAAAAAGAATTTGTAAAATAGTCGATATTTATATCTATAATGAAAATCGACCTCAACATGGTATGAAAAACTCACCTAAAGTCCCAAAAGCAAATTCCAAAAATTCTTCCTTAACAAGGGTTCCTATAATCACAATTCAAGATCTTGTTACTTTCTTGTTCACAGTATCACATAATTCAACTGTCAATTTAGAGCCCTCTCTATTCCAATTACCTTCTCCCTATAGCTCCATTAAGTCTCAGGGACGCGTTGGTCTTTTTTCAGTTTGTCACCTGGTCTTATTTTCCCCACAAGGATGTCACCGTTAGGTCCAAAGTGTCGAAGATAATTAGTTTAGATTTTTCTAGATCTAGATTTGCGTATCTGTAGTTTATTTTAAGCCTAGGGCATTTTTGTGATTTTATGTTTTTACGTGTCATATTTTTCGATACTTCGTTTGTCAAAATGAACTCTACCGTTGAGTCCGGATTGCCCAAAATAGTTAAGATAGACTACCTTTTTTATTCAATTGGCCCCGACATCATTAGGGGTAAAATGATAATTTTACATTTCACGTGTCTTAATTTTTCAGACTTAATTTCACAAATTGGACTCTGCCATTGAGTTTGGAATGCCCAAAAACATTGGGTTACACTATTCTTTTATTTTATTTGAACTTCGTTTGACTAATTTTTGGCTTAGGGGTGTTTTGGTAATTTTTCTAATTTAAAAAGGATTTTAAAATTAATTTTTAATTAATTTTCTAGGTAATTTCATAATTAATCAAAAGTTGGGGGGTCAAAATGAAATTTTAATAAGCTGTTAAGTAAACCGACCGGTTCAGTCCTAATTCAATTGGACCGGTTCGGTTTGGTCGAGAGCCAAGGGGTTCAATTCGGTTTACTGCGTCAGCATGATGACGTCATGCCACATTAATCCAACGTCGCCATTTTACTATGCACTTAGATCCAATTACACTCGGGTTGACCCAGACCCGGTATCCGACTCGAATGACCTAACCCATGAATAGTGTCGTCTTCCCCCTCACGACGAACACTGTTCACCGAAACACTAGATTTTTCAGTCCTTATTTCGTGAGTTCTGAAGCCACTTTTCTCCTCTATTTTCAATCCTAATTAATCCTTGCAACCTAAACTCCATTTTAGCATTGATTTGAAGGTTTTAAATCCGACCATGGAGTTCGGTTGGCTCCATTATCGTCCTACCTGCAACTCAGTCGTGCGGTCTCGTTTCTTAACCATTTCATATGGTTTAAGTTGTAGAATGCTCTAAATTCCATGCTCTTTTCAGCCCTACAATTGGTTTCAAGTTTCATTCAAGTTTTCATCATGGCCCAGATCCCACTAGGTTCGGCCATGCTGATCCTAAGGTCTTTCAAGCCCAAACCGCCCCATTTCATCTCTATTTTTTCCTCTAGTAACAACAAGGGTCATACATGTATTCTAATCTCTTTAACTTGCATTATTAAGGCATGATTCTTAGAGAGAGAAAAACATAAAAATTTGGTTTGGGGTGTTAATTTTTTCCTCAACAGTGGGGCTCCCCTCTCTTAGCTTTGATTCTGCTTCCTTCTTGTGCTCCTAAGGCCTGATTCAAGTTTGCATGCAAGTCCTCTTTTCCCTTCTTCTTTCTCTCCTTCTCTCTCTCTACCTCACACTTTCTCTACTTTTTCTCTCTCTAAACTCACATGCACACACTCATTTTCTGCCACTCGAAATCAGACTCATACATAAATAGATACACAAACGTATACACTTGCACATATTATGTAAGGGTGATGTGTTGCATGTGTTGTGATTGGGTCATTTGAGAGGTAGGGTTTTATTATATGTATACATATACATATAATTTGCAATATTTTTCACAAAGGGTGGGCAGCCCAAGTGGCTCAACTTGTTGGGCATAAGCTTGCTCATATTTTGGGTCAAGGGTTTAATTCTCATGGCCTCCTTTTGGTTCTCGTTTCCTATTTTTCCCTTATGTCTCATTTGGGAATTTTATTATTTGTTTTATTTTGTTTTTCTTTAATTTTAATTATTTTTATCTATTTATTTATTTATTTATTTATTATTATTATTATTATTTTTATCCCGATTTAATTTTTCGTAACTTCTTATTTTGCTTTTGTCAAATTTCTAATACCGAGTTAGAAACTTAATTTTTCGGTAAACGGGCCGAGGTGTTACAAGCACCAACCTCAACGGTCGAGGATTTAGAGCCGATAGTAGAGCCATGGGTTCATTTGAAAATTGCCTCCAAGGCTCAGATAATCGAAACATGCTTTGCGTGTCTCATTCCTTGCTTGATTAGGTGATGCACAAAATACCTTATATAGGGCACCTGCCAATGTATTTATTGTAGACGCTACCGGCTGCAAAGAAAATGATGCTAGTTAGTGATTCTCCAACGCTGGAACTCAATTTATTTGCATCAGTGTTTGTTTCACTAAATGGGCCGTAATTCATTTCAGTCTCACACACACACACACACACACACACAACTACTAATTCATGTGTGTTTCTCGCCTCACTTTGACGAATAATACTATAAAACTTAGATAAATAAGATACCACAAAACTAAAGTCATTCAGACATCCCATTAGTTGCAAATTACAATAGTTTCAAATATGGTATATAATCAATAATCAATAATGCTACTCACGTTCCTCAAAGTATAAAAGGATTCAAGATATTTGCACTGGGCATATGCATCATTTATATTGCATAGAGGTCTAAGAAGATTGCGAAGCACAACAATATCAGACAAAGCTACGGTCATTCCTCCTCCTGTTAAAGGATGCCTCATATTGAATGCATCCCCCAATAAAAGTGCAGCAGGAGTGGGATAAGGAGCGGCCGGCATACTTCTATTTGGCATTGTTCTTAGGTTTCCTTCATTGATTGCTGATAAGAAGGCACAGTGCAGTTCGAAGGGTGTCTAAAATACGGAAAACCCTTCACGAAATTAGAAAGCATGCGTCAAATGCGCATGAAATTCCTAAGGTATATAGAGTCAAAACTTAGACTGTCTGCAGCCTTGTACTAGCAGAGCTAGCAAGCATCTTCAACCCAATTTTACCAATATTTCTGTCACTAGAAGCAGACCAAATCAGATTCCTTCCAATAATTCATAGATCAGCAAACCAAGGATTGATTCTGCATCCACCAAGGAAACTATCACACCTGCTTAAAAGAATGTCCTATATTTCATGCCTTGTTCAAAAATCACGTGATCAGTATTGAAAAACCATGTGTTGGGCCATTCCATTTTGTTGAACATAGCTATGCAAACAAATGTAAAGATATTACACAACAATCTCAATGATTTTATTAGTTTCCACCCTTAAAATAAGGTCTTTCTGAGATTTCCATATGTTTAACTCCTGCCTGATTTATATCATCATTTTTGGTGATTTAAATTATGCTAGATTTAACATGACAAGCTTGAAATTTCTTAAAAATAGAAATTGAAATATTCAGTTCCACTTGATGATAAAAGTACCATAAGCAACAAGAATTATTTCTAAGAGCAACTTTTTTTTTGGATATCACAAATTGAGAAGTTAGCTCCAAGAGTAAACATGAGTGGGTATTTAAGTTATTTTACATTTTTCATTCGTTAATTAGGCCCTTTGTGAAACTTTAGGAAATAATAAAATTACACGATCTAAATTTTAGAGTATACTAGTTTAAAAATGACCAAAATTTTATATATATAAAAAAAATTCTAAAATTTGAGGGGGGGCGGGGTGTTAGAGTCCTGCCAAGCCTTCTAAGTGGCTCCTCCCTTGTAGCCGCCACCCCTCCACTTCTCACTGCCTCTTTCTTGCAGCGGTGCCTCCTTACATCTTGTTTCTTGTTGTCAGCAACTGACGCCATCCATGACTCTTTTCAACAGAGAAGTCATGAGTTTAAGTCCAACTCAATTGATGATGTGTAATTAGTTTGTCCCTTCTAATTATATTATAAAATTGGACTTGTAATAGATGTAAAATTAGGTTATTTCTTCTAATTATAATATAAGTTTAGACTTATTTGTTACAAGACCCATGTAAAAGATGGGAGGTGGAAAAACATTTGATGGCACTTGGATGTCACCGAATTGATAGCCTACCTCTTTTTGGTTTTTGTTTTTCCAACTAAAAATTATTTACTTTCATAAATTAATTAAAAATATATATTTGATATTTAAAATTTTTGAAGATTGTTATAATAAATGTCAAATGATAAAAAGTGTCTTAAACCCTTATTAATTACCTAATTAAAGAGTGTAATCAATTAGATATAGCAGCTAACTAATTCATTACAAATGTAAACTTTTTTTTAATTCCTCTGGCAAAGAGATCAGACTGTGGTGAATTTTGGTGCACTGTGGCTTGAGATATTGATGTACAAAGCTAGCTGCAAGCTAACTAATTCATTACAAATGTAAACTTTCTTTTTTAATTCCTCTGGCAAAGAGACCAGACTGTGGTGAATTTTGGTGCACTGTGGCTTACCAAAAACAAGATGGCCAGATTTTTAATTTATTTCTCAAATTCATGTTCTCCGTTAATAGGTGTTTTTTTGTTAAAAAAAAAATGAGTGTTAGCAAAAAAAAACGTTTAGATGAAAAGATATAGAAAAAAAATAAAGGATTGAGGTGTAATGATAAAAAATAAGAAAAAATACTAAAAAATATATAAAATAAAATTTTCAATCCCAAAAAATCATAACATTTTATAACGTAAAATTTTATTTTTTAGGCATTTTAGATAAATAAAAAAATGTTATGCTTTTTTTTTTTTTTTTGGATTGAAAAATTTGTTTTATCTATTATTTAGTATTTTTTAAAATGCAGCTTGAAGGTTATTTTGGTCTAATTAATAATATTTTCTAACGGTGTTAAGATGAAAGTTAATAATTAGATTTTTTTGTATTAAAAGTTTCTTTTTAAAATTTTTTAGATAGAAAAAATATATCATGAATTTTTTAGATTAAAAATATTATTTTAAGGATTTTTTAGTATTTTTTCCTAAAAAATATATCTGGTTTGAATATTTATGGAGAAAAGAAAATCAAAGATTAGGAGAAATCCTCTAATCTCTCTTTTAAAATAGAGATATTTGAAGAGAAAAAAAACTTATATAATTTAATAAAAAATCTGAAAAATTAAATATGTCTTCAATCACATACTCATATCGTAAATTTAAATTTTTTTTCACAACTATTTTACACAAATTTGTGTTTGTAGGAAAGTTGATTAAAAAAAAAATTATACTCTGTGAAATTTAAATTAGGAATTTGATCTTTTTTAAGCACTTATTCTTTCGCTCACTACCAATTGAGTTACTTCTGAAATTGTTATGACAATATCTTGGTGTTTCTTCCGTACACGAACCATTTTCTGAGTAAAAATGAAGATATGAGATGAACAATGGTACTTGTTTTCGTGATAACTAATTGTAGTGGATCGATTTGTGTGATTGGCCATGGAAGTGGCCGTAAAGTTAGGGTCCGATGATATCTATAGTGGGTTGAGTGATTTATTATTTGAAAAAATAAAATTGATGTCATTATGAAAGCTGATGACTATGCAGTAAGTAGTAATCTCAAGTATTCATCAATGTTTCAAAATTCAAACCATTCCGTGTTAAAAAATGCCCAGATCACAGATCATTAATTCGACCGTTGAATTAATTCAAATCAAACTGTAATGTCATAAATATATTTATTGTTATTTTTAATAATAATATTAAATTATTAAAAATATGAAAAAAAAAAATAAAAAATTAAACGTTATGTAGAATTTATTATCATTTCACTAAATCTAAAAATATGTACAACATAACAATATTTAAAATAATATATTAATATTATAAACACTATATTAAAAAAGTATTTTAAATATAAAAATATGCTTAAAAAATTTTAAAAAAGTAATTTAATATAAAGATTGCATTATTTTTACGGGCCGTTCGGTCGGAGGTCTAAGAAAAGTAATAAAATTATCTATAAGTCCAACTCTAAACAAAATTATCCCAAAGTCCCTTAATTTTTATGTGACAAAAATATCATTCAGTATTTTCTCTCTAAACAGACTTCCGTAAAAACTGGAAGTGTTTGAAAAAAGTTTTGCAAAATTTTAAAATTCAATAACTTGTAAAATATAGATCTGTTTTTAATAAAATTTATACATTTAGAATCTAAAAATTGAGATATATCAAATAAAATCTATATTGCATATGAAAATTTAAAAAAAAATATTAATCCAAAACTGTAAAATTTCATCTTTGCGCTAAGCTTAAATTTTACAATTTCATAGAAATTGAGAAAATCTCAATTGTTTTTAGTTTTATCAAGTTTTTGAGCCATATATTTGGTGGACACTGTCAAGGTAGTGAAAATTTGTAAAAGAAAAAATTAGTGTTTCAATCATAGTGATTAAAAATTCATTAGATATGAAACTATGAATTTTACAAATACATGAGACTAAGGAAAAATTCTACTAAGCAGTCAAAAATGCACCTTTCGTTTAACCTAGAGCCTCATTGCCACTATAGAACCATCATCCATCACCACCAAGCCATAGCTGACCATCACAGTTGGCTCAAAGCATATATATGGTCAAAGACGTCAGGCTACAAACTACACATCACATTCGCCAACTCAAAGCCATGATTGAGTCCAAACTCAGAGTTGTCATTTCAAACCAAGCCCTCTCCAAACTCATGGTGGCTTGGCCGGCAGCAGTAACAGTGCTCGGCTATAGTGGTGGCGTTGGGTGATTTTGCGATAGACATGAAGATTGTGATGCCGATGATGGCTGAGAATGGATCGTGATCATGGTAGGGTTTGATGGTGGTTCACAGTGGTCATGTTGGGAGTGGTGAAGGTGGTTGTGTTGTTAATGGTGGTGTTGGGTGGTGAAATCACCGTCGCTAGCCCAACCACCACCGACTCCATTGATGGACAAGTGAAAGAGAGGGGTCGGGAGGAGTTATTCAATTTGGGAGTTTTTGTTTTGAACGTATGTGTTATTGAGGTATTAGTATCATTATAAAAAAGAATTACATGTAACATGTCATCATAATGGACCTGAACTCAAAATAAGAAATAATCCGATCCTTCACCTTGATTGGAAACACGTATAGATCTCGTAATAATATAAAATCTTTGTCAGAGACTTAGAGACTAATTAGCCCTATTTTTATTTTATGATCTCAAACTGATAACAATGAATAACCAATTCTAAGTTACAAGTAAAATTTACCGTTTTCATCTTTACTATGTTAAGTTTTTAAAACGGTTGAATTTTATTAAAATCTCGTGAATCTATTATTTTAAAATAAGTTAGTATTGATATGTTTTTTTAAAGTCCCACGTCAAATAATAGATAAGAAGTATAGAAATTGTGAACTAATAAAAGCACAAAGTTTATTTCAAATTCATTCTCCATCCCGTCGTCCCACTACGAGAAGAAGTGGAAGGCAAAAAATTTTGAAAACTCTATAAAATAGCTACAAGAAGCAGGCCCGACTAGGAGATGAAATGTTGTCAAGCTTTAAATGCATTGGGCAGTCATGTGCTTACTTTGGTAAATGAAGTTAAAAGCAAAGTAAAGGGTTCAAAAAAAAATTTAGACCATGATTTTGTGAACCGGACGGTTTTTTTCAACACTTGGCTTTTCAATTGAACCGCCTGTCTAATCTCCGATTTTTCTAGTTCTCTCAAAATCTAATGGTTTTTAAATTAAAATGGTTTTGGAGATTTAATCAGACCGGAATTTGGATGAGTCTACGGTTTAACAGGTACGATCAGTCGATTCGGTCCAATTTTTAAAACATTGATAATTACAAGGGTCAAAAAATATGAACTAGGATCATATCGCTATATATATATATATATATATATTCATTTTCTTAGGATATCGCCTTTAGTATATGATTATATTATTTGTTAGAGGATTTGTTTAACGAATTTGTAGATCTCTAATGGTAAGTTTTTGGGTAGTGACTTTGGGAATATATATTGATTGGGTTCAAGATTTTCGATCTCCCTGTTGTGGCGAGTAGATAGACAAGAAATGCTTGGGGTCGGATTAGTTTACCTACTGACTTGTTAAAGTTATTTTAAAATTAATAGATTTTTTATTAATTTTATCTAAATTTTAAAGAAGAGTTATGCTAATCTGGCAAAACAATCCGGTGCACCTAGCACAGTGTTGGGTTGCATTTATGAGACTCTTTATGTAGTTTTTAATTTTAGAGCATGAAAATGAAGAGGGAGAGAGAATATCATACGTGACTTTGTTTCTTTAATTGCGATTTATGGTTGGAAGAGTTAAAATGGGTGCGAAAATAGTTACACCTTTTTGCTTTTTATTAATCCACACTTGGTGACATGATTAAGGAAAAGATTAGGTCAATTTTTATATATATTATGGGATAAAGTTCATTTACCCAAAAAAATAAGGGGATAAAGTCCTAATATCCTAATAAAAAACATAAACAATAGAGAAATTATGCTAGAAAACAAAAACAAATGGAAAAAAAAAAAGAAAGAAAAAAAGCGACAAACTTGAGTTTTAGTAACTAGAAAGCTTGAAAACAATATACAAGCAAATGAAATTTTTTGTGCAGATTTATTAATGATCTAATACTGGTGCTATTCAAGATGTCAAAGTTTGTTCTTATACTCAGGATAAGTGAGCACACACCTAGATAGAATTTCTCTTTTCAAACATTGTATTCAAATAAAAAAAAAAAATTGATTATCTAAAAAAGTTTTTAAATATTTAAAACACATTGTTTAAGATATAAAACATGAAACTTGGCTGATAAAGAGAGTAATAGATTTAGTCTGCTAACTTTTTTAAAAAAAAATAAAAAATAAAAAGCTAATGTTAAGCACGCATTACAAGAGCTAACGACAATGGTTTCTCTCATAGCAAATATTGTTTTTGAACTATATAATCTGTTTTCATAACAAGAATTCTACTTTGTCTTCACAAATAATTGGAAATTTCTTTGGAACAGATTATTGTACTACTTCTAGTATATGAATATGTCAGGAAACGAAGTTGATCATGTCTCCATTAGCATTGACAAAAAGCTTGCTGAATCATCTCAAGTGACCTTTAAGGCCTGTATTTTTAGAGTGCATGGTCGATTACGCAATGAAAATACGAGAGCTTATGAACCAGAAATAATTGCAATTGGTCCTCATCACCGTGGTAGTGAAAAACTACGAGGGATGGAAAAACACAAATTGCGGTATCTTCAGTTGCTGCTTCTACGAAAAACAGAATCCAGTTTGGCTAAATACGTCGCGTCCATGAAAGGCTTGGAAAGAAGAGCACGAGAATGTTATGCAGAGTCCATCAACCTTAGTACTGATGAGTTTGTGGAAATGATGATTCTTGATGGGTGCTTTATCATTGAATTATTTCGCAAGAGTTTGTTGAACGATGTGAGAGAGAGGGATCGAGATGACCCTATTTTTCAGTTGTCTCAAATTGAACATGGCATACGCCATGATCTAATGTTATTTGAAAATCAACTTCCAATGTTTATCCTCCTCGAGTTACTACAGTTGACGAAGGAATCAGACACCAGGGACAACATCGTTGACCTAGCCTTGAACTTTTTAGGTGAAACGATGCCAACTCCAAAAGAATTAAAAGAAGTTTCACCCGACAATTTCAGTCATCTACTAGGCCTCTTACACAAGAGTTGGTGTTCTTCATTTCATCAGGTGGTGTCCAATACAAAAATGATGATGAATGGGAGTTCATCAAATCTACCATTGAGTTCAGAGAAGCTGGGATTAAGTTCAAGCCGCACACGAAAAGTACCACTTTATTGGATATAAAGTTTGAAAAGGGGATCTTGAGAATCCCACCTTTGACAATTAATGACTTACAGAATGTGTGTTTAGAAATCTAATTGCATACGAGCAATATCTGAATCCGCAGAATCATCGGTTGTTTGTAACTGATTATGTGACATTCATGGATCGCCTCATTAATTCTGCGAAGGATGCCGGAAAACTTTGCCACGATGGAATTATTAAAAACTGGCTAGGTGATGATGAAGCAATTTCCACCATGTTTAACAAGCTTGGCAACAATGTCTACATCAACAATCAACACTTACTCTTACTCACAAGTTTTCAATGACGTGAACAAGCACTGTAGACGACCCCGGAACAAATGGCTAGCAAATTTGAGGGAGAGTTATTTCAATAGCCCATGGACCATTATTTCCGTTCTGGCTGCAGCTGTGTTGCTTCTGCTCACTCTGATACAGGCTATATTTTCCGTCCTTTCTTATGCCAAGTAAGTCCTTTGTTCTGCTTGCTTTGCCCCTCTAAATTAATAATCAGTCATGCTGTTCTTTCAAACTTAAACAAAGCTAATAATTGACTGCATGCGTTTTAAATAATTATCAAACCCACAGGTTAATTAGCTTTAAACAAGTGGCAAACACAAAAAATAAAGAGTGCAAAACTTATTTTCTTTTCCCACATCAAACTGAGAGTGCAACTGAATGAATGGCCACATCAAACTCCTATTTTATTATTTTTTAACCATTAAATATATAATTATATATTTTTATTATTTTGACCATTAAATATATAAGTTCAGTTAACTTCCTAGATCCTTTTGGATTGTTAAATTCACAGGCATGTTTAAATGATGACCAAGTACACAACACCATTTGGTTGACTTTTTTTTTTTTTTTTACATTATAAGAACCCATTATGAAGAATTGGATCGGTGAGGTTATAATTGTAAAACACTTGAGTCATATTTAATACAGTAAAATGAGCATTTTAGAAATGTTCGTTCTTATTTTTTCATTTCTTCTTATTTGGTATGATAAACTAAATAGGTAATGTCTGTTTCATGAAATGAGCATTTCATTAAAAATCATTACAAGCATTCTTTAGCCCAGGTGAGTAATACTTATTTTATTCTCACTAAATTCAAAGCAAAATACCATTTTACCCACTTTACCCTAACTTGATCCTCTCTCACTCCCAATCTCAATTTACCTTCACAAAAAACCTCTCTCTCTCACCTTTTCCTCGTACAAAAGCCCTCATTTCCCACATTCGCATACTAGAATTCGTCTATCAAATCATTGTCGAGCTTTCATTCACTAGCATTGTCGCTTCTGAAAAGGAGGAAACGCATGACTGTGAGCGTGACATTGTAATGTTTAGCCTTGTGAGCTCTATAGTATAGTGCCTCTACATCGTCTACACCTGTCGGTGTAGATCACGACAATGTGATATTCAGATCGACTAAAGTGAAAGTGCTCTGCCAACTCGTGTTCAAGATTTCGGCGATGATCGATATTTTGATGGAGCATGGTGCTCGATTGAGCACTTTGATGTGCACCACTTTGATGGCCCAATTCTTATGAAAATGTTGGAGAAGCCCTTTGAAGTAAAACCAATGAGCATCCTTGGAGAACTAAAGAAAGATGAAGTTCTATATTTTTTTGTGGGAGATTGAATAGAGCTATATTCTGCCATTGAAGCTTACTTACTAGTTGCTCTAAATCTCTTCCTCAACAAAGCTCCTCCAATCCTCTGTATTCAAATCAAAGAATATATTACTCTCATTGTCTATAAATGTGTGTGTGTGTGTGTGTGTGTATATATAGAGAGAGAGAAAAAGAGAGAGATAGAGACTACACATCTAAAATGATCTAAGATCTTAGCCATAAACCACCATAGATTGCAATAAGCACTAGGAAAACTCACATTTAAGTTACACAATATAGAAGAAAACTAATGATATTTTGTGTTTACAACATATATTGACTAAATAAGAAGAGACCCTATTTTTTAACTAACCGGTAACTAGAAAAGCCAAAATCCATGAACTTTACTTCTCTCTCTCTCTCTCTCTCTCACACATACACACACACATTATTTATTATTATTTTAGTAAAAATAGTTTTCATTCCATTCCACTCCATTATTAAAAATGGTCTAACCAAATAGTAGATAAGAAATGGTCATTTCATTCATGCGTTATTCCATTGTTTGCTACCAAACAATGGATAAGGAATGATCATGTCATTTCCATTTTATCCCTTATTTCATTCTACTAAGAATAGACTAGAATATTATCTTTTCGTGTAAATACAATATAAGAATCACTTACATTATAGGTTAGAATATTAGGCTCGAATATTGTCTTTCTATTTAATGTAAATACCATATATGGTCTTTCTACTATGTATATGTACATAATTCGAAGTTCAATGCAATACACAATTCTCAAACTCTTACATGGCATTAGAGGGTCTTGTGACCTAACCTTCTTTTTTCTTCCCATACTTTCTTCTTTGAATCTAGGCTTCGCATCCTTCAATAATTTTTTCCCAAGTTTAGGCGCCGCCTTCTTTGACACCAACATCTAAGCCATTGTCCACTACTATGATGCTACAACCATTGTTGCACTCTTCGTCATTGTGCATCTGATCTGCTACACATAGCATCCATACATAGCATTTATTCTCTTTCTTTTTTTCCAACTTTTTTCTCCAGTAAAAAAATGTTAGTTTTTGTCTAGCATTATGTCTTTTTCTAGTCTTTATGGTTCTCCACCATCAACAACTATCAATCCTTTTTCCTCAGGCTCTTCCATCTTCATTCCTCACATCACTAATTTAGTAATTTTGTGGTTAGCTGAGTCCAACTACCTTATTTGGTGTTCTTTGATGAATTATTTTCTTATAGGCCAAGATATTTGGTGCTTTATTGATAGGCTCTTATATATCCTCTACTGCCAACTTCTCTTACCATTGCTCCTAGCCAACTTGCTACTCCAAATCTAGAATACCATTCTTGGCATCATCTTGATCCCTAATTAGTTGACTTAATGCCACCTTGTTTGAACCCATTGTAGCCATGGTTGTTGCCATTAATACCTCGCGGGCTATCTGGATGTGTCTAGAACAACGTTTTGCCTAGTAGTTTGTCGCCACTGTTCAGCCTACTATCTCTCATCGAGGACAACCAGTATATCTCAGACTATCTTCTCTATGCCAATTCCTTAGTTGACTTCTTAGCCTCTAGTGGTCAACTTGTCTCCAATAATGATTTAGTTACTTTCATCCTCCGTGGTTTGGGTCATGGAGATGAGATGATTACCACAACCACCTTATACTTTCTGCCACTACTATCATTTCATGATATTTGGGCTCGCATCCTTTATTTTGAGGCCCAAACCTCTTCTCTCAATCCTTCTCAAACACTTGTTACTAGTACTTCTCTGCAAATTACTCTCACAACTTAGTAGTTTCTTGGTCTGCTAGGGTCATACACTGCACATCCCCCACCACGGCAAGGCAATAGTGGTTCTGGCAATTGCGGAGGAAATAATAAAAAATTGAAACACCAATCGAGGTTAAAACAACACCTATCCTCACCCTTATGGATTTAGTTCTTTCCAAGGCTTTGTTAGCCTGGTTTGTCAATTGTGTTAAGGCACTAGCCATGTTGCCCTTCAATGTCCTCAATGATGTACTCGACCAAATGCTAAATCCTTAAATACCACTTTTGTCGGTCTTTAGCTGACTCAACAAGCTCCTCCATCGCCATATTCTCAACATAACTATCAAAAACTACTCTCTCCATCGCCTATTCATTAACCCCCTATTCCTTTTGAACCAAAACTTGCTCATGATCCAAACTAATATCTAGACATTGGCTCACATGACTAACAATTTATGTCTTCTACATAATTATATGCCTTACAATGGTTCTAACTTAGTGTTCATTGGAAATGGTGATTATCTCCATATTACTCATACTAGTAATGTAACATTCCAAAATCCACCCTATGTGGATTATGTCGCGACTCATAACCCACCCTATGCAGATTAAGGGCAATGACTGACACTGCCATACGGACATGCCGTACAAAATCAAATGAATCGCATAGACTGATAAATCATATCAATAAATTAGTAAATCATTTAATGCAGAAGCTACACCAAATACAATTCTTCTGATCATAAACCCAACTCCAATAACCATCAATCAAATATATCTCCAAGTGCTATTAGATTATCATGATCCACTAATCAAGTTTAACATCTCTACCTATGATACAAAATTATAATTGCCTATTATCTGATCAGCCTTACAGAGTACGCATTCCAAATCATCAATTTTGTACACATGCTTGCCACTAGCTCCACTAGATGCCTCATTTTGTTTCTTCTCTTATAGAATTACCTGAAAAATAGATATAACTATGGAGTGAGCTAAGTTAATTCAGTAAGTAAACTCCTCACTCTGCCATGGGTCAAGGTCAGCTCAAAAGATGGATAAGAATAATAGTAGGCAGTAGGAATATCACAATAGCTAGTCACTAAACAAATTGAGAATCTCAAAGGCACATTCCAAGATAAAGCAACAGAACCAATAAGAGGAATGGCCTGAACAACATATAGCTGTCACAATGATAAAATATCAATCTAGATCCAAGGATAGACAAGCACATCATCAACAAGTAGCATATCAACCGATAAACCATGAACAAACTCATAATGAGTATTTGAATCAGAATCATATCATCAATATAAGCGTGCCAATATATCAACGAGTCATGAGTACATGATCAGAATATCAATAAATGATATAAGATGCTAATAGAACAGATACTGACATATATATGCCTCAAAAGTGCCTATCTAGGGTTTGCTAGTCTGATAGTGCCCTTGACACGCACGGGTCTAGCTTCGCCCAAATCACTGTATCCATGGTCTGCTGGTCTGACAGTGCCCTCAAGCGCCTAAGTCCAGCCTCGCCCAAATCACTATATCCAGGGTCTGCTGGTTTGACAGTTCCCTTATGCATTCGGGTCCAGCCTCGCCCAAATCACTATATCCAGGGTCTGCTGTTTTGACAACGCCCTTTCGCACCTGGGTCCAGCCTCACACAAATCAATAAATAACATCAGAGCTTTCTATATATAACATGTCTTTCATGGACTAAGCATTAGGCTACTCCCAAACATCGACCCGTAGGTCCTCAAGCATCTGTGAATCAGACGGATGTTGTGACAGATCACTACTCTAGGTACTCAATAAAATCATGATTATCACGTTTCTACAGAATATGAAAATACAGGCAATCAAATAATGATATCAATAATCGAGATCTCAACGAGTCAACAACAAGAGCAAGTATCAAATCATGGAGATCAATATCATCAGGCATGTATAGAATATAAACTAGCAGCATCACAAAAGGAATGTGACATGGCCAGGAGTAACACATGATAGAGTTGGGGTTTACTTACCTTAAGTTCTTAACATTGCATTTCCATCCGGTTATCACAATAGCTTTTTCATAGCTCTCTTTCTCATTTTTTCGTTATTTGAATGATCCTATAATCATGGATTAAAAATATATATATCACATTGAATCAGTATTTATTTCATCATTATATTTCTGATAAGCTCATTAAGTCATAAGGACACATTCATCATTTTATAGTTTATTACCGGGTCTTGTATATAAATTTTTGAGTCTTTTGGATTTCATTTGGTATCTTTTTTCGATTACCGGAACACATCGGTCATTTCTTATTTTATACTTTGACTATTTCAGAGTTTTATTTCGACTCTCAATTTTCATAATTATGCTTATGACAGTCAATTACATCATATTGGCCCTCTTTTAAAATTTATTCGGCCTTTACTTTGTATTTTCTATGCTCAGGGATATTTTTGTTATTTCATATTTTATGCAATTCAGGCCCCGATTCATTATTTAGGCATATATATGAGTTCACAATTATTTGAACTTCCATTGGTATCAATTTCGTCCAATTCAGACTTTATTTGGGTTTCGTACTGTATTAAGGGCATTTGGGTAATTTTACATCTTATGGTGTGACCACTTCGGAGTCCCCGGATGTCCAATCTGACATTTTCATTATATCTGAAACGTTCGAAACTGTTAATATAGCCTTTTCCGAATCTTAGTTTGGACTTCATTTGCTTTATTTATGGCCCAAGGGTAAAATAGTCATTTTACCCTATTTATAAAATAATTTAAGTAATTATTTAATTAATTATTTTCTAAGGGTATATTTGAATTACTTTCTCAAAGGCTGGGCCAGAATAGGATTATTCAAAATATTGGGGTCAAATCGTAATTTATACAAGTTATGGTTTTCTTATTTTTAATTTAATCAGTGAACCAAAGGGTTTATAAGTTGTAACCCTAGACCAGCCTAATAAGCCTTTGAACCAACCGGTTCAGGCTTCTTCAGAAAACCAGAATGAAATGCTCCTGGCATCCTCCTTATCCACGGTTGGGTTAACCCTTAAGTTTGATTTCTAATTTATAACTTTGTCACCAAACAATAGGTAATCCATTAAACTAGGTTCAAAACGACATCGTGTACTCACCCCATTTATATTCGGTCAGAATCTGACCCGACCCGGTCCAGGTCAGACCTAATAGACTTAAAAAGGACCCGTTCTTTACACGACATTTCGGCCATTGTTCCAGCGTCTTCTCTGACGTCGGCGCCAGAACTGTAACTCATTTTCTCCATTTTTCCCCTCTCTTTTGACGTCGGTTTTTTGATCTTTTTATATCAAATTAATCCTAAACCTTTAAGCTTCTATTTTAGACAGTTTTAAACCTCAAAAGGTACAGTTTTTTGACAACCATTTACCTTTTTGGCCATGCACCGGTGAGCCCTAAAGTAGTCATTTCTTGACCATTTTGTCTACTTCTAATTATTTTGGATTCCTGAAACTATTTCCTACATGTTTCTGTGTACAAAAGTGAGGTTAGTTCATCTTTACTTTTTCCTATTTTTTGACAGTGAGTTACAGAGGTAATTTTTTAGGTTTTTATTTCAAGTTTTCTTATTGAATTTTAGCTTCTAATAATTTTAAAACCAAAGAGAAGGAAGTTGAGTAGTTACCTTAGCCTCTTGCCCAAGTTTCGGAAGCTCCTCTCTCTCAACATCCATGGCAGTTTGCACTACAGCAGTTCTCTATCTCTTTCTTCCTCTTGCTTCAGCCTTCTCTATCAATCTCTTTTACCTTTCACTGTGTATTTAACCAGTCCATGTGTATCTATATATATAGACTTATTTAGGAATACTCTAGAAGGCCTCTTTTTTTTTTCAATTAACTCTAGAAGCTGCAATCTTCCTTCCTAGCAGCATTTGCTTCCACAAGCTTCCTTTTGGAAGCTTCCTAGTTGGTTTGTATACATATATATATATATTTATACATATAGACCTGCCCCCTTTTTTGTCAACTTTTTCCTCAACTTCAAGAAGTTTCTTGATTTCTCCCTTACATATATATTTCCTATTTTTTTTTTCCTGAATGTATATATATATATATATATATATACATACTTTTACCTATCTTCTAGCAGCTTCTTATGGAAGCTTCTAGATATCTATATCTATATATATATATATATATATACATACATATATATATATATTATGTGTAGTTATTTTAATATATATATATTGCATATCTTCATGTATATATATATATATTACCGTATTTCATATTTCGATATATCTCACCATATTAATATTTTATTTCATAAAATCTTAATTTCTGGCATGTCAGTAAATTTGGCTTAAAGTTGGGGCTCGGTATCATCGTTACTCATTTTTGTCGATATTGGGTGTCCATTCGTGTCTTGTATTATATTCATTTTATTTTCATAATTATTTCTTCGTATCGGTCCCATCTGTCAATTTCGGCACTCTGTTGATCGGTTGTCAACTTCCCGAGCATGCACCATCTTTGGTGTTTTTGTATTAATCTCATATTTTCTGATAATTTATCCCATTCATATGAGCTCGGTTACTATTTTAGTCTTATCGAATTTTTAGGGATATTACAGATTAGGGATAATGACTGGTCAATTAGGTACCTCGCCAATATGTTGTCTCTTTTGTAATATATTGATGATTTGTCTAACTAAAGGCCTTGTTACATATCCAAGTAGATTACATTCGATCATATATAATCATGCAACGAAATTTACGTTGGTAATTTTTTTTGAATGCAGTCACACTTGGCAGAGCATAAGTAAACATTACATCAGAGTTACAATCATATGAGCCTATCATTTCATTACACAGGTATGTCATTAATAAACATCATTCATGTCACGAACCCGAAACCCACACTATGCGGATTATCCGGATCGCGACAGCTGCCCCTAAGACCCGAAGGCCTCGGGACAAGGCTCGTACATAAGCAACAATATCAGACAGCGATGCGACCTGTGGTTGCAGGAAGCGTGAAAAACTTTTTTTTTCTTTTCTTTTAAAAAAAGGACATCTATCGCATATCCACCTGATACTGTCGCTTTTCATAGCGGTATACATAAATATAATAATCAGAGCATGATGATATTAACTAAGGACTTTTACATAATACATATCCATATGCCCCTCGGGCTTAAGTACATAATCGTCCAAAAATTACAACTACAAAAGCTTAACCAGTGATGGGTCCTAATACTACCAAAATATCTCCAAGAACCTACTAGGAGTTGCCATTCATTGCTCCCCAAATTGAGCAAGTGTCCAACCTTGATCATCACCTGAAAAATGTTGGGGAATAGGGGTGAGCTTCGAAAAGCCCAATGAGTAATTCCTACATCTATCATGGGTTTTCAATTGGTAGAGGTTTTGTACATGAGAGTTCTTAAAATACTCAACTACCAATTGGTCGTATACTTGAACATAGAGAATATGCATTCTTAAAATATGTAGCTTTGAAACATTCAAGGTATTCAAGCTAGAACATATATTTCCATAAAAGAGCATATGTATTTCAGAACGTGTAACTTAAAATCATATAAACATGCATAGTGAAAATGGGGGAAAGCCTGCTTCCATTTCTAAAATCGTTTGTCATATTTTCTCTCTAATTAGGTGGAATCTGTTTCGAACCAGACTCCCTGTTTTACGTATACGTGGAGATATCTCAATTGCCTGGGGGATTAGATCCTGCTACCGGGCATTTCACATGATAGATTCGCGGGGTTCCGTACAACCCTACTCACTACCTATGTGATGATGCACATGATAGGTCCGTTGAGTTCCGTACAACTCACAACACTACCCATGTGCTTATTATTTATCTTGCAAAACATTTATCATATGACTTTTATGTAAAAGCCTTTATGAGTATTTAAAACATGTAACGTATAACTTTTGCAGTGATGCTTCAATACTTGTAATAATCAAATTCAGAATATTTGAAGAAATCAGACATGCTAACTATTTTGAGAAGGAAAACATTTACGAATATAAATATGTAAATAATCGTGGAGCATGTCATAGCAGAATATTTAAGAAAACAGAAATCGTGCATACTGAATTTGATATATTAATGCTGTAAATATCTTGAACTTAAAAACATCCGTTGAAATCCGTGGAGTTAAAGCCTCCACTTCAAATGCAAGATTACTCACCTTGGTTCTTTAGGGTTAGTGCTACTAATGCGCTTTCCCACTTCCTTTGTAGTTCCTAAGAACAATTCATAAATAACCTCATTAACTTCACATTCACTTCAAACATCTCCTACTGATGCTTCTTAGTTTATGCTTAGATCGTATTAGATCCTAACACGATTTCATAAATTTCTTACGTACTTAGTTTAACTCGCATTCTTAACCTATGACGCAACTTAACGTGTTAAGAATTTAATTTATTTCAATTTACACTCTTCTGGTAGCTCCATTAACTTTAAATTAAAGTTATTTATTTGACATGTTTACGTGTTGTGTCTTTTCGTATTTCATTTCCCATACTTGTCTCAGTTTAGTTCTTTGGCAATATTTCAGTTTATAGTCAGCTAACAGATGCTATTCATCAAATTTTATGTCTTTTTATTTAGACATGTCTTTTTGGTCGAATAGACTCTACCATTGAGTCCGGAGCGTCGAAAGAAGTCAGTTTAGGCTTTCCAAGATTTTAATTTGGACTTTTATATGTAAAAGGGTAAAACGGTCATTTATCATTTTACGTGTCATATTTTTTCGTACTTCGTTTCGTAATTTGGACTCCATTATTGAGTTCGGAAGGTCGAAGAAAGTCAGTTTAGACCTTCTCTGGTTTTATTTTGGCTTTAGGGATACCAGGGGTAATTTGGTCATTTTAGCATTTTTACGGGTCTCCAATTTTTCGGGACCTCATCTCATGTCATGAACCTCACCATTGTACTCAGAAGGTCCGAGATAGTAAGAATACACTAATAATTTGTTAATTTTGGGCAAGGGGTATTTTGGTCATTTACCCCTTTACGTGTCTTTATTTTTCAGGCTCTGTCTCGTAAAACGGATCCTACCATTGGTTTCAGAATATCCAAAATAGTAAGGATACACTATTCATTTGTTTAATTTGGACTTTATTTGCCTCATTTATGACCTAGGGGCAAAATAGTAATTTTGTTTATTTATTAAATAATTAAATTAAATATTTAATTATTTTTTCAGGGGCTTAAATGCATAAATTTTCCAAAAATTGGGCCACAGTAGAATTTCTTAGAAGGTTTGGGATCAATCCGTAAATAAGGAAAGATTTGGTTTATCATATTTTAAATTAAACTAAAAACCAGTGGGTTCAGTTAAAATATGAGTGAACCGGTCCGGTTCAGCTACAAACCAACCGGTTTAGCCGGCTTCACACCTAATGCTGATGTCAGGATGACGTCAGCCCTAATGTTTATATTTTAAAAGTAAAACGTTGCCGTTTCAATAAACCTGGCCCGTTGGACCCGGTTTGACCCAGACCCGTAACCGAATCTGACCCGACCCGACCCGAACAGTGTCGTCTTCCCCACGAGGGTCGACACTGTTCATCCGAAACCCTAAATTTTTACAATTCATTTTTGTGACATTTTACAACTCCATTTTCTCTATTTTCTTTTCTAATAATTTCCTAATACCCTAAAACAAGTTTTAATATCGATTTAGGGCTTCGAATATGGCTCAAACGCTCGGTTTAAGCCATGATAACCCGACCTGCAACTCGAGGGTTCATGCTTGTTCCTTGATCATTTCCTATGAGGTTTGGCTCGTTTTAATCCCCTCTTCATGGGGATTTAGTTTTCGTTCATAAAGGTAGGTTTAGAGGTAAGTTTGTGAGATTTGTTTTGGAAACCCGAAACTGTAACTTGATATTTGGAGGTCGGTTCTTTTGAGTTTTGATCGCGGATATGGGTTTTTGGCATGTTTAATGTAAAGACCAGGAAACTTTTTTTTTTTTGGGATAAATAAATTTTCCTGTTCTTTGATTTAATTAGTTATTTTTATTTTATTATTATTATTAATGTTAATGTATGAATGTAATGTGTGTATTGTATGTGTATGGTGTATGTGCATGTATATATAATATATACATAATTAAAAATCTGATTTTGGAGAATATATATATATATATTTATGTATATATATATATACATATAATAGGGCACAGTGCACTGTGTGTGTGTACTCGGTAGTGTGTGTGTGTGAGTTTGAGTGTATCACACTCAAACAAGTATGGGGGCATAGAGTGTATAAGAGGGGTGGTTGGAGATGTGTGGTGAAGTCTGTGTATATGTGTGTGGTGGGGGTTGAGAGGGACAGACTTGTCGTGAGGGTTGGAGAGAGAGAAAGAGAAGAGAGATATAGAGAGAGAAAGTGAAAGAGAATAGAGAGAGAGAGTGGTGTGTATGCTCTGATTTGTGAAAGGGAAGCAGAAGGAGGGAAGCTAAGGAGGCCAAAGGGGAGAACAGAGGCAAAGCAAGAGGAGAGAAGCACCATCACAAGGTTGAGAACCCATAACCGTAAGCTTTCTCTCTCTAGAAAAAAATCTCTCAAATATCCAACTTGTTTTGTAGATTATTGTTTAGATTTAATCCTTGGGTTTTATTGCATATGAAAAATGGTACCTAACGCAAAAAGAATGAATGAAAATGAGTGAGAAATGAGAGAGAAAATAAGAGATTATTAGTCGCCGGAAAAATCTATGTGGGTGTCGGAAAACAGTGGATTTTGGGGCCAAAAACTAGTTTAATTTATTTCCTATGATCCTAGAATTATTTTGGTGGAAAAAGGGAGAAAAACGGACGTGAAAAACATGAAAAATCATGGGTTTCCCGGTTTTCCGGCGACCGGCGCCGGCGACTCTACCGGGGAAGATGACCAGAAAAACGAGGGTTCTTTTTTATTATTTTAGGGCTGACGTCAGCATGACCTGTTGAACCGGTCAGATCGGTTGGTTCACCACAAGCCTAAACCGGTTTAGGGTTTTGAATAGAAAATCCACTGGTTCAGTTTTGATTGAACCAGAACTTGTTGAAATCCAACTTTGACCCCTAAACTTTTGGAAAATGACAAATTGACCCTGTACTTTTATAGAAATTACGTTTTGACCCCAGAACTTTTAAATATTTATATTTTGGCCCCTAAAATCTTTAAATAATTATATTTTGACCCCAGAACTTTGAAATAATTATATTTTGACCCCAGAATTTTTAAATAATTATGATTTGACCCCACCAAAATAAAATCTTAATTAAATACTAATTAAATATTCTAAAATAATTCACAGTCCAAATGGGACAAGTCATTAGTGTATTTTGACTATCTCGACCATTCTGAGGCCAATGGTGAGGTCCATTTTATGAGACGGAGTCCCAAAAAATAAAAGACCCGTGGTAACCTTAAAAATTACCAAAATGCCCCTAAATTGAAACGTAGTCAAACGAACTTCAAATTTAATAAAAAAATAGTGAAACTTTATTATCTCGAGCATTTCGGACTCAACCGTGGAGTCCAATTTGTGAAAAGAGGTCTCAAAATGTAAGGATCCATGAAAGGTGCAAAATGACTGTTTTGCCCTTTTGAACCCAGATGTCCGAATTGAGTTCTACGAAAACCTAAATTTATTTTCTTCGACGTCCCGGACTCAATAGTAGAGTATAATTTAGCAAAATAGAAACTTATAAAATAAAAACATGAAATTTGTTGAATAGCATCATTCAGGAAACAAATGAACTGAGTCTCATGTTATGATTTTAGGGACACGGAAAGGCAAAGAGAAGGTGGCCTGACCTTCGGTGTTCTTACAGTGATTTCACTTTACTACGAGTATACTTTCCCGGTTTGAGATCGGTTATCAGGTACGATATATTGTGCTAAGTAAGAAATAGAATTGAGATTAGGAATACTTGTTCTACTACCTTGATTGTTCACATGTTTGCTTGATTGTTCACATGCTTATGTGCTTCATGCTATCTTGCTGTAAGTTGAGTGATAATGTGGATAATGATTATGTGTATATCGCATGTGTTAGTGTAGTGTGTGAATTATACTCTTTGAGAATTGTTGACACTATGAAATATGTACTTGAAAGCATGCTTTATGTATGAATGAGATGCATCATTGAGATTACATTATGACATGATGAAATTAGAGCATAGTGGCATAGTGTGATTCCTTGGACATGGCGTGAGTTAAGCACTTGGTGCTTTGCATTATGAGGGTGCAGATCCTGTGGTAAAAAACCCAAAATCGGCCATTAGGTACTCGCCGGCCTGACGGATTCCGGACCGTGAAGCGAGACATACATGGCGGTACTCATGCCAGCAGGGAAGGACCGTATCATGAGACATGGGTGGGCATAGAGTTGCATGGGTGTGTCACGCATACTGCTCATTTACTGTATACTGTTCATATACTGCCATCATGATATCGAATGCCATATAAAAATAACTGTACACTTGCACATGCCACGCCTTAGTTTTGTTTCTTGCATTAGCATTATATTGTACCATCATGTTGAGCTGACCCCTTTAGTGGGGCAAACATTTCAGATGATACACCAGCTGTGCGAGACGTGGAGATGATTTGATTGGGGATTTTGTTTAGCCCAAGGGGCGCATTTGATATTGTATAAGGGCATAAGCTCGAGACTGTATCTTATTTTGGATGTTGTGAACAAGTGGACTAGACCTTATGTAATGTATTAGAACAGCATGTAGAATGTATATGATTGTCCTTAATTATCTTTCATTTCTTTATTATTTTATTTCTTTTTGTCTCGTTACTCGCTGCCTCGGGTTCGCTGGAATTCGGGGCGTGGACATTTAAGGAGTCTATTTGAGGTTCCAACCAACCAAATTGGGTTTGGGGAAACTTGATTCAGACCTGCTTTAGCAAGGTCATCAATGGCGGTTTTCATGGATTCACTGTTTTTTGGTCATTTTCAAAGCCTAAAATCATGCTTGACAAACTCATAAACATATATCTATCTTCATACGTGCATGCATAATTCAAAACAGTCTCTAATACATCAAAATTCTAGAGAGAGAAAATGATAGTTTTTGCATTTTCTTACCCTTTTCCAGTGTTTTCTCCTTCTTCTTGTTCTGATTTCCTTCCCTTCTTCTTCTTCTCAGACCTCTCTTTTTCTCTCTATCTCTCTTGCTCTCTCTTTCTATCCGTGTGTCATGGGTGTGTATATATCATATATGTATATGTATATATGTATATTTCTCTCACTTCCATACCCCATCACAATCAGCCCATACCTCCCATACTTTCTGATTTGGGGCCATGCTTCCTTTCATTTCAAGCCTCACCTCCCCTCACTTCCCACCATGCCTCTTTGTCCCCATATATATATATATGTATATATACATATATTATGCATTATGGACACAATATATATACATATGTCCACTCACTAGCCGTACCATATTATATTTATTTTATTTTATTTTATTTTTCCTATAACCAAGAATTTCATATATAAATACTTACACATGATTGATCACACAATACACTTTTATGTGTGTATTTTAATTAATAATAAATTTCATAGATTTAATTAATTAATTATTTTAAATTAATTAATTGTCTTCCTTAAGTGTAGACATGTTTATACTCATTTTTTCATTACTTCGAAATGCGTGCCATATGACCCGGTATTTTTGGGTTGGGGTATTACAATTCACATTCTTATCTAACTCTAAGCTATTACATTAATCTAGTATCTGTTACCTCGAGTTGATACCTTTATGGTTGGAATACTAATTCTTTTCTAACTAGAGTCTTTATTTTTCATAACTTTACTTAACATCTGAAAATGAAGAACGTCTAGTCATTCCTGAAAATATACAAGATAAAACCCTGTGTGTTCATGAAAAGCTCGTGAGTAACTCAAGTCCCTTTTCATGGGTTTCTGGAAACCCCTTACATTATCTTTCATAGATAACAATTAAAAAGAGCTGTAGTAAAAGTTACTAGCATTTGTAAAATACATACATATACTAAGTTGCAAGATATATAATAAATCATGCAAGTTCATATAGCAGTTAGTTTTGCAAGTTAAATTATGATAACATAAAATTTGTTGTTGAATAAGCGAGTGACAAAATAATACATGCCAACATCCATAAGTTTGTCCCTTGGAACCATCAGTTGTCACATGGTGACGATAAGTAATTTAGAACTCTGGGCTTACATGCGCCATAATGACTTAACCCCTTAATCGGGTATGACTATATCATGAATAATAGCTAAACCCTCCAATCAGGCATTACTGTGTCATGAACTAATAACATTTGTGGGGTACGTAAAATTTCATACTAAAACTTGCTTGCAAAACTTTCATTAAGCTATCTATGTTATTAGAAACATTAAAAGAATTGCTAGTTAAAAGAATACAATTCAAACATTTAATATTGTAGTAGAGAAAATTTCATAAAGCTATAAAGAATTACATTTAATGAAAATTATCGCTATTTCAAGGTTCAGGGTTACTTACATTTGGGTTCTTAGTATTGCATTCCTGTTTTCATTCCGTTGTAGCTATTTTGTAGCCACTTTCACATTTCTCGTCCTTTGATGATCCTATTTCAAACGTAAACAGATTATCGCCCACACTTTCTCTATTTTTATATTCATCTTCTCTTTGTGTATGGGCAGCTTCCCTTTCTAAACTTACTAGAGCTTTCTGTTCTCCCCTCTTTTCTCTAATTACAATAGGTGTTCTTAACATAAAGGGACTATATCTAACCATTTCAACCTTCTTAGCCATTCTTTGTTTCCTCCTTCAAGTCTTTTCTTCCACTCATCATCATCATCTATAGCTGATACCCTCTCTCTAAGTCAATCGTGATTCTTTCTCTCTTTTTGGGATGAGTTATATCTCCTTGGCTTATTGGTTAGCCAGGTATCCCTTCTTGATTTCTCTTTAAGCCTTTTAAGTCTAATGTGATTAACATCCATTAAGTTCTGTTTTAATGATACATTTCTTAAGGAGCTATACTTTAAGAGCCTTATTTGGTCAAACGGATTCCACCACTAAGTTCAAAATACTAAAAAATTCTTAAGTATAAAATTTTGTATTTTTAGCTAATCATTTGGCTACTTAACTAAAGTAGTTACGTTGCATTAAATGTGTCTACAAATCTTCATTTATATATTTAGAAAATTCTGTTGCTAAATCGGACTCTGACATTGACTCTAGAACATTGAAAATCTGTAAGTTAGGTTTTTTTAGATCTTTATTTGATTATATATAGAATTATTTATGCAAAATATAGTTTCTAGGGGTAAAATCGTTAATTTTGAAGGGTTAAAGGGAAAATTCGTAATTCTAGACAATTTTATGAATTTTTTTGTAATTATTGGACATTCTAGGGGCTTTGGTATAATTTCAATAAGTTCTTATTTTAAAATAATCATTTAATTATTTTAGGAGGCTATTTTTGATTTAATTTTTTTGTTATTTGGGCCTAAATATACTTTATCTAAATTGTTAGGGCCCAAATGTAATTTTAGAAAGTTATTTTCTTAAAAATAAAATTTTATTATTTTATAAGGGGCATTTTTGAATTATTTGTAATTCGGTCTCGACTTTTGTGGCATTTTCAAGAAAGTCGGGGTCAATTTCTAATTTTAGAAACTTCATTCCTACCCCTGATTTAGCCAAATAGCGAATAAGGCTTATCCAAGTTTGGGATAACTTGTACTTGGTTAATTAGGCTACCAAACAACCCTTAATCCTAAAATTGCTTTCTTATTCTTGTTAGGAATAGTGTTAGTCTTAATTTGGTTCTTAATCCTATAATAAAACAGGTCTAACTTATCCCTAAGTAGGATAGCATATTCCAGTTTATGAGGATTATTGGGTTTATAACCAATCAAGTGCATAAAGGTTTTAAAAACCCTAATTTAAAACGACGTAACTTCAGGGTATTTAGGCATAAAATGACCGTGTTCGGTCTTAGGATTTATAGGTCGGTTTGGTTAAAACGACAGTAACCCCTTGTCGTTTTGGCTCAAAGGACACCATTCTATTTACCATCGAATTCATTTAAAACCTTTCCCAAAATAACAAAACTTTAGTCATTTTAACGCTAAACGACACCATTTACTTTTAAGGGTTATAAGCGTCCAAGTTGGATCTGCTGACTCGCCCGAGTTGGCCGAGTTAACTCCATCTTCTTCGTCCAGTCACCCTTAACATGCAGAAAACTCTAAAAATTTTAGCTTCTATTATCATGGATTTTGGGTTTGATTCAAAGCTCGCTATTGGTTCTAATCATCTTCTAGGATTTTAACTTAGCCTTTGTCGTTCATTTGATGATTCGAATTAAACTAGAAATGGGGAAGCTTTGATACTGTGACCTATAACTGGTCATTTCTTAGTGGATATTCAACCAAATGAGCCCGTTCTCAGTTGCTATAGAACCTTCTTGGTGAGAGCTTCAAATCCTTATAATTAGAATTGAGTTTGGTGCCTAATTATGAGATTTACTATTTTTACCTAAAACCTATAACTCATTGTTATGGGCTCATTCTTGAGCTTTGTGGTCACGATCTAGGTCATTTTTAATCCTCATAACATATAGAACAAGGTCCTATGCTTAAAAATAGCTGATACATAAGTTGGTTTCATGTCAAGCTTTCAAAGGTCCTTTAATAACTGCCCCTTGTGGAACAAGCCATTTTAGGGTTCTCTAAACCTTTAACAAGCTCTAATTCCTTTCTAAGACATGCTAGAAAGCTCAAGGAAATGAAAGAAATGGGTTCTAACCTTGTTTGAGTAAATTCTAAATTTTCTTTCACTACTTCTCTCTTCATTTTCTCTCTGTCCATGCAACAATCCAGCCCCTTTCATGCACGAATTCTCTCCCTTTCTTACTTAGTTTCTGTGTGTGAGGTTTGAGTTTGTGCAAGCTTGGAATTACAAACAAATTCCTTAACATTTAAGGAAATTTTGGTCAAAAAGGGAGGCCTAAAAGTGGTTGTGCAGGTTGCTGTAGCTTGCAGTGCTGCTATGGTGGGCTACTCACATGGATTTCCTATAGCAATAGTTTTTCTTTTCTCCTTTTTTTTTTTCCTCTTTCATATATATATATATAGACACACACACACATACACACCTATATATACAATTATGTGTATTTTTCTTCCCCTCTCTCATCATGAGTAAGTCATGTGATGAGTTAAATTTAAAATATATTTTTTATTATATATTTTTAATATCTTATAGTTATTTAATAATCATTTATTAAATAATTCATTATTTTTTATGTATAATTTTTACCATCTTATGTTAGTGATATACTTGATCACTTAACCCCATTAACCTAGGTTAGGTTAGGTTTACATGTGGTTAAGTTAAATTTTAACCCTACCTTAGGTCTCGGTCTAACTAGGGTAATAGCCATCTTTAGGTTAGGTTCATTTTCTAACCCTAGTCCATGACATAGCATTGTACATATTGCCCAAAGAATTTTTAAAATGTTTTCATTGATATACCTTTTTATTGCATTACACAAAAGTTACCCAATTCATTGGATATAGGTGTAGTAACATGACTCTTCCTCTTGGTTCTTCATCTCTTCAACTTACTAATGTCTACCATGTCCCTACTATACTTAAAAATTTCCTCTCATTTGCTCAATTCACCCGAGAAAATAATGTTTCTTGCTTTTGATGCTCAACGATTTTACATCTATAACCTAACTTTTGGTGCCCTTTTGTTTCAGGGCTTATGTAAGGATGTCTCTATCCTTTGTCATCAGTCCCTCTTATTCCACAAGCTTTTCTTGTTACAAATATGTCTTCATTCGTATGGCACCCTCGTTTAGGTCATTCTTATGTTATAATAAATTATCATCTTAAGATTTTCGTCCCGAAAAGTAGTCTTTTTGTAAGGGATATGCCTTAGGTAAATCCATACATCTCCCATTTTCCATTAGTAATGAAATTCGTGCCTTTGTACCTTTTCATTTAGTGCATTCTGGTGTTCAAAAATAATTAATTACCTTTATTTCTGATTTCAAATATTATGTCTTATTTATTGATGATTTTACGCACTGTACTTGGATTTATCCCACGTGCTACAAATTAGATGTATTTTTTTTTTCTTCATTTTTGCACTATTTGTTTTGTTGCTTTTTTTAAAATCATTTTGGGAGTTTTTTTGAAATCTTTTCAATGTGATGGAGGTCAAGAATATGTGAATTCCCGTGTCTCTAAATTGTGTAACACCATTGGTAATCATCATCGCCTCTAATGTTCTCATACTCTGAAACAAAATGTTCTTGTTGAATGCAAACACTGTTATGTCTCTAAGTTGGCCCACATTCTTCTTGTAACTAATAATGTTCCTCTCTATCATTAGGTCAAAGTAGTCTCTACTGCAGTTTATCTTATTAATCATCTACCACTCCTATAATCAAGTAGGACTCCCTATTTTTTCATCTATTTGGTTGTTTACCTTGTTACATCGGTCCCCGTGTTTTCGGGTGTGCATGTTATCCCCATCTCAATGCCTATGTTACTAACAAACTTTTGCCCAGAACTATTGAATGTTTTTTCTTAGGTTATAGCTCTCAGCACAATGAGGTATCAGTGTTTGAATCCCACGACTAACAAGGTATATATCTCTTGCTATGTGCACTTTGATGAGACGACCTTTCCCTTTACTCACTGATAAACTAAATCTAGCTCTCCTCCTACCTCTGATCTTGCCTTTATACCTGTTCTTTCCCCAGCATTCGTTTGTCAGTACATTTGTACTCTGTCTCCTTAATAAGCCTTCGACCTGTTTATTGAGTCTAATTCAGTTGCACTTTCTATTTTTTCATCCTATTCACCTATGCAAGTATTTTCGTTACCTACTCCTGGCTCACATTCCCTATCGAACTCTTTGTTTTCCTCTCAACACACTTTACCAAATGGGTACTCCTCTGACCCTAGGTCATTTCCATCTCCTTCTGTTCCTTTACATCTCATGGTTACTCACCTTCAAGCTAGGATACAACATCTTTTGGCTCGCACTGATGGTACTAGTGCGCTATCCCTTACCACATGCCTTGGCTACTCAGCTCTCATCATTTATTGATGAGCCCACCTATTTCTCTCAAAAAGGTTCAGTTTTTACAATAATAAGCTGCCATGACTGATGAGTTTAATACTCTCTTGAAAAATCAAACTTGGACTCTTTTGCTTCCATCCTCACAACAAAATATTGTTGGATACAAGTGGGTTTTTAAGGTTAAGCGTAAAGCTGATGGTACCATTGAAAGTAACAAAGCTCGTTTGGTGGCTAAAATCTTTCACTAGTAACATGGTCTTCACTATTATGAGACTTTTAGTCCTATCGCTAAACCTACCACAATTTGTACTATTCTTAATCTTGGTGTCTCCTCTGGTTGGACTTCGCATTAGTTGGTTATCAAAAATGCATTATTGCATGGTTTTCTTCATGAAACAACCTTTATAACTCAACCTTTGGGTTTTGTTGATCCTTTGCATCCTTACCATGTTTGTCAACTTTACAAGGCCATCTATGGCCTCAAACAGGCTCCCCGTCCTTGGTTTCACCGCTTTAGTTCATTTATCATTCAGTATGATTTTAGGCAAAGTCGGCTGATTATTCCATGTTTGTTTTCTATTGTTCCTCTTAGATTATGGTTCTATTCTCACTGGCAACACCTAATCTCTATTTTCCTTCTTTAGCTCATTTCGTTATGTCAAGCTCGATATAAAGGATCTTAGCGTACTTAATTACTTTCAGGGTCTTAAGGTTTTCCCCTATCTCTGTAGTTTTATGACTAAGTTCAAACCATGTTGCACTCCTTTGAGTGCCAAATCAACACTATCTACACTTGATGGTGATCCTTTTCTTGATCCTACTAAGTATTTTCACCTAGTTGGTTCTTTTCAATACCTCACCTTGACTCGTCTAGACATTGGCTTTGTAGTTCATCATGTTTCTCAGTTCATGAGTGCTTATCGCACTACACATCTTCATGCTTTCTTTAATGCTTACTGGGCTAATTGTCCTGATAGCTGACATTCCACCTCTAGTCCTAATCTTATTTCTTGGAATGACAAGAAACAACTTACAGTATCTCTTTCAAGTGTTGAATTTGAGTATCGCTTGTTAGCTCAAGTTTGTGCTAAGACTGTTTGGATTTTGCATCTCCTTCGTGAGCTCTATTTCCTATTTCTACACTTGTCACACTTTACTGTAATAATCTCAGCACTACGTACATGGCTTCCAACCCTGTCTTCCATACTCACACCAAGTGCATTGAGCTTAAGTATCATTTCATCCATGAGCTTGTCCTTTCTGGCACTCATTGTGTTCAATTTGTTCCATCTGTTGATCAAACTACATATATCTTCGCTAAAGGGATTCATTAGAATCGATATGAACTTCTACGGTCCAAACTCGTCCTCTCTAGACCATTGAGTTTGTGGGGAAGTATTAGGCAACCCCTTTGATTATAGGCTAGAATATTATATTTCCATGAAAATACAATATAACCCTTGATTATAGGTTAAAATATTAGGCTAGAATATTGTTTTTTAATTTAATGTAAATACCATATATGGTCTTTGTAGTGTGTGTGTGTGTGTGTGTGTGTGATTCTGAAGATCAATGCAATCCAAAATTTCTCAAACTCTTACACATATTATGAAATCAACATTACATTCTTGCATATCCAAATATGGTCTAATGATCTTATTTATGTTTCCTACAATTGAGAAAAATAATTATTTAATTTGAATAGTTAGATTTGTGTTCAATTGTTTAACGATTTTACAGGTAACAGGCCGGAAAAGCAAAAGGTTGGATGACTACAAATCTATCTACAACAAGGCAAGCAGAGAATGAAGGTGACGTTGAATAATGAATGCAAGCCTCTTGGAACATAAAAAATAATAATGATAATAAAGAAGGTTTCCTTGGACCGAAATTTTTTAAGAAATATTATCTTTGAATAATTTATATGCAGAAAATATTGAGGTAGAAAGAAAGAGAAGAATGTGAGTGCGCTGGGAACTCTTGGTCGAGGAAAGGGTGATGAATATTGCTTAAATGATTTTAGTTATTAAAATTTTTCTCAACTTTTATAGTTGATTTGAAACTTGAGAATTTGGATTAGATATTCTACTTGGTTATTTATTATTTGTGTGGGTCTTTAAATTATGGGTTATTGTTTTATAATTTTTCTTTCCATTTTTTTTTTTTAATACTAAAGGGTCATTGATTCACAGCCAAAAAAATTCAAATCAATTATTTGGCAAAAGCATCACTTGCAAAACATGCATATTAAGATTCATACAACTACATCTAATTAGAGCACAAACTTGGTCGTTTTTCAACTAAATTGAATTTATCTTTGAAATGCACGTCTATTTGTATCCTCATAGAGCATAACTCTAGTTTCAAGAATTAAATATACAAAATTTCACATTAATCAGTCAACCTAGTTGTCACGTACTTTTTTTTTTTTTTTTTTTTAGTTTTCACTATCCTACATTACTTGGGAAAATATAGGGAAACAATTGAGCTAATATCAGTGGTCTATTCAAAAGCCATTAGACTTTTCATTGATAATAATATCATAAAAGCATTTCAAATGTTTTTTTCATAGCAGAGTTATGATCATTTTTTGGAACAAATTTAGAAATTATTTTAAAGAAAATTTCATTCCAAAAAGAGACTCATTAAATCATTATAGAAAAATGGTTGCTTTAAAGAATAGTGGAGAGCTCATTTCACATATTTTGGAAATAATATCAGATGCAAATTAAGACAATTGACAATGGAATAAAACAATTTGTGACGACTAGGATTCTACACATTGAAAAAGGTCTCGTAGTATGACCCAATCACTTATGACAAAGATCTATAGCCACCTTTTTACTACAAGTGTCACCCCTCATGCCCCAAGCCCCAAAAGCCCAAAGAAGTGATTTAAAAATATTAAGAAAAGGAATTAAGTATGTTATTAATTTAAATAAATCAAGGTCATTGGTACCTTTGTTACATCCCAAAATCTATTCTCTGCAGATTAGGAGATATGAGTATGTTATTAATTTAAATAAATCAAGGGCCATTGATACCTTCATTATATCTCAAAATCTATCCCTCCGTAAATTACGAGATATGATTAACAAAAGTCGTCAAGACTAAATTAACCATACACCAATACAACATAATCTTGTACTTGTTATTGATAATAATAATTCTACATTGTAAGCATTGACAACTACTGTGTGCAACTTATCCAATCACACTAAAATATTTCATACACTAAGTTCATTACAGTCTTGTTACTATATGATAACATCAATTATATCTTATCAAATTTTCAGAGAATGTCAACATACATCAAACTTGTCTTTTAGCGGTGGAGCAACGATATCTACAAATTCAACTAACAAAATACTATACTTTACAGCCAACTAGGCTAACACAGTCAGACTCTTGACTCACCTTACTATGTCTTCTTATTTTTCCTGTAATACACCCGAAAGACTTTAGGTAAAGCCCACTTTTTCTTTCTTTCTACTATACACCTAAAAAACGTTAGATAATTTCATGTGGGCTTCACTAAGCTTATGTGTAATATCTATAATTTTTCATGAATTTTTAACACAGCATTTTGAAGTAAAATATTATGATAAGCAAATCATCATCGATTGTACATATTTTTAAACACAAGATGTAAGATACTTGAATCATAAAATTTAAACAAAAATCTTTTAAAGAAAGCACCTGTAACAGAAAACATTTCAATGATGATTCAAGCAAAAATATTGCATTTCAAAAACACATGACATGATTTGTCTCTTAGCAGCAAAGAGTTGTAAATAACTTGCTTCCATGTAAAATATGATGATAAAATCCTTCTCATGTGAATGGGAATTCAAAAATGTTATACCATTTCTTTAGAATACTTGTTATCACTTACATAATGAATTCGTGTTGACCCGGACTCTAGTGTCTTACAGGATGGTCTATTTTATAGATCTAAATGCATAAGAGATCTCTAGCCTTCTACAATAGTGCTTATACACAAATAATTTCTTATTTAAATTTTTTCTCTTAATACATTCAGAAATCATAGTCTCATACAGCTTATCATCTCCCATGTCAACACTAGTTCTATTATCACTATTATCAACATAAAATATTGAACTTAAGGAATTTATGCTTGACATAAAATAAGAAATCTTAAATCACTCTTAAACAAGAAAATATATGAGAGAACCAACTCTGATACCAGTTGAAGATGCGAAAGAAATTTAATAATTCGTACTAAATTGTTCCAAATTTAGATGCGATATAAAAATAAGTGATAGTAAGTGTCTATCAAAAGTGTGACAATCACTATTTTAATTAATTAAAATAGGTTTTAATTAATAAGAAATGTAGATTTTATCAATATCTCATTAATTAACTCAGATTATTATTAAAAATATTCTCTTGTCAAATATTTAAGATCTTAAGTCCTTATAAATACGTGGGAACTCTTTTATTAGTAGTCCTTTATGTGTTAAGATATATACTCCAGTTATAAATACAAGAGTTAGTCTTCGCTCTCACTCAATTGTTACAGTTCTGCCCCATTAGATTTAGTAACTGATAACAGAAAAGAGAATGGAAGCACTCCCCATCTCCTTTGCAGACAAATTCTAATGATGGCAACATTAAAAGGAATGTATCAAGTTACATACATATTATTCATGAAGTATGCATTATATTATTTATTGTATTATTCTCTACATGCTTATGAATCTACATGTATTAGTATTGCCTTTAATTTCATAGAGTTGGTATTAGAGCCAGTCATGTTAGGATTATAGGCAATATTTTGTTTGGTATGATAATTTCAAATTTTGAAATTAAAATTTAAGGTTGATATTTCTTATCCTTGAAATACGTATGAATGTATGGATCAAAATGAACATATCCTTTTGATCAATTCGTGGAATAGTCATGAGAATTTTGTGGATTTAATCATGCAGATTATCATTATACAATCAATTGAATGAATTTGTCTTTGATTTAAGAGCGATTTGAAGCCCTAGTTTCTTCTACTATACAATCAGTTTTTCTTTCTTCTACTATACAATCAGTTAATTTTCGTTCATCGATGGTCGAAGTTTCTGTATAACAGAAACCCAAAATTTTGTTCTTTTGGCTGTTTTAATAACCAAATCATGTTCGAAACCTGATAAGTTTGGTATCTATTGGTTCATAATCAAATATTATATCTTTTAATTTCACATGTATCGAAATTAAGAAAAACCCAAAACTCTTTTGCACGAAAATCACACCATTAATTTAGTATTTTCGTAGGATGCCAAAGCCCTACCTTTATTGGTCTTAATCATGAGAATTCACAGGCCGCATACCCGGTAGCTTCCTGTTGGAGTTTTGCAACGTTAGGAGATGAAAACAATTATACCATCCTCCACCCGCAACGCCCATGCGCGGGTGAGATGTGACCCATTTTGTTTCGGGTTTGGCCATTTTGAAACTCTGTTTATTCCCGCCCGAATGACTATTTATTATATTTTTCAAAATTCTAAAATAATTAAATTTGAAATTTTAAGGCACATTTGGAACATATTTGGAGGACTAGTTGTTCATGTTTGAATCTGAAAAAATTTGAGTGATAGTGGCACATTATTTGGCATATGGTACAGACATGGCATCCAAACTTGATATGATAGAGGCCTAAATATTAATTTTTGGACACATTATTAGTATTGTCATAAATACTTAATAAATTTATGTGATTCCAAATTCAATAGTGATGAGGTGATACCATAAATTTATTCTTAATGATGAAATTACCCCACTTTCCCACTTACAAAAGCAATAGCTTCTTTCCGTACTTCTTTCTACTAAACCTACACCTAACTTGCTATGTCATTATTTTTTATTTTTGAAACTTCAAAATTAAATAACTTATAATATATAAGTCCTGTTTTTAATAAAAAAAAAATTACATATTTCGATTCTAAAAATCGAGATCTATCAAAAAAGATCTATATTGCATAGCAAATTCTGTTAAAAAAATTCATGTTTTTTTTTTTTTTTGTGGTTACCAATGAATTGTTAAAGTCTAAAAAATAATAACCCAGGCCATGCGGAGAAAATTTGAAAAATGCTCCAGGTGTAGTGTTTTCTTCCATTTAAAATTATATGTTAGCATAGTAATACACATTATGTAATATAACGCCAGTTTATTGTGATAAAAAGATAATGGTTGTTAAATCCAAGTACTTTTGTTTTCATTGGCTCTCACGCCAGTTTCAAATTTTCTAATCAGCATGGTCTGGAAATTGACAACTAAATGATGACAACATTAAGAGAATGTAGATGCTGGATGTGAATTAGAGAAGATTGTCACTTTTACACAAAAAAACGGTGTGTGATTTCAACATCAGTGGAGGAAGATATTGCCGATTTACTAAAGGGTGTTCTGGCCGTCTGCAACTACGCGTGGTGTAGACTGCATTTTTGTAGTCATTTTATAGTGAAACCTGATTTTACTCTAAAGGTTCTAGGCTGCACACCATACATCATTGGAAAGGTCTACAAGTCTACTTTCTAGCAAAAAAGGCGGTTCATAATTTTGACTCTAGTAGAAGGAGATATTGTTGTTTTACTAAAACGTGTTTGAGCTGTCTCGGACATAGACATTCTTGGAAGGGTCACTTTACAGTGAAACATGATTTCACTCCAAAGGTTCCATGTTGTACGCCATACATCGTTGGAAATGTCTATGAGTCTAATTTTCAAAAAAAAAAAAGTGGTTCGTGATTTCGACTCCTGTGGAATGAGGTATTGCCGTTTTACTAAAACATGTTTGAGCTGTCTCGGACAAAGACATTCTTGGAAAGGTCACTTTATAGTGAAACCTGATTTTACTCTAAAGGTTCCATGTTGCACGCCATACATTGTTGGAAAGGTTTATGAGTCTAATTTCCAAAAGAAAAAATAGGTGGTTTGTGATTTCGAATCACGTGGAAGGAAATATTGCCATTTTACTAAAACGTATTTGAGCTGTCTCGGACAAACACATTCTTGGAAATGTCACTTTACAATAAAACCTGATTTCACTCTGAAGGTTCCATGCTACATGCCATACATCGTTGGAAAGGTCTATAAGTCTACTTTTCAAAAAAAAAAAAAGGCAGTTCATTATTTCAACTCCTATAAAAGGAGATATTGTCATTTTACTAAAACGTGTTTGAGCTATCTAGGATAGAGACATTCTTGAAAAGCTCACTTTATAGTGAAACCTGATTACACTCCGAAGGTTTCATGCTGCAAGTCATACATCTTTGGAAAATTTTACGAGTTTACTTTTCAGCAAAAAAGGCGGTTCATGATTTTGACTCTTGTGGAAAGAGATATTGTTGTTTTACTAAAACGTGTTTGAGTTGTCTCAAACAGAGACACTCTTGGAAAGCTCACTTTACAGTGAAACCTGATTTTATTCTGATGGTTTCATGATACACGTCATAGATCGTTAGAAATTTATACGAGTCTACTATCTACCAAAAAAGGCGGTTCATGATTTCGACTCTTGTAGAAAGAGATATTGTCGTTTTACTAAAACATGTTTAAGCTGTCTCGAATAAAGATATTCTTGGAAAGTTTACTTTACAGTGAAACCTGATTTAACTCCGAAGGTTCTATGCTGCAAGTCATACATCATTAGAAAGATCTACAAGTTTACTTTTTAGCTAAAAAGGCAGTTTGTGATTCCAACTCCTGTGGAAGGAGAAATTACCATTTTACTAAAACGTGTTTGAGCTATCTCAAACAGAGACACTCTTGGAAAGCTCAGTTTATAGTGAAACCTGATTTCACTATGAAGGTTCCATGCTGCACGCCATACATCATTGGAGAGGTCTAAGAGTCTACTTTCCAGCAAAAAATACGGTTCATGATTTCGATATATATTTATCTGGAGAGAATATATGGCCTGCTTCGAAAGTTCCATGTTGCACGACATTCTTTCCAGACAAAGTCTTTTTTTTTTTGTCAAATGGCCTACTTTACCATAAAACAAAGAATTGATAATTTTTGGACTGACAATTTTTTGAGAGAGTATGTTTCAAAACAGCTATATTTTTGTGGTTGTGTATTCTTTTCTATATCTATTGTATAGGTGAGATGCTTGTGGGTCACCATGTGACCCATTTTGTTTCGGATTTGGCCAATTTTGACACTCTCTTTATTCTCGGCCCTGAATGACTATTTATTGTATGTTTCAAAATGCTAAAATAATTAAATTTGAAATTTTAAGGAACTTTTGGAACATATTTCGAGGACTAGTTGTTCATGGTTGAATTTAAAAAAAATTCAGTGGCACATTATTTGGCACATAGGTGTGGATAATTTATCGAAACTTGACGTGACTAATGATCTAAATATTAGTTTTTGGACACATTATTAGTATTGTCATAAATACGTGATAAATTATTTTTTTGTTCTAATTTTTGGTATATTAATAATATTGCTTTTCTAAAAATAAAATAAAATTTTGAGTGGACTATATAAGCTAAGGTCTATTATTAATTTTGAATTTTGTGCCAAAATAAGAGAGATTTAGTTACATGCCAATTTTTGGAATAAATTAAATGCACACATGCTATAATGTGGACATAAAATATTATTGTATAATATTCATTTTGGAATAGGGTCCACTGTTAATTTGACATTGGTCAATTTTTAAGTCAACCATGTAACAATAAATTCATACTTTGTTTTGAAAATTCATATGTTCAATTAATTTTTATTACATACAATTAAAAAAATCCTGACAATATAACAATATTTATGTATTTATTAGTATTGACACTACCAATTATAAAATTAGTGTTTAAATAATCTAGTAATTTTTTATTAACCCTTAGCATCTATATAGAATTTTTAAAGATTTGTTTAATCTCACATAGTGCTAAATTTTATGGTGTTTTCAATAGACTAAACAAGTGGGAGTTAATTCACCTCAATCAAATTTGTTTTTAGTTGGTACAACTTACCGATAATAAGTATTATATTTAATGCACCATTAGTTTTTATTTAAATACATCTATTTTAGTATATGGTGGATTCTTATATGTTCCATGATTCTTAGTGTTTTTACACTATATTTGATATTTGGTTTAGTTTTGGGCCTACTAGTTGGTATATGTGGCTTATTATGTGTTCCATGGTTCTTAGTGCTTTTACACTATATTTGATATTTGGTTTAGTTTTGGGCTTGTAATGATTCAAAAAATTATAAAGGGTAATTTGATAAATTTTCAGGATTGACTAAGGTCAGAAAAGTAATTAATTAATGATGTGTCAAAAGGCTGTGAAATAGGTTGACAAGTCACCAATATGATAGAGTGACACTAACTTGAATTTTTGGTAACTTATTTGAGATTGGTGTAAATCACGGGACTACACAGTCTATTATGGGACGCAACTAATTATGAAAATACAAATGATTGAATTTGGAAAAACAGATAACATATTTGTAATAAGAGCGTCGAAAATAGTTAGGATGTCAATTTTGGTACGATTTCGAGACAGTTTATGTTCAGGCCTTGTGTGGGCACACATTAGGCCAACAAGCCACGTGGCGTATTGGGAAGCATGCAAAACTTCCATGAGAAGCTTGGTAGGGTTTTCTAGAATAGAAAAAGTGTCTTATTTTGATTGGGCAAGGGGGTATCCAAGGTTGGGACAAAAGCCTTACAAGGCCCCCCCTCACTTTTCTAATTTCCCCTCCCACTTTTTTGATCTCTTTCTCGCTCTCTCTCCCCCCTAGCTGAGTGAGAGAGTGTGTGTGTGTGTGTGTGTGCGCGTGCGCGCATATATACATTTTGTGTGTGAGTGCAAGGAAAAGTATGAGAATGTGTGTGTGTGCTGATGGCCATAACAGCCTTGAGAGAGGAAGATAATGAGCAGTGTGTGAGTGAAAAACAGTGAGTGTGTGCATGTAATGCAGTGTGTGTTTGTGTGTGTTAAACACACATTGAACCGAGAGGTGGAAAAAGGGAAGAAGAGAAGAGAAAAGAAGAGAAAAAAGGAATGAAAGAAAGGAAGAGGAAGGAGAAGACCTGCACACAGCAGCCATTAGAAGAGCTTGGAAGTTCTCTCTCTCTTCTCAAAACTTTCTCTCTAACAATGGCCATCGCAGCGAGCTTGAGGTAAGGACTTCTAGATTTCTTTTGGGTTCTTGGAGTTTAGCTATGGAGATGTATATGTAGACATGTGTGTAAAAATCTGTACGTGTATGTGAGTTGCACTATGTACATATGTATACATATATATATATATATATGCACATGTATATCTATATGTTCTTATGTTATGACCTTGATGAGAGTGATTCTAGACCACGATTTGGAGGTTCTGGATTCTGGTGAGACACTTGGATTGAAGCAGAGATGGAGAAGAGTTCGGTAGCATTGAGATGGCCATTGCAGCCATGGCTGAATCTCGGGAGACCTTCACGATTTTCAGATTTTGAGGGAATTAATCCTTTGTGAGGATAGTTTATGACTGTTTCAAATAAATACCATTTGGATATCACTCAAGGTCCCAAAGTATAAATATCACTTAGAAGGGGGGTTGAATAAGTAGGTCCTAAATAAAAAAACTTCTTCTATGTTAATTTCAATTCTTGGTTAAAACAAAAGATGACACAATCAACAAAATAACTGAATGTGATTAATCGAACATTTATACCCATCCACCAATGAATTATCCAATAATAATTTAAATATACCAATCTATCAACCTTCACCAAATTAATCAATCTAGCTTAATTTTATATGCAATTTTATTAATTCAAAGTAAATTTAATGAACTAATCAATTTATGATTTCTATAAATTTATTCAATCAAGTTTTCAATTAATCAAATTAAAGAACAATTATGAATTTTATGAAAACTCAATTTCTATATTAATTCTAGCAGAAGCATTCAATTAAAACAAATAGTAAATTGAAAGAAATGAATAAAATGAGAGATTTGCAAACCAATTGATGATGGAAAAACCATCAAAGACAACAATCGTTGGAGTAAAACTCCAGAGTCCGGCCAATGCTCAAGGAATATTTTCACTATGATGGAAAATAATTTACAACGTATCTACGAACAAGCTTAGTACCTCAAGCTCCATTCTCCCTTATCACGTCTTCAAACTCCACTTGAATCCTCAAGCATCTCATAGCTAGAACCTTCAAACAACTGGAATCCTCGACGGTCTTGGAATCTTCCGTTCAAGCTTGCGTATCCTCACAACCTCAGTGTTCACATATCACTCAACGCCGAATCCTCAAGCTTGAACTCCTTCTTTCGTCAATGATGAAATTGGCATGAACTAAAGCTTAAATCTGATTTGGATTTAGTGGATAATCTAAATCGATCAATGAATAAGAGTAAAGATGTGTATGAATGACATGTATGAATGATCTCTCATAAAAGTTTCAAGATCTATCAACAATTTAGCTCTCACAATTTGAGACTCTTTCACTCTGTTTTTGACTGCTTTCTATTGTATTTTCGTGTATTTTTTCAAAGAGCTTGTTCAATCCCCAAATTGCTTGAAAATAGAATATAAATTTGTTTTCTCCCAGGGTTCGTTCGAACGAATGATCATTCGTTCGAACAAGCATAACTCTGAGGTTGTAGCTCTTCGTTTGATAGAGAGCCTTTGAAGGAATGAAAACGAATAAGAAGGAACTTCTCTGTTGTTCGTTCGAACGAGTCAAGGCTTTTTTCGAACGCACCAAAGCTTTGTTCAAACAAGAAATAGAGAGTTGCTTATTCTTGCTTGTCTTATGAACTGAATTTTTTCCATAAGTATTTTAAAGATGCATTTTGGGAAAATTGGTTCACAACCACAAGTCAATCACATATATGATGTTATGATAAAAACTATATGCAATGCATGCATGATGTGAGTGTGTGAGATCCAAATCAAATACAAATGTTTAATATATCCTTCGAGAACCAAGTCGACCAATAGTGAAACACAGTAATGTCATTTGGACAAACTTGGAGAAGAACGAGCATTGAGGCACTCACTCAGAGGACATATGTAAAGATTACACACAAAGCGCGTTTTGTCAAATTAGATTAGCCAATTACAATATCGGATCCCATGGTCCTAACAAACTCCTCCTTTGGTAATCCGCAACAAAACTGCATAAAAAAATATAAGAATACAATACCAAAATCTATAACCCCCAAAAAGTCAAATAGAAGGAAATTATACATTTTGACTCAGTATCCTATACTACAGATATCACTTAGTACTGCTCAACAAGTGGCAAACCTATTTCCTGCACAACAAACTATACTATACCATGTGAGATCACATCATAGAGATATATCAAATAAATCCAATGAGATAACACAAATAGATGAGTATCAATATAAAACAAGGTACAGTAAACATGGTAACCATATACAATTAAAATAAGACTTGAGCAATACAAAGTGACTCTAAGCCATCTCATACATATGTAAAAAAAGAAGGTATATTACTCCTCTTCAATATATGCTCAATGTAATACCCCGACCCAAATTGTAACCGAGCCAACCATGTAAACTCGAGTCGTTAAGGCTTTATGTCATGACATCGAATAAAATGAACAATTTGAATCTAAATAGTTTCGAATGTGCGAACGATGCCCGGGCGATGTCCGAGCAAGCCATGAACGAATTCTGAAATAAAAATAAAATTTAAAATAAATAAAATTAAATAAAATAAAATAAAAAGAAAAAATAAAAGGGAAATAAAATAAAAGAGAATAAAAAGGAAAAATAAAAGGAATGCTACAGAACCATAATAGGAGATCAGAAGCTTAAGGAGACAGTTGAGGAGCATGATAATAGTGAATAAAACCTCTCCCATGTACTCACCACCTAAGAGTGGTTCATGTTCAGTTTATTGTTAGTTTTAAATTCAGTCTTTGAACAATAATTGTAATAAGGCTTCCATACTTAATGTCATGTTTACAATATTATTGTTATCATTAATACAAAGAATGAAAAAAGTAGGGACGGCCATTGGGTCAGCCCCACGATACAAGGTCCGCATAGGGTGAGTTTCGGGTCGTAACACTGAATACAATTATCTAATCTCCCCCTTGTACAACTCCCCCTATGTAACACCATCTCCTCCTTTTTTTCACGATGACAAACGAGGTAACAACAAAAAGAAGATCATAAGGAAGTAAGATATAACAAGATAGGCTTGCATAGTGAGATAACATAGTACTAACAGTAATGATTATAGACACAAAAGAGAAATATCAAAGATATCATAAAAAAAACTGGAGTCTATCATCAATCTCAAAAAGATAAACAAGTAATCATAGAGAGAAACTGTCAAAAAAAGTACATATAGCTGATAAGCAAAAAAATACAGGTAAAAACCTCACTACAATATCACTCATCACTCATGTAACCAAATACCAGCTAAATCACTGATCATTTGTAGGTGGAGGAAGAAGAGAAGGAAAGACATGAGCAAGAGCCTTTATCAATCCTTGTAGAGCTCCTCAAAAATAGGCAGTTTCCTCCATCATCAGGATGAAGTAGTCTGATCGTACCCAAATATAATGTTGCTCTAGCCTGTGATCAATATCGATAGTGATCTGATTATGATGAAGTTGTAATCGCTCCTTTAGCTCATCTCTAATCGGTTGACCAATGAAAGATGAGGAGGCTCCTGCTGACGTATGAAAGTCTGCTCCCAAGGGGGTACCAAACTACGGTGGAGTCCTATCAACAAGGAAGTCCTCAACATGTATCTGCTCTCCAAATTGCTTCTACTGCAGCGACGGATGTGGCTGCTGCTGCGAAACCAATGTCGGTGGTTACATCTCCTGCTACTTTAGCAGTTGTTCCTCTTGATGCTCATTATCAACATCGTCCTCATTGGGAGGAGCGATGATATGTCCCTGTGACCTGGCCAGAATTCAACGCGTGAACGGACTAGGTGAGAGAACGAGTATATCCGTAGTGAAAAATAGAACCTATTGTGTAGCTCAGATCCTCGTGCTTAAGCTTTCGAACAGCAAAAACATTGTGCTTCTAGTACCAATGGTGGAGGAAACGAACACTCAAAGATTATACGATGGAGCATTGATAGGAATGGCAGCACCAAGTGCATACAGAAGTATAACATGGGAAAGAGTCAGTGTTTGTGTGGCTGACTGGATGCAACACATTACACACGATGAGGTTGAGGATACGATAACCCTTGTGTAAATATCCCTGCATTAGAGTCACACTACTCGTGGTGAAAATAGTCAAACTGTTACATGGATGGTGGAAGCAATAAGACTAGCAAGCGGAAGAACAAAACCCTGATGGAATAAGAAGCCAGACTGCTCGACTCGAGGAAGACCAAGAGTCTTAGTAATCATGTTAGTTGTGAGAGATAAAGGAACACTACATACTATCACCGGGTAGGCTCTTTGGGCATCAGAAGAACCTAGGTTTAAATAAAACTCTCGAACCAAGATCTCGTTAGTCAGACCCGTGACTGACAAGAAAGGTAGCTTACCCCGTGAGGCAAATAGAATTTAAGCTAGTGTGTCACGTATGTCATAAATAGTGCATACCATCTCTACAAGGACTGGTCATGATAGGATAGACCCTACCCGAACCTGAGCTACCTAGGTTAGAAAATGAACTAAGACCCTAAATGCGACTCCCAGATGTATGGCATATGAAAAATGATGACGCTCAATTGGAACAGTCTTATAAGACATGATCACGTAGTAAAAATAAAAATAGGATGTAGAATAATCCTAAGATGTCATTACGCTTAGTGTACTGAACTACAGTCCATACTAATCCTAAGTCTAAATGATCAAATAAACTAAAGGAAAGTAGAAAAAGGATTCGACGACTTACCACATCAATAATTAGATGGAATCGCAAAACGATCAGCGAAAATAAATTCCTCGATGTGTAGAACACACTAACTGGAATGGAATCTAAGAATGATGAACTCCGAAATCAAAATGTCGCAAGATTTGAGAGGATTTTGACAGAAAAATGAGAGAAAACCGCTGAATTTTATGATTTGATTGTGGTTTCTCACGTGTTTTGAATTCAACAGTTTTCGTTCGAACAAACACTAGAAGCTGTGTCATGACCCAGAACCCATCCTATGCGGATCTGGCATCGTGACACCAATCCGACCCAATTGTCGAACCAGATTTTTATTTTTTACTTTAACTTAACATTCATATGTGAGTTATTTAACATGCAATCAATAATTAAATATGCTGAGAAAGACTTTATAAAATTTGCATTCATTTATAATACTAAAGGTCATATAGACCCAAAAATTTCAAAAACAACTACCCCAAGGACGTGAGGTGATGGGAGAACATAGGACAAGTACTATACTTTTACTACCAAATAATCCCTGCAGTACATGTATCTGCAGCAACTGATCTGTCGTGGAAATCAATCAAATTACCAAACTAAACTACTAGTATAGTAGAGAAGTAAGGGTCGAACCCACAGAGACTGTTAATTGTTTAAAAACCAAAGTTGAGATTAATTTTAATTTAAATTAACAAAGAGTGATTGTTGTTGATTTTTTATAAAATTAAATGAAAACTGTAATTAAAATAAATATTCAGCTGAATTAATGATGAATCAAATTAAAAGAGGATTCCTAGGGTGTTGAATCCACCACTAATCTTGTAACTAGCTTCAATTGTATTAATTCTTGGGCCATTAAATTTGGATGTAAAAGATGTATTTTGGCTACAAGCCTCAATATAATCATCAAGAAAATCATGCACCAAAACCCTAAGCACGAATCATCTTTGGTCAACACAAATTGTCTACGCTAATTCTAAGGTCATAGTCACAATTTGTTTTTCCTGAGTTATGACTCGTCCTACGGTTTTGATGTATGTACACATATTACTATTGTATAACCACATAAACAAAATCACAGAAATTGATTATGTGAAACTGAATAATACGATTATTGTCTTAATAAAATCCCAACGTTATACAATCAACATCCAAAACTAATTAACCCAAAAATAAAATACAAAGAAGCAATATTACTTGACTAGGGTTTCATCTAAACCCTAGGAATGAGAGAAACTTAGCCCATAATAGTGGAAGAGGAGACCACCATAGCCATGGAGTTCTTCATCTTCTTCTTTAAAGTCGTCTCCTTCTTTCTTCTCCTTTCCTCGATCTCCAAAAACGGCCTCCTCCCTTTTCCAAAACCCTAGCTCCCAATAATATTTCCCTTTTTCCAAAATTACCCCTACAAAATAAGAAAATCAGGAAAATAAAGTAAAATCCCGTCATTAGACATTAGGGGCCCAAAAAGGGAGTCTAAAGTGTTCCAAAATAGAGCCTATAATGCTAAAATAGGCCCTGGTCTACCAACATATGGACCAAGCCTCTCTTTTAACCCAAAATCACTTGTTTTTCACTTCTTTTCGCACTTCAAAGTCCAATATTTTCCTTTTGTTCCAAATCCACCACTAAATCATCAACTTTGACGAGCTTTCTCTGCAAAAAGACAAAACAAGAATTAACTAGCAAATGCATATAGATTGGAGAAATTAAAATAATAAAAGCGCAAGAATATCTAGGGTTAACAAAATAAATATGCACTTTTTAACCAGTTATCAGCAACCCTATGCCTGTTCGGGATTCTAATCCCTATTTTCAAATTGTGGCGTCCTTACCTGAAATAGTCAAATAAGTAGTATCTGTATGAGCTATGAAAACTCAGTAAGTATTCCTTTGCTTTGCTAGGGACAGGTCAACATAAAGAGGTTCGCCTAATAAGATACATAGTTTATAGCAACACGATAACCAATCAAGAAGATACGATACCCATAACAGTAAGTCACATCACATGATAATAGTAATAACAAAAATCCAATGATGTCATGTATATAAATCATCAACAGGTATTTGGCCTAACCAATAAATGTAATCACAAAAGATAAATGTCCAATGTCAGGGATGCTCCATACAATCGTATGTTCATTTATTAGGAATATAATATGCTTAACCAAATGAATGCAATAATGTATAGAATGATTTCCATGGTCTGATATATATATATATATATATATATATATATATAAGTAGAACCCAGCATACCTTTTTGCAAACAGGTCTCACCACCTGACTTGCTCATGTATACTCAGTCTACAGTAGGACTCGGCATACCCTTTTGCAAACAGGTCCAACCACTTGACTTACTCATGCATACCTAGCCTATAATAGGATTCGGCATACCTTTTTGCAAACAGGTCCAACCACCTGACTTACTCATGCATACCTAGCCTACAATAGGACTCGGCGTACCCTTTTACAATCAGATTCCTCTATCTGCCTTGCTCATGCACACCCAGCCTACATTTTTTGGTAGAATCTGGCCATACCCTTTTGCAATCAGAACCACCCGTCTGACTTGCTCATGAAGACCAGACCAACTCATAATAATAGTGGATTGTAGTATCGAATGGGCATCGTGACTGTGCGCCACTCGTTTAATCAATGATGTATGAAATGATCATGACTCTCATCAGAGTATAATATATGATTGTACATCATTCAGACATCATAAACCAAACTGTATAGTGATCACATGTTTAAAATATAGCAATATTCACGAACTAGAACAAGCATCAATGTAATTCAATAACATCTGAAGGCATAAACTCAATATAGCGATGACAAGAAACACATGCATAATACAACTAGGTCTTTGCCATGTACAGAGATAAGATTTTACTTACCTTTTAATATAACAGAGAAAGTCAGATATCCTTCTCTTTCCCCTTTGACATTCATAGTATCCAAGAAATACACCTCAGTCTACTATATCTACAGTTTATGCTATTCATCAAATTTTATGCATCATTGCTATAAGTTTCTCCTTTACTAATTTAGATTCTGTCATTGAATCTGGAATGTCAAAGAAATTCAGTTTAGGCTTTCGCGGAACTCAATTCAGACATCTATACTAAAAAGGGCAAAACAGTCATTTGGCGCTTTACGGGTTCTTACTTCTCGAGACCTCTTTTCTCAAATTGGACTCCATGGTTGAGTCTGAAATGCTAGAAATAATAAAAATTCACTATTCGTTTACTTTAATCAGAGTCCGTTTGACTACTTTTTGACTTAGGGGTATTTTGGTAATTTCTCATTTAAATTAAATATTATTTTATTACTTGGGGTCAAAATGTAATTAACCATAAGTTCTGGGTCAATGTCTAATTTCAGAAAGTTCTATTCTAATTTGGAATAGCCAAACAATGGATATCTCTTGAACCTTGGATAAGCTATCATTGTTCTCATTTTTAATTTAATTTCTATATACTATTCTTGTATCCAAACAGCCCCAAATCACTTTTAAAAAATTACCCAAAGCTGCACCGTTTTAGTATTTAACCCATATTGGGTTGGGCAGGTCGACCCGACCCGACCCATGGCCTAAAATGCCAAAAACTCCCACACGCACAGCACGTTCAGCACACTGGCCCACCGGTTGTCTTCTCCGGCCACGGCGGCCATGTTCCGGCGACGTTTTGACGTTCGACCAACGTGGTCCTCTTCTATTCCTCATGGGTTTTCCATACCTACCCTCGGAATTCAGTTTGCATCACTAGAAGGTCTCGAAAAATGGAGTTGCAGCCAACTCCAGCGAGTTGTCCCAATTTTTCGACGAATTGAATTTTCACTTTTGCATGGCTTTTTAGCTATTATTTTGAGCCCAAATCTGACCTAAAAGTTGCTGCACCTAGGGGCAACAATTCCCCATCCATAAAACGAGTTAAATCAATTAAAAACCCAATGACCTGGAATTATCCTTCAAACTTCAATTTGGTTTTTCTCACTCGTTTCTTCACCAAATGAGATGGGGTTTCTTCCTAAATTTTTCATTTTTCATGTTGTTTAAAACTATGTAATTCTTTCTAAGCTTTAAGCAATTCTACAAAAAAGCCAAAAATTTAAAACTTGAATATATAGTAAATTTCTCACATTTTTCTTTCTATTTCTCATTCTTTCTTCTTCTGTTTCCTACTTCTGAATCCTTCTAAACCTTCTCAGTTTCTATTCTCTTCCTTTGGTTTTTCTCTACTGGATTTTTTTCTCTCCTAACCCCACGTATAATACACACTCCACCGCCCCTCTTAGTTCTCTTTCTTTCCTCACTTTTTCCCTCAGCCCCTTTCTTTGACCTTTCTTTTCTCTTTTTGATTTCTTTTCTTTCTTTGCTGCTTTCTTTATTTCAATGGAGATATTATGTATATATTATATAATATATATCACACACACTAAACACACACTGCCAACACTTCTTTTTCTTTTCTATTCTTTCATTTTCTCCACTTGCATGCATTTGCATGCTTATGTATATATATATATATATATATATATGTATATAATAAATTTGCATTATATATATATAAACATTTATACTAATACATATATTTATATAATATATTTACATACATAACCGTATATATATACATACTTGTATATATTTTTATAATTATACTTGTATATTTATATATATATATATATATAAATATATAAATATATAAATATATATATATACTTGTACTCATATACGTACAAATATATTATGTACGTATTTCAAGGTATATAACAGTACATAGGCAAAATCTTCCGTACTGCCTAGGTTTATCGTACGGTACTCCTGGGTACTCGGGGTTACTTGTGATTTAATTCTCGTATATTTAAATATCATATATCCCTCTATTTGTAAATCGTACTATTTGTCTCGAATTGCGTGCCTATACTGTACATAACTTACTACGCTAGTTCGGTCTCTTTTGGTACTGTGCTCATGGCTTGGTCAAATCTCGATATTATTATTTGACTCTTTTAGGATATAAATGGATTTATTCTATTTCATTCGGAACTCATGTTCAGTTACAACTCGTATTACACTACTCGACATGGTCTATCTCAGTTTACGCGTTATGTTTTGGGTCGGGGTATTACAAACTGTTATTTTTTAAGAAAATAGAATGTCCTGCTCTATTTGAAAATTTTGTACACATTTCAACTGCAAAACAGTGGAAAACTAGAGGTTTTCATGAAAAACACTACTTTTAGCTACAAACTCTAAGATGAACTCAATTATTTTCAAAGCTAAAAATAATCCCAATATTTATTGAGTTGAAATATGAATTTGAAGAACATTTTAAGTGAATTTGAGAGATGTAAATGTGTTCTAAATAACCTCAATACATTCAAATGATCCTAGTACACTAATATACGTACAAGTTCACACTCTGCTCACTCAATCATGGTCACTAGACATGCATTAATTTCAACTATGAAATATTCTTTGTCTCAAGGTTGACTTTCTATGGTGTTGAATGATTTTCACATCAAAAAGATCAAACAACCATAGTCAATCAACCTAGGGATTTTTTACCATTTCCAATCAAAACTCCCTCTCAACTTAAAAGAAAAAAAATTACAAATTGAAGTTGCACTTGTCTCACCTTTTGCAAGGCGCCTTTCACACAGTTGAGTAGGCTGCTCTTTTCAAAAGATTTACCAATGCTAGCAAACACACTATCTCAAGGGTAGCTTTTTCCTTTCACTCCTGGGTTTTTTTGTGTGTCATTTTTTCATTTTAGGCTTTTACTTTTGGTCTTTTGATTTTTTCAACTTAAGTCAATCTTTCTAGCCATGGACTTATTGAAATAAAAACATAAAACCATTAAACCCATCCTATCAACAAGACAATTTCATGCAAGAATTAAGCAAGATTAACACCTATGAGATCACAAGTATATTAAAAGATTGTGTGCACCCAAATGAAAAAGATTAAATGGAGATATTGATAAAATAAAGCTCACAAGTCAGGATTCAATCACTTAAAATGCACTTAAGACTATTTAGTTTATCCTTCCTTATCCAAATTTTTCTTACAATTCTTTTGGGAGTAGGAGAAACATTTTCGGTCTTGACCTTACCTCCAACTTTGGAATAAGAAATTACTTTAGGCTTTTTAAGGTTGGAAATTTGAATGATCATTTGAGCCATGCTCCTTGATTTTTGAATATGATTATTCATTTATTGCTTCAAGGTAGCAATTTTTAATTTGTGCTCTAAGGTCATAGTGTAAGATTTTGTTTGCCTTTTTTTGGAAAATCTTCACTTTCTTCTAAAATGCCCTTCAACCATGCAATAAGAGTAATAAAATAATCTTGGTTGAGGTTTGGCTTGAAGTCTGGATTGAGGTAGTGGGCGAGAATGTGTTTAAGGCTTTGGTTGTGGTTTAGGTGGTTCAACACCTTTAGATTTTGAGGACACAAACACAACCAGCTCGAAAGTGGGAGATTGACTTGAAGTGGATATAGAGGACTTATTCTTATTCGTGAACATGTCATAGCCCAAACCATATCTATCATTCATGATTTGGACGGTATTAAACATTTTAGAAAGCTTATTCGGCCTATCCTCAAAATTAACTTTGGCATTCCTAGCTTGTGTGAGCTGTTCACTAAGAAAGTGAACTTTGGAATTCAATTCTTCTTTTCAACCTCACAAGCAGCTAAGGAAGCCTTAAGTCCTCCTATCTCAACAACCAATGAATTTCTCTTATTTTCTAAGAATTCTACTTCCTTTAAGAAAAACATTTTATCCTCATTTAGTTAATTTAATAAGGATTGATAAAATATTAAAGCACTCTTCTCTTTCTCATATGACTTAAGCTTAATGATAAGCTTCATGTTAGACTTCTTGAGATTTATAGATTCATTGAATAGTCTTTTAAAAACAATCTTTGGTGCACTATTTGCCCGATAAAGAAACTTCATTATGAGGAATGAATCGATTACAATACGAAAAGTATGAAGCTAGCTCTCTAGCCCCATTTAATCTCTTGCTCTCGATTCCTCCTTGAATCCACAAGTGTCCTCCAATTAGATGAAGCTCTTTTATACAATCATGAACTCCACACAACCTCAGACTCCTCCGATCACTCACTCCTTGAAATCTACAAGAATGAACTCCTTTCTTGATGATGATTGTGTTGATCTAGGCTTTCATAGTGACTGAGATCATGTGAGAATGATGAAAATCATGACATGAAGATGTAGAGATATAGAGAAATTATATAGGAATGCTCTCTAATAAATGTTCTCACTTCTTTCTAATGCTCTACACTCAATTACTGAATCTCTCTCTTTGAAATAAAAAAATTTTATATCCACATTTGTGAATCTTAAAAGAACTCTATTTTACGTAGGGTTCATTCGAACAAAGCACTTTCTTGTTTGAACGAGCCTTTTCGTTCGAATGAGTATCAAACCATCATCAAACAAGAGGTTGTAGCTCTTCGTTTGATTAAAATTCAATCGAACTATCAAAATGACCAACAGAGAGTTGGTCTCCTTCTTACATTGTGAACTTAATTTTCCTAAGTATCAAAATATAATGTTTCCAAATATGCATTTTGGGATAATTATTTCACAACACAAGATGCCACACATAATGACAAATGATATATACTAAATGCAATGTATGATATGTATGCGTGTGTGAGATCCAAATCACAACAAGAGTCTGAAGTACCCAAAATATCCTTCATGAACCAAGACAACCAGAAGACGTGCACGGTAAAGAACCTTGGACCATCTTGGAGTAAAACAGGGCTTGAGTAACTCTAAGCCTAAGACTAATGTCATGATTACAACCAAAGCACGTTTTGTCAAACTGAATTAGCTAATCACAATATCGGACCCCTGGTCGTAACAATTTTCATTACTCTTCCTTTCATGGTTGCGTTATTTTCAGTTTTTTATTTATTTTAATCCATGTCACGGGATTCTTAGAGTGTAACTCAGAAGTAAAGTGATGTAAATTTTATTTATTTCATTTTTTTTCAATTGTAACGGGTTTGCCTGTTTCTTGTCCTAAAACAAGTTGGTGACTTATCACTTGCTCTCTATTTCCCTTAGAGGTGTTCCATCCCACTTTTAAGAAAGGGGACAACCAGGATTCCCCTTAGTCCACAAATGATTTTTTCCGGTGGTGTCGTCCACATTGTTATTGATAAAAAAAAGTTGTGTTTAATTTCTTACAAAGTCTATTTTATTGAAAAGCAATGTATCATATTCATTGAAAATGTTTTATCTAATGCCATTACTTGGAGTATTAGACTATGATAAGTTTGGGAAAGTGCTAGGATATCATAATTTTATTATAAAATGAGATCTCTCACTCTACTTAGTCAACATTTCATTACATCACTAGCATGGGGAGGCATTTGTTCATGCTTAAAATAAGTGTTTTGTTTCACGCAACCTAGTGTGCGTTTCCTACTGAAGTCGTTGTCGACCAGTCCTTTTTCATTACAACCACAATAATAGGCATCTAAACTCCATAATTTACATGATAAGCATTATTTATATCTCATTGCATGTTTAGGCAATCTTGTTGAAGTATTCATTGATTGAAAAGTGTTATCTTATTTTTATCCAAATGATTGCTTCTTTTAGCAATTTTGTTGAAATGGTTGATGACCAAGAAAACTTTTGTAACACCCTGACCTAATTACTAGGTAATTCAGGTCGGCTAATTAAATATTAGAGACTTTATTAAGTAAAATGGTAGTTAGGGAATAATTAAGCCCTAGCTAAAAATAAAGATAAAGACTACTAAAAGTAGTGAAATTACAACTTCACCTATTAGTGACGCCCACACATGAACTTGGAAAATGCTAGCAAATTAGTAAACAAAACTTTATGACACAAATGACAAGAAAACCTTAATGCAAGGTAATTAAAAAAAAGGAAGAAAAATAGGCCAAAAATGTTGGCCCAAGGAATTGAACCCAACACCTTGAACTATGGAGAAACTTATCCAAAGTGTAAACCCACTAGGCTATCAGCAGTTATGTGCTATAATGGCCGAAAGATATGTATATAAAGTAGGCTTAGGTAGGAAAATTCTGGGAAAAGGTGATGTGTCATCACCCTATTGCACCACTACTCTAGCCAACAAGTTTTCATGCACCAAGAATCCTCATGATGCATAAGCAGCTCATGATGTGAAGGAGCCTCAAAAACCAGACTTTTGTGTGTGTGTGATTGTGTTTCGATTGGAGAGAGAGGGAGATAGAGAGAAGAAAAAGAAGAAGGGAAAACAGAAGGAAAGGAGTTACATTCACCATAAGCCAAGCTTGAGGATTCAATTAAGAGCTTAGAAGGTCCAAAATCAAGCCTAAGAAGAAGAAACACTGTTATTTAGAAGGTAAACAGAACAACTTTCTCTCTCTAGAATATTCTTTGTCAATATGCAGTTTAATGGAATTAGGATGCATATATGATCCTTATTAATGATGTACTATGGTTTAGGAGTAAAAACGGGACCTAGTAGAGCCTAAAATAGTAAGACTCTTGAAACCCGCCATTAATGAAGAGCTCCGAATTGGGTCTGAACCAACTGAAACTAAAGTAGGTTTGGTTAGTTGGGGCTTAAACTATAGACTACAAGGGTTCCGAATCCACGAAAATAATCATGAATGGACCAAAAGACAAGGAATAAAATAGAGTTGCAGGTCACAAATTTCAAGATCAAACCTTATCAAACGAGCTTCAAGCTCGATGTCTTGATCAAAAATTGAATTACCTTGACCTTAGAATCACAACAAGCCAAATCTTGTTGAATATGGTGAAGAAACAAGCTTCAAACCTGCCATTGCTATCGACCTCTAACAGAGCTTTTAAGCTCGATTCAATCCCTTAAACCAACGCCAAAACCTCCCTTGATGTTCTAGAAACCCTTAGGGATTGAAAACCAGTCAAAAACGTGCCTCAAATCCCATGAAATAGAGGTTGAAAAATTCCTACATTCTAGGGTTATTTTTCATCATCTGAGGAAGACGACGAATAGTAACAAGTCACTCGGGTTGGGTCAATTTTGGATTCGGGTCAGAACTCGCCCAAGCGTAATGACGGATAGTCCAAGCTACGTCGTTTTGAGTTTTGTTTTAAAATGTTTTAAATGAAATGTTCTGTTTGGCAACAAAGATAAGGCCCAATTTAATAACCCTATTCAGACTTGGGATATCCTATCCCTGGTCCTATTCACTATCCACCGTTTGGTGAAAGAAAAATCAGAAAAAATAAGTGAAGCCATAGCACCCCAAATTCGAATCCTTCACCTCTCACACAGGAGAGATCTAACCCTCACGCGTGTGGCCACTGTGCCACCTACTTATATCAGTATATATATTAACAGAATATAAATATATATATAATATTAATTAAATTTAATTTAAATAAATGTTTCTCGTACCTAAATAAAATAAAAGAATAGTGTATTCTAACTTTCTTTGACATTCTGAATCTAGTGGTAAGGTCCATTTTGCGAAATGAAATCCTGAAAATTAGGATACGTAAAATGCAATAATTACTATTTTACTCTTAATGACACCTGAAGCTAATTGAAAGTCCGATGATGTCTATTTTGACTTTCTTCGACATTTTAGACACAATAGTGAGGTTCATATTGCCAAATTAGGTATTCAAAAATAAGAGACGTGAAAATGTAAATTATTAAATTACTCCTATTAGTCAGACTAAATTACGAATGGACCCGACTAAAAGAAACAAGACTTATTCTAAGAAACTAGCAAGCACAAAGTCTAAGACTAAACTAAGAACACCAAATAGGAAGTAACTTAAGTTAAATATGAAATTAATAGGATTTTTGTGAATTTATTATTTTAGGAGCTACAAGGGAAAATGAAAGGCCCACCTATAGCACAAATCTTGGACTTTGAAGTGTAGGTTTTAACTCCATGATTCCTGAAGTGTTTTAAATTCAAATTCTTGTATTTACATGTCTCATCTTTCAAATAGGCAACTTGATCTATTTTCACACGGCTATCATAATCTACAAATGTATTTATTTCAATGTCAGTTGGTTATGTGATTTTTACTTCAAGCATGCATATCTTGAATTTCAAAATTGTGTTAAATGCCTTCTTTTGAAAATGAATGTTTCTCTACTCAGTCATGTTTAATTTCTCTTGAAAAGTGTCTATGTTGAAAAATAAGATTTCAAATACTACTTGTTTGCAAACGGGTAATGCAAGATAAGTAGTGCATAAACACTCAAAAATTGGTCAATCCTTTGGGACTTGCTCTATAATGGCCGCTAGAAGGCAAGAGATCTCTCCTGTTTAGGTCATCTATATATATATATATATATATATATATATATTATCCTAACTTCTTGCTAAGTTTAGGTATCTGGATCAACACGGACCCTCTTGAAGAAAAAAAAAAGTGAAAAGATGCTGCATTCTGAAATGGTAAAAAGTTTATCCCCTATTACTCTGAATATGATTTATATCCTTGTATTTCATGATTTTAGGATTTACGTTTTTAATTATACTAAAACTGAATCCTCCTATTTTTTATTGAGAAATTAAATACTTTACTCGAATGCCTTGAATGCTTGGTGTCTTATGCTTCAATGATTCTGTATTCTGTAATTTGAATTGTGTGAATAATGGGTAGTGGTCACTTTTATAAACTCTCTTATATTTAGACCACTATCAGTTGAAAATCCATGACAAGGTACTGGAATTACTCATGAGCTTTTCATAAAGTTCACATGGATTGTTACCCATGTCTTTTCAAGCAATGCTGACAAATAGGAGCGTTACACGTACTAGTGAAGGGCGTCAGGAACTTCACTCTTTTGGTAACATTTTTGTTGTAAGATAATTAGTTGGAGTCATATCTTCAGCAAGCAGGATTTTGGATATCCAAGACATGTAGATCGCCCACATCTTTTATAGTAATTTGTAGAACTATTTATGCAATTAATGTAATAACCTGAAAAAAAAAATAAAAAAAATAATTTTTTGGAATGAAAATTTTCTTATTATTATTATTATTATTATTATTATTATTATGATAATGATGGGTTGTGTATGTATATATATATATATTTGTGTAGGTGATTGAATGTGTATATATATATATATGTATATGTTTATATATATGAATATATATATATATATATATATATATGATTGTGTGTGTGCACGGTTGTGTGTGTGTGCGCGCGCAGATTAAGTGTAAACCACTCAAGGTGGTATGGTGTGGAATAGGTGTGTAAGTGAGTAGTTAGTGGAGTGTGTTAGGTGTTCTGTGTGTGTGTGTCAAATAGGGTAGGTGTGTGCAGGTCTGATAGTGTAGAGAGAGAGATATAGATATATATATATATATATATATATATATATATATAGAGAGAGAGAGAGAGCATAAGGTGTGGGTGTTGGGTCTTAATTTCAGAAAGAGAGGAAGAGGGAAGCTGAGTAAGAAAGCAGTGATCATTGGAAGGAGGTTAAACCAACGTGAGCCAAGGAGAAGAAGAAAACACACGGCAGGAGGGAGAAAAACCCAGAAAGTTTGGTGAGTGACTCGGTTCTGGTTTTTCATTTCTTTGCATATTAAGTTGATTTTATTTTAGGGCCTTGCTAGCATGTAAAATATGGATCATTTTGCAAAAGAAATCAACCAAAATGGTTGAGAAATGAAAGAGAAAATGGGAGTTACAGGTCATGAACGATAATCGGTTGGTTGGGAAAAATTTGTTTAACACTTGGTTTGAATGATGAGGAATTACTCCTGTGTGATGCAGAAATCCATTTGAGATGAATAGGGGTCAAAACAGTTAGAAATCAAGCTTGAAATCATGAAAACATGGTTGGCCGAAGTTACGGTCATCCTCAGATTCGTGGGTGTTTGATGAACCAAATCAAAAACCAAAGTTGTGAATGAAATCCCCTTGAAAAATAGAAGAAACTAGGATTTTAAAAACATGGAAAATCCACCGAAAAACGGTCGTCGACGCCGGAGAAGGCGTCGAAACCCTACCGGAGGCTCGCCGAAAAAACGGGGAAGAAGGGCACTGTGCGGCTCGGGTCTCAAGTCTGGTCTGGGTTCGGGTCAGGTCAAGACTAACCCACCCCTGCCACATGTCAGCCGCATGTTTTAAATTAAAATAGGGATTGGGGGCTGTTTGGCCATGGGTTTAAAAAATTGAATTTGAAATTAAATTAAGAACAGGGATATCCTATCCCTGTTTTGAGACATTAGCCACTGTTTGGCTATCCATGGTAGGAATCGAAAATTTAGAAATTTTAATTTGACCCCTGTACTTTTTGAAATTAAATTTGACCCCTAGGACTTTCAAAAATTGAACTTTGACCCCAGAACTTTTAGATAATTGCAGTTTGACCCCCCTGAATAAAATATTAATATAATTAAATTAATTAATTAATTAATTAAATTTAATTATTTAAATGTCCTAAAATAGTCCGGAGTCCAAATGGGACAAGTCATTAGTGTATTTTGACTATCTTGACCATTCTGAGACCAATGGTGAGGTCTGTTTTACGAGATGGGATCTCAAAAAATAAAAGACCCGTAATAACATTAAAAATTACCAAAATACCCCTGAGTTGAAACGTAATCAAACGAACTCCGAATTAAGTGAACAAATAGTAAGATTTTATTATCTCAACCATTCCGAACTCAACCGTGAAGTTTAATTTGACTAAAAGAGGACTTGGGATGTAAGAACCCGTAAAAGGTGCAAAATGATCGCTTTGCCCTTTTTAGCTCGGATGTCCGAATTAAATTCCACGAAAGCCCAAACCAACTTTATTTGACGTTCTGGACTCAACAGTAGAGTTTAATTTGGACAAAATAGAAACCTATAAAATAAGGACATAAAATTTGATGAATAGCATAATTAAAGTAACAATTGAACTGAATTGTATTTCATGATTTTAGGGATACCGAAGGGCAAGGAGAAGGTGGTCTAACCTTCTGCAGTTTTATCGTTAGTTCCACTACACAACGAGTACGCTTTCTTGAGTTGAGACCGACCATCAAGTACGATATATTGTACTAAGTAAGAAATAGAATTAAGTTTAGGAATAACTGTCATGTTGACTGGATGCTTCACGTGCTTGTTTGATTACTCATATGCTTGTGTGTTCCTTGCTATCTTTGTGAAAGTATGGTGACGAATGTGAGTCATGACCATGTGTATATCGTATATGTTAACATGATGTGTGGATTATACTCTTCGAGAATTGTCGGGATTGTGAAATATGTGATTTAAAGCATGTGTTGAATGGATCTTCAGATTAGAATGTTATTGTGTAGTACATTGTTTAAAGCATGTTTCATGTATGGATAAGATGCTTTATTGAGATGACATCATAACATGGTAGAATTAGAGCATATTGGCATAGTGTGATTTCTTGGACATGGTGTGAGTTGAGCACGTGGTGCTGTGCATTATGAAGGTTCAGATCCTGTGGTGAAAAACCCAAAATTGGCCATTAGGTACTCACATGCCTGACGGGTTCCGGCCCGTAAAGCGAGACATACATGGTACTTGCAGGCCATTGGGGAAGGTCCGTAAAGTGAGACATGGGTGGGCATAGAGTTGCATGGGTGTGTCACGCATACTGTTCATATGCTGCATACTGTTCATATACTGCCTTGATGATGTTGAATGCCATGTAGATATAACTGTACACTTGCATATGCCACGCCCTTAATTTTGTTTCTTTCATTAGCATTATATTGTACTAGCAGTTGAGCTGACCCATTCGTGGACAACATTTCAGATGACCCTCCGGCTACGTGAGAGTTAGAGATGCTTTAGCGAAGGAGGGGATTAAGAACTATATTTGGCCCGTAGGGCATATTTTGATGATGTACAAGGGCATACGCCCAAGACTATTCATGTTCAATTGTATGTTGTGAATTAACAGATGAGACCTTATGAATTGCATTAGAATAGAGACTAGATTAGTGTGTGGAATGTATGTGATTGTTATTGACTGTCCTTTATTTCTGTATTATTTTGTTTTCTTTTCGTCTCGTTACTAGCGCCTCGGGTTCGCTGGAATTCGTGGCGTGACAACGTGGTATCAGAGCATAGGTTCGAATACCTAGAGACTGTGGGGTGTTGTTGAACACCATGAGACCGTGGAGGAAATAGTGAGACTTAGTGTGAATGATCAATAGCATGCGATAGGATCTTGTGTGTTATGTGATTATATACACTTGAAGCATGACTTGTTGTGATTACGTGTTAATTGATGCCATGTTAAGATGCATGATTATGTGGTTTAATGCAGTGAGATGCATGACATGTATAATGTGTGAGAATTGATTAAATGTACATTATGACATGCTATACGTACTACCGGTTAAGTTCAAGTTGTTGATAAGAACATGACCGAGAGTATGTGATGGTTTGATATAGTGGTTGACTAAGATTAGAGACACATATCTATGCGATAGACCATATATTTTATGGGATAGGCCGTATGCCTAGTTATTTGGGATATAAGTGGTACACTTAATTATCTATACGGTAGGCAGTATGCCTAGTCATTTCTAAGATAGGCTGTGGACCTAGTTGTCTACTTGATTAGCTGTTGGTTGTGGATTTTGTATGTGTGTGCTAGGTTAGTAACCGATGTTCGTGGATTATATTACTATGACTATGATATTTATACAGACTGGATTGGTCTCAGGTCTTGCGTTACAGTTGGTGGATGGCGCCCCACCAGCTAGTACCAAAAGGAGTTGTGATCCATGAAGGGTTATCGCCTAGCTATGAAAGTAAGAAATAATAATAAAAAAAAAAAACCTTAAATGAACAAATGCCAATGAGGTGGAAAACCTTAATTTAAAAGACACATCAACCCTTAAAATGCTAAAATAAGAAATTAGACTTGCGGAGTTTTTTTTGCGTATAGATTGGATGATGGATATTCAGAGTGTTTATCTTTAAAATTTCAGAGATGTCCTTGTGTTAAACCCTGGTTGTGGAGAGATATATTGTTTTGGATAGTATTTGCTGGGAGTTGGATAATTGTAGACTAGTTGAACACTAGCATGACTAGAGTATGCATATATTGTATTGTTTAAAAAATAAATAAATTTGTTCCTCACGAAAGACGGTGTTAGAACTCAGTGTAAATTGTTTAGTATAACCAACGGGTGGGGATAGTTGACTTGAGTCATATAAGTGTTGATTAGGCAAGTGTATCATAACTTATTATATTTGTTGCTTAGGGTTAGAAATAGGCCGGCTAGATCCACCGTTGCATGTTGATACACCAGTTGGGGGTAGTGTAGTATTGACGAGGATCTGTAGAGATTGCTCATTAGAGATTGTTGATCGTACCCTTTGCTTTGATTTCATTGTGCTTGACATGACTGGGTTTGATGTGATTTTGGGGATGGATTGGTTATTCACTTATCGGGCGAGCATAGATTGCTATAGGGGGAGGGTGACTGTGTGCACTCCTGAGAGGGATTGTTTTTATTTCACAGTAGATCGCGGGGATTTCTTGGTTCCACCGTTGTACGACTCTAGGAGTTGGGGAGGTCACAGTTATATGTTGGCTAGTTTGGTTGCGAGTGACAGTGGGACTACAGAGGTTGTGTTACCACCAGTGGTGGATGAGTTCCCTAATGTCTTTCTGGACGACTTGACTAGTCTACCCCCTAGATGAGAGATAGAGTTCACGATAGAGCTCATCCCCGTCACTGTACCCATTTCTATCCCACCTTACCGCATGGCTCCAGCTGAGTTGAGAGAGCTGAAGGAGCAGTTGGCCGACCTACAGTGTAAGGGATTTATCTGTCCTAGTACTTCTCCGTGGGGTGTTTCAACACTGTTTGCAAAGAAGAAGAATGGGACATTACGGTTGTGTGTGGATTACAGGAGGCTGAACCGGGTTACTATTAAGAACAAGTACCCATTGCCGAGGATCGACGACTTATTTGATCAGTTGAGAGGTTCGAGATGCTTCTCAAAAATTGATCTTCGATCGGGGTATCACCAGTTGAGGGTACGGGAGGAGGACATAGCGAAGACAGCTTTTCGTACTCGCTATGGCCATTATGAGTTTGTGGTGATGCCAGTTGGTGTGACGAATGCCCCGGCGGCATTCATGGACTTGATGCACCGTGTTTTTGGCCAGTATATAGATTAGTTCGTAGTGGTATTTGTGGATGATATTTTGATTTACTCGCAATCTGAGGATGAGCATGCCTCTCACTTACGGACTGTGTTACAGATTTTGAGGGATCATCGCTTGTTTGCCAAATTCTCAAAGTGCGAGTTTTGGCTTCACGAGGTGCAGTTTTTGGGCCATGTTGTGTCAGGGAGTGGAGTATCTGTTGATCCTTCTAAGATTGACTCTGTTCTGAGCTGGGAGGGGCCGAAGAACGTGTTTGAGATATGGAGTTTCTTGGGGTTGGCAGGATACTACCGCCGATTTGTGGAGGGATTTTCTCACCTTGCCGCACCGATAACTCGTCTGACGCGCAAGGGCATCAGGTTTGAGTGGACAGACGACTGTGAGCAGTCCTTTCAGGAGCTGAAGAGGAGACTGACTTCAGCGTTTGTCTTGATTATCCCTGAGGGAGGTTTGGGTTATACTGTGTATTGTGATGCTTTCCGAGAGGGATTGGGCTGTGTACTGATGCAGGGAAGCAGAGTAGTGGCCTATAGTTCCCGTCAGTTGAAAAGCCATGAGAAGAACTACCCCACACACGATTTAGAGTTAGCTACCGTCATCTTTGCACTTAAGAGTTGGCAACAATATTTATATGGGGAGAGGTTCGAGGTGTTCTCTGATCACAAGAGCCTCAGGTGCATCTTCACGCAGAAGAACCTGAACCTTCGGCAGAGGAGGTGGATGGAGTATATGGAGGACTATGACTTTGACCTTCAATACCACCCGAGGAAGGCCAATGTAGTGGCAGATGCACTCAGTAGGAGACCGAGGAGCACTATTATCAGTGTTGCTATTAGAGAGTGGGAGATGATACGGGACATTGGAGAGTTTGACCTAGAGCTTGCCGAGTTTGAGGGGCATGCCACCCTATTCAGCTTATGTGTACAGCCCACACTTTTGAGCAAAGTCATTGAGGCACAGCTACAGGATACTGAGGTCGTGCATATTAGAGCACGAGTTGCTAGCCCTGAGGGCTTTGAGGGGTGGACAGTCCATTCTGACCTTAGCTTGAGGTACATGGGTAGAGTTTTTGTCCCCGAGCCCCTTAAAGCTGATGTCCTCAAAGATTTTCATCACTCACGCCTGGCAGTACACTCGGGGGGCACTAAGATGTACCATGATCTGCGTCGTCAGTATTGGTGGACTGGGATGAAGGCAGATGTAGCACAGTTTGTATCTAGATGTCTCACGTGCTAGCAGGTGAAGGCTGAGCACCAAAGGCCTGGAGGTTTGTTGCAGCCATTGCCTGTGGCCGAGTGGAAGTGGTAGCATGTTACCATGGATTTTGTGATGGGTCTTCCGAAGTCACCTAGAGGCCACGATGCAGTTTGGGTTATCGTGGACAGGTTGACGAAGTCTGCTCACTTCTTACCGATCTGAGTGACCGATTCATTGGATGTCCTCAGTAGGCTATATATTCGAAAGATTGTACGACTACATGGGGTTCTAGTATCCATCATTTCAGACAGGGACCCATGTTTCACTGCATGATTTTGGCAGAGTCTACAGACAGCCTTAGGGACTCAGCTACAGTTTAGTACTGCCTTTCACCCTCAGACAGATGGCCAGTCAGAGCGTACAATTTAGATCCTAGAGGACATGCTTAGGGCCTGTGTCATGGACTTCAGAGGTAGCTGGGAGGATCACCTTGCCTTGGTCAAGTTTGCCTACAACAACAGCTATCAGTCCAGTATTGAGATGGCACCATTTGAGGCATTGTATGGTAGACCGTGCCGTTCACCAGTGTGTTGGACTGAGGTGGGGGAGACAGCTGTTTTGGGGCCCGACATAGTCCGTGAGACCACGGACAAGATACAGGTGATCAGACAGCGTCTGTTGACAGCTCAGAGCCGCTAGAAGAGTTATGCAGATAGGAGGCGGCGACCTTTATCATTTGATGTTGGGGACCATGTGTTTCTCAAGGTAGCCCCACGGCGAGGATTGAGGAGATTTGGGCGCAGTGGGAAGCTATCCCCGCAGTTTATAGGCCCATTTGAGATTCTTGGGAAGGTTGGTGAGGTGGCCTATAAGCTCGCATTACCGCCACAACTATCTCAGGTTCACGATGTCTTCCATGTGTCAATGTTGAGGAAGTACAAACCTGACCTCTCACACGTAATAGATTGGGTAGATCTTCAGTTGGAGAGCGACGCTTCCTATGAGCAGAAACCGGTAAAGATATTGGACTCGAGGGACCAGGTTTTGCGAGGCAGGGCCATCCCTTTGGTCAAGGTTCGTTGGAACCATCATCGGGTCGAGGAGGCTACTTGGGAGCGTAAGGCTGAGGTCCGTGCTAGGTATCCCGAGTTGTTTGTTCAGTGATGTATTTTATTTTAAATTTCGGGATGAAATTTCTTTAAGGAGAGAAGGATGTAATAACCTGAAAAAAAAATAAAAAAAATAATTTTTTGGAATGAAAATTTTCTTATTATTATTATTATTATTATGATGGGTTTGTGTATGTATATATATATATGTGTGTGTAGGTGATTGAATGTGTAAATATATATATGTATATGTTTCTATATATAAAAATATATATATATATATGTGATTGTGTGTGTGTACTGTGTACAGTGTGTGTGTGTGTGTGTGTGCGCGCAGATTGAGTGTAAACCACTCAAGGTGGTATGGTGTGGAGTAGTGTGTGTAAGTGAGTAGTTAGTGGAGTGTGTTAGGTGTTCTCTGTGTGTGTGTGTCAAATAGGGTAGGTGTGTGCAGGTCTGATAGTGTAGAGATATATATATATATATATATATATATATATATATATATATAGAGAGAGAGAGAGAGAGAGAGAGAGAGAGAGCATAAGGTGTGGGTGTTGGGTCTGAATTTTAGAGAGAAAATCAGAAAGAGAGAGAGGAAGAGGGAAGCTGAGTAAGAAAGCAATGATCATTGGAAGGAGGTTGAACCAACGTGAGCCAAAGAGAAGAAGAAAACACACGGCATGAGGGAGAAAAACCCAGAAAGTTTGGTGAGTGACTCGATTCTGGTTTTTCATTTCTTTGCATATTAATTTGATTTGATTTTAGGGCCTTGTAGCATGTAAAATATGGATCATTTTGCAAAAGAAATCAACCAAAATGGTTGAGAAATGAAAGAGAAAATGGGAGTTACAGGTCATGAACGATAATCGGTTGGCTGGGAAAAATTTGTTTAAAACTTGGTTTGAATGATGATGAATTATTCCTGTGTGATGCAGAAATCCATTTGAGATGAATAGGGGTCAAAACAGTTAGAAATCAAGCTTGAAATCATGAAAACATGGTTGGCCGGAGCTACGGTCATCCTTAGATTCGTGGGTGTTTGATGAACCAAATCAAAAACCAAAGTTGGGAATGAAATCCCCTTGAAAAATAGAAGAAAATAGGATTTAAAAAACATGAAAAATCCATCAGAAAACGGTCGTCGGCCCCGGAGAAGGCGTCGGAACCCTACCGAAGGCTCATCGAAAAAACGGGGAAGAAGGGCACTGTGCGGCTCAGGTCTCGGGTCAGGTCCGGGTTCGGGTCGGGTCAAGACCGACCTACCCCTGCCACGTGTTAGCCGCATGTTTTAAATTAAAATAGGGATTGGGGGTTGTTTGGCCACGGGTTTAAAAAATTGAATTTAAAATTAAATTAAGAACAGGGATATCCTATCCCTGTTTTGAGACATTAGCCACTGTTTGGCTATCCATGGTAGGAATAGGAAATTTAGAAATTTTAATTTGACCCTTGTACTTTTTGAAATTAAATTTGACCCTTAGGACTTTCAGAAATTGAACTTTGACCCCAGAAATTTTAGATAATTGCAGTTTGACCCCCCTGAATAAAATATTAATATAATTAAATTAATTAATTAATTAATTAAATTTAATTATTTAAATGTCCTAAAATAGTCCGAAGTCCAAATGGGACAAGTCATTAGTGTATTTTGACTATCTCAACCATTCTGAGACCAATGGTGAGGTCCATTTTACGAGATGGGGTCCCAAAAAATAAAAGACCCGTAATAACATTAAAAATTACCAAAATGCCCCTGAGTTGAAACGCAATCAAACGACCTCTGAATTAAGTGAACAAATAGTAAAATTTTATAATCTCGACCATTCTGGACTCAACTGTGGAGTCCAATTTTTGAAAAGAGCTCTCAGGATGTAAGGACCCGTAAAAGGTGCAAAATGACCGCTTTGCCCTTTTTAGTTCGGATGCCCGAATTAAATTCCACGAAAGCCCAAACCAACTTTATTCGACGTTCCGGACTCAACAGTAGAGTTTAATTTGGCAAAAAAAAAACTTATAAAATAAGGACATAAAATTTGATGAATGGCATAATTAAAGTAACAATTGAACTAAATTGTATTTCATGATTTTAGGAATACCAGAAGGCAAGAAGAAGGTGGTCTAACCTTCTGCAGTTTTACCATTAGTTCCGCTACACAACGAGTACGCTTTCTTGAGTTGAGACCGACCATCAGGTATGATATATTGTGCTAAGTAAGAAATAGAATTAACTTTAGGAATAACTGTCATGTTGACTTGATGCTTCATTTGCTTGTTTGATTACTCATATGCTTGTGTGTTCCTTGCTATCTTTGTGAAAGTATGGTGATGAATGTGAGTCATGACCATGTGTATATCGTATGTGTTAACATGATGTGTGGATTATATTCTTCGAGAATTGTCGGGATTGTGAAATATGTGATTTAAAGCATGTGTTGAATGGATCTTCAGATTAGAATGTTATTGTGTAGTACATTGTTTAAAGCATGCTTCATGAATGGATAAAATACTTTATTGAGATGACATCATGACATGGTAGAATTAAAACATATTGGCATAGTGTGATTCCTTGGACATGGTGTGAGTTAAGCACGTGGTACTGTGCATTATGAGAGTGTAGATCCTGTGGTGAAAAATCCAAAATTGGCCATTAGGTACTCGCATGCCTGACGGGTTCCGGACCGTGAAGCAAGACATACGTGGTACTTGCAAGCCATTGGGGAAGGTTCGTAAAGTGAGACATGGGTGGGCATAGAGTTGCATGGGTGCGTCACGCATACTATTCATATGTTACATACTGTTCATATACTGCCTTGATGATGTTGAATGCCATGTAGATATAACTGTACACTTGCACATGCCACGCTCTTAATTTTGTTTCTTGCATTAGCATTATATTGTACTAGCAGTTGAGCTGACCCATTCGTGGGACAACATTTCAGATAACCCTCCGGCTACATGAGACTTAGAGATGCTTTAGCGAAGGAGAGGATTAAGAACTATATTTGGCCCGTAGGGCGTATTTTGATGATGTACAAGGGCATACGCCTAAGACTATTCATGTTCAATTGTATGTTGTGAATTGACAGATGAGACCTTATGAATTGCATTAGAACAAGGACTAGATTAGTGTGTGGAATGTATGTAATTGTTATTGACTGTCCTTTATTTATGTATTATTTTATTTTCATTTCGTCTCGTTACTCGGGCCTCGGGTTTGCTGGAATTCTGGGAGTGACAATTAAATTTTGCATGAATAATGATCATGTAATATGTTTAAGTTTGTCATAAGTTTAAGTATTAAAAAAAAGAAAAAAAATGTTTAGTGAGTTTAGAAGAAGCTCTAGTCGGACGTTTGTGCATTTGTCTTCAAGCTTCCGCAACCTTTTCATTTGCTTATGTTATATTTGCATTGCCACCCAACTCCGAATTCCATTTTGATCTGCCCCCGAGTCGGGGTCGCATCGCCCGATCCACACGAGATGGGTCGGGGGTTGTGACAGCTTTTATCTGAATTATTTTCCCGAATGATTGCTAAAGTGTTATATTCAAATGTTTTATATCTTGTTTTGAAAAGCTGACAATCGATGGATATTTATCATGATATTTTCTTATTTAAAAACTCTATCAGTTGAAACCCATGACAGAGTGCTGATATTACTCAGAACTTCATTTAACTCGCCCTAATTTTTCCAACATTTTTCTCAGGTGATGCGAAATAGTGTGGAACCAACGTTGTAAAGATAGCTATGGGAGGAACTAAATTATAGTGAATTAAAGAAGGTTTGACTCAAGATAGTATGAAGACAGGGCTCAGCTTATTTTTGTTGTAATACAACTGTTTTAGATGAACTTTAATGCCGCGGTTATATAAATGCAATTCTGATATAAATTATTATTATCATTAAATAGTTCTGCTCTGATTAATGAAATTGTGAACATTGATAATTTCACTTTATTTTGGATATTATTTTATATAGGTGATATCGTACGATCCTTAAAGTTGGTCATATTTTGTATTCAGTATAAGGTGAAGTACGTAGAATGTGACATTTCTACTAAGCTAAATCGTTAATCTGTTTTCCAGTCTTGTAAATGAGTAACTTATCAGTCTCAAATCTGCGTGTAATGTCCATTTGTCTTGATCTTATGGTGATGATACAAATTGGACATATCAATATATATATATATATATATATATATATATATATTGACTTAAATGTAACTGTCTGATCAAGTCAAGCACGGCTTGTACGCAAGTGGGCTGTTAAGTATTTGATGGTCACAAGTGGGCTCTTGGCCCTATATATATATATATATATATATATAGACTTAAATGTAACTGTCTGATCAAGTCAAGCACGGCTTGCACGCAAGTGGGCTGTTAAGTATTTGATGGTCACAAGTATATTGACTTAAATGTAACTGTCTGATCAAGTCAAGCACGGCTTGCACGCAAGTGGGCTGTTAAGTATTTGATGGTCACAAGTATATTGACTTAAATGTAACTGTCTGATCAAGTCAAGCACGGCTTGCACGCAAGTGGGCTGTTAAGTATTTGATGGTCACAAGTGGGCTCTTGGCCCTTGCGAAAATTGGCTGATCAAGTCAAGCATGGCTTGCACTCAAGTGGGCTGTAAAGTATTTGATGGACACAAGTGGGCTCTTGGCCCTTGCGAAAATTGTCTGATCAGTCCGGCACGGCTTGCACGCAAGTGGGCTCTTAGACATTTGATGGTGACAAGGGGGACTGCAATTTAATTTTGGGACGAAGAGACTTTTCTTTCATACTCCACCACTCAATTTTAGCATGCAAGAAAACAATAAAATATGGCCGCCCTGGCATTATTCCAGTCAGTTTTATAATTATTTCCTCTTCACCTGAAGGAAGGAGTGCACCAGTTCGCTGTGAAACTTCAAACATGTAAGTCTTCAGATTTTTCATATACATACATACATACACACAGTGGCTTATCAAAAACTTTAGTTATGGATCAAATAGCATGTACAAAAATTTAGAGAATTCATATATATATATATATATATATATAAATTTAGAGAATTCATGTTCTATTTTGTTAAAAAATTCTAACAAAATTAGTTATAAAATTTCAATATCTAAATTTTTTAAAAAGTCAAATAACATGTATTAAAATTTAGGACGGTTCATATGAATATATAAACAAATTAGAAGATCAAGTCTTATTTTGTTAAAAAACTCTAACAAAACTAAGAATAAAAAATATAATATCCAAATTTTGGGAGGCCAAAGCGTCCTCTGTCCCCCCTTGGATCCGTATACATACATAATATCTTGCCAATGTTTACTGATGTTCTGCTGTGTAATTAGCTGTATGTATGGGGCATTAGTTTGAAACTTGTAAAAAGTTTGAGTCCCACATACGATGGGTCCATATGGAAATATCTTAAACCATTTTTTGTAAGTTTCTGTTTTCTGTAAATTTTCAAACAACAGATTCTGTTTTCTTAAAACAGTTTTTGATTTTCCTTTCATTTGGCAAAATTTTTTTAATAAATTTAGGTTAACAAGTTTTTGGGTAGTGACTTTGGGGATATATATTGATTGGGTTCTAGATTTTCGATCTCTCTGTTGTGGCGAGTGGATAGACGAGAAATGCTCGGAGTCAGATTAGTTTACCTGCTGACGTGTTAATGTTAGTTTTACAATTAATAGATGTTTTATTAATTTTATCTAAATTTTAAAAAAGAGTTATGCTAATTCGGCAAAACAACCCGGTGCACCTAGCACAGTGTTGGGTTGCATTTATGAGACTCTTTGATGGAGTTTCTAATTTTAGAACATGAAAATGGAGAGGGAGAGAGAATATCAAACGTGACATTGTTTCTTTAATTGCGATTTATGGTTGGAAGAGTTAAAATTGGTGCGAAAATAGTTACACCTTTTTTCTTTTTATTAATCCACACTTGGTGACATGATAAAGGAAAAGATTAGGTCAATTTTTATATATATTATGGGATAAAGTTCATTTAACCAAAAAAATAAGGGGATAAAGTCCTAATATCCTAATAAAAAACATAAACAATAGAGAAATTATGCTAGAAAACAAAAACAATAGAAAAAAAAAAAGCGACAAACTTGAGTTTTAGTAAACTAGAAAGCTTGAAAACAATATACAAGTAAATGAAATTTTTTTGTGCAAATTTATTAATGATCTAGTACTACTGGTGCTGTTCAAGATGTCAAAGTCTGTTGTTACACTTGGGATAAGTGAGCACACACCTAGATAGAATTTTCCCTTTTCAATCATTGTATTCAAATAAAAAAAAAAAGTTAATTATCTAAAAAGTTTTTAAATATTTAAAACACATTGTTTAAGATATAAAACATGAAACTTGGCTGACAAAGAGGGTAATAGATTTAGTCCGCTAACTTTTTTTTTTCAAAAATAAAAAATAAAAAGCTAATGTTAAGCACGCATTACAAGAGCTAACGACAATGGTTTCTCCCATGGCAAATATTGTTTTCGAACTATATAATCTGTTTTCATAACAAGAATCCTACTTTGTCTTCACAAATAATTGGAAATTTCTTTGGAACAGATTATTGTACTACTTCTAGTATATGAATATGTCAACAAACGAAGTTGATCATGTCTCCCTTAGCATTGACAAAAAGCTTGCTGAATCATCTCAAGTGACCTTTAAGGCCTGTATTTTTAGAGTGCATGGTCGATTACGCAATGAAAATACGAGAGCTTATGAACCAGAAATAATTGCAATTGGTCCTTATCACCGTGGTAAAGAAAAACTACAAGGGATGGAAAAGCACAAATTGCGGTATCTTCAGTTGCTGCTTCTACGAAATACAGAATCCAGTTTGGCTAAATACGTCGCGTCCATGAAAGGCTTGGAAAGAAGAGCACGAGAATGTTATGCAGAGTCCATCAACCTTAGTACGGATGAGTTTGTGGAAATGATGATTCTTGATGGGTGCTTTATCATTGAATTATTTCGCAAGTGTTTGTTGAACAATGTGAGAGAGAGGGATCGAGATGACCCTATTTTTCAGTTGTCTCAAATTGAACATGGCATACGCCATGATCTAATGTTATTTGAAAATCAGCTTCCATTGTTTATCCTCCTCGAGTTACTACAGTTGACGAAGGAATCAGACCCCCGGGACAACATCGTTGACCTAGCCTTGAATTTTTTGGGTGAAACGATGCCAACTCCAAAAGAATTAAAAAAAGTTTCACCCGACAATTTCAGTCATCTACTAGGCCTCTTACACAAGAGTTGGTGTTCTTCATTTCATGAGGTGGTGTCCAATACAAAAAATGATGATGAATGGGAGTTCATCAAATCTACCATTGAGCTCAGAGAAGCTGGGATTAAGTTCAAGCCGCACACGAAAAGTACCACTTTATTGGATATAAAGTTTGAAAAGGGGATCTTGAGAATCCCACCTTTGACAATTAATGACTTTACAGAATGTGTGTTTAGAAATCTAATTGCATATGAGCAATATCTGAATCCGCAGAATCATCGGTTGTTTGTAACTGATTATGTGACATTCATGGATCGCCTCATTAATTCTGCGAAGGATGCCGGAAAACTTTGCCACGATGGAATTATTAAAAACTGGCTAGGTGATGATGAAGCAATTTCCACCATGTTTAACAAGCTTGGCAACAATGTCTACATCAACAATCAAAACTTCTCTTACTCACAAGTTTTCAATAACGTGAACAAGCACCGTAGACGACGCTCGAACAGATGGCTTGCAAATTTGAGGGAGAGTTATTTCAATAGCCCATTGACCATTATTTCCGTTCTGGCTGCAGCTGTGTTGCTTGTGCTCACTCTAATACTGGCTATATTTTCCGTCCTTTCTTATACCAAGTAAGTCCTTTGTTCTGCTTGCTTTGCCCCTCTAAATTAACAATCAGTCATGCTGTTCTTTCAAACTTAAACAAAGCTAATAATTGACTGCATGCGTTTTAAATAATTATCAAACCCACAGGTTAATTAGCTTTAAACAAGTGGCAAACACAGAAAATAAAGAGTGCAAAACTTTTTTTCTTTTCCGAGGAAGTAGGGATTACCTGAGAGTGCAACTGAATGAATGGACCACATCAAATTTATTATTTTTTTTCTTATTTTTTAACCATTAAATATATAATTATATGTTTTTATTATTTTGACCATTAAATATATCAGTTCAGTTAATTTCGTAGATACTTTTGGATTGTTAAATTCACATGCATGTTTAAATGATGACCAAGAATTGTTGAAGGCACTGTTCATATAAATGGAAAAGCCTCCATTGGTAGAATAGATGAAGACTTCATTTGTGCTACATTGGATTGGTGGCCTCCTGAAAAATGTGACTATGGAACTTGTAGTTGGGGCACTGCGTCTCTTCTCAATTTGGTTAGTTGTCTCCTCATCTTCTTCTTCCTCTTGCTTCTTTCTTACTTCAATGCCTAAACTGGTTTTTTTTTTTTTTTTTTTTATATTGGAAATTTCTTATTTATCTGGTTCAATCATTTGTGTTGTGTTGGATTTGCTAGACTTTTAACTTGAATTATTAGAGTTAATTTTCAAAAAACTATAAAGATGACCAAAAAGGTCCAAGTTTTTGAAAAAGAAAGAACTGAATTCTTATAAAGTTCTCTAGTTCTCTTTTTCTATCAAATATGATTTTGTTGCGACAATTAAGCTTTTTTCCTCAGCTGCTAATACAAAAATGTAAAAAGCTGGAATTTCTGCTTTAACCTGGTTGTACTTTTGACGAGGTTAAGAATAATTTTATTCATTAAAAGTTGCAGTTTTCACGCTCGAGGCAGCCTTTTTTTTTTTTTTTTTTGCCCTTTTCTCTTTATATTTGGTTGCCAAGAAAATTGCAAAATTCCTAGATTGCATCATCTTCTTGGAGACCGGGCCGAATTATCACATAAAAAAACCTAAAATTGTATTTAGTTTCAATGGGTTGTAATTTAAGTAATATTTGGAACTGTAGTTTCCAAGAAGCTGCCAACTTTCTTGTCCAATGGTAGTCCAATTTGTATATGTTGTACTGTTCTGTATTCTTACAAGCAAAACTAACAAGGAGCCAATTAGTGGGGTGATGATGCTCAAAACTTTCAAAATCATAACTTTTTTTTTTTTAATTTTAAATTTTAGTAATTGATGCTCAAAAAGATATAAGCAGTTGAGGGTAGAAAAAAATAAAAAATACTAGAATTTAAGGAGTCTCTTATAGATATATGAATAAATTTTGGACGGAAACTCCTAATTATTAATTTTTTTAACAGAAATAGTGGTAAAAAATCAAATTTTTAATATTTTCCGGGGACCATGCCCCCATGTAGATCTGCCACTGGATATAAGGTCACATATCTATACAAAAAATAAATAAATAAATAAATGAATAAAGAAGAGAGAAATAATAATTTCCACTTGTGTAAACTTGCTTCATCTTACTATTTACTCAGTTGCTCTCTTGCTGGTTTAGGACAATCAGTATAGAATACAAAGTTGAATTTTCTTTTCATTATGATGATTTGGCAGGGAGGGGGGAAAAAGGAAAAATTAAAATAGGAAGTTGAGAAATGGCTCAAAGTGATAATAGAAGGGGGAATCAGGGATATGATTTTAAAACTACCTTCATCCACTGTAATTTTTATATTATTTATCTTTGGTATCAAGTTTCAAAGAGAACTTATTTTAACTTACTGACGTGTCTGCCATTTGAACTATATTTTTTTTTTTTAAATGAAAAAAAAATATTTATTGGACCTTCCTGAGATTTCTCTTATAGTGACTACTGGTGTGCACATACAAATACAATGATATAAAACACATTCTGACATTTACCAAAATAAAAATTCCAGTCATATCAGAGATGGAGGGAATCATAATGATACCTGCATTGCTCAATGGAATATTCACATTTTCTAAACTCTCATTTTCTATTAAATTAAGCTGAGCCTTATGCTCTTCTGTTCTTTGGAGATCATAAGGTAGTCTATTGAGCATGAAAAAGATCATGTTAAATTGATTTTTGAAGTAGATAATTGACAGTGAAATAAGGATTAGTTCTAAACACAGTGCGTCTCATTATTCTAATTTGCTTTTTCTTTTCTTTTTTTCTGTAGGATCTTAGCAACACAACTTTGTTGAATGCAATCAAAGGTAGGAAAACATTTCCTAAACATTATAAATTTCTAAATATCTATTTCCTCTTTTCTGTACAACTCAAAGTTTGAGTGCATTGCAGCCTTTTCTCCCTTGAAAATTAGATTGGGTGGTACTCTTCAAGATAAAGTCATATACCAAAGCTTAGGTGCTCAACAACCATGTACCCAGTTTGTTTTAAATAGTGCAGAGATGTTCAGCGTCACCCAAGGTTGCTTACCCATGTCTCGATGGGACGAGCTAAACATTTTCTTCAAAAAGTCAAGGTACCAAAATTTTCTTCACCTTTTAATCATTTTTTTTTTTTTAAAAAGGCAATTTTATTTTTTTTTAATAATGAAAGAGTTAGTTTTATGCATTTATAGTTTCCTACTAAAAATCATGTATGAATATTATCCTCACACTAATCTCAATGCCAATTCTGTTTTGTATGCAGAGCTAAGGTTATATTTGGGTTGAATGCATTAAGCGGCAGAACAATAGGTTCTGATGGTTCTGCTGTGGGAGCTTGGAATTCCAGCAATGCAGAATCTCTTATAAGATACACAGTCAACAAGGGCTATTCTATCCATGGCTGGGAGCTTGGTAAGAAAATCTCAGTAACTATTGATGGGTCATAGGCTAAAGCAGAACTAAAATAAGTTTTTTTTTATCATATTTATTTACTAAAATTAGCAGAACTCCAAAACTAAGTAACTTATTGGACTTCATTCAAAATGCCTTTGCACCCTTCCATTAGATTATAAAAAGCCCTCGGCACTTTGTACAAATGGCCCTTTGGTGCAGCTCAAGTGAGAGACCTCTCTAAAGTCTAAACAAAAAGTTATCCATCCTTGAGTTTGAATCCAAACACTATTTTACATCTGAAGTGTACATATTTAATTTTAAAGAATCAACTTTTCCCTTTTGCTTCCACAAAAGAAGAGTGCTTTTATCAACCATCAGACCAGTGAAACTGCACTACATGTCATGTATATCTTAACTTCTGATGCAAAATTATTGTTAATTGTCAGGAAATGAACTAAGTGGGAATGGAATAGGAGCAAGTGTTGCAGCAGATCAATATGTGTCTGATGTCAACTCTCTCCAAAACATAGTGCAAAATATCTACAGAAGCTTTCGGGTTAAGCCACTAGTCCTTGGACCAGGAGGGTTCTTTGATGTTAATTGGTTCACAGAATTCATAGATAAAACAAACAATTCTCTTCAAGTGGCCACACACCACATTTACAACCTTGGTCCAGGTATGTTGACAAATCAAAAGCATTTTCTTCGGCATTTTCCCACTATTTTGGCACTTTGAGTTCAAGTTCTCCATCATGTGGGTACTCTGCATCATCTTCAACCCCAGGAACGTGGTTTATAATGAATCACTTTCTTATTCTATATAGGGGTTGATGATCACCTAGTTGACAAGATCCTTGATCCATCCTATCTTGATGGTGGATCCCAGCCCTTCAGCCGCCTCCAAAGCATTCTAAAAAGTTCTGGAACTTCAACAACAGCATGGGTTGGTGAAGCCGGAGGGGCTTATAACAGTGGTCATAACCTTGTCACTAATGCATTTGTGTTTAGCTTTTGGTATGGCCCCCTAGATTGTTCATTTCAACATCCTTTTGTCTATTTTATCTTTTGGATGTTCTGATAAGAGCTGAACTTGTTTTATGCCTCCCAAACAGGTACTTGGATCAGCTTGGGATGTCATCCTCTTATGATACAAAAACATACTGTAGACAGACATTGATTGGTGGAAATTATGGCCTACTCAACACGACCACCTTTGCTCCAAATCCTGATTATTACAGGTTATTCTCCAAATCCTTTTGACTTCCCCACTATCACAGTAGCACCACTGTAACCCTAGTAAAAGGAAATCTCTGCTGTTTTGCATAAGGGAAATGATCCCAAAAAAAAAAACAAGGAAAAAAAGGAAAATTTATTTCTACACATACACTGTCAGTGCTCCTTTCAAGTATATAATATCTTGAATTGGCATATTTTAGCATGTACATATTCATATATAATTGTTGTTGCTGTTCTTGTTGATATTACTATGCAGTGCACTTCTTTGGCACCGTTTAATGGGAAGAAATGTTCTATCAACAAGCTTCTCCGGGACAAATAAAATACGTGCTTATGCTCACTGTTCTAAAATATCTGTAAGTAAAATCAATATTTCAATCAACTAAACAAGCACACACTCAGCACTCATGCAGGAATTTTTGTGTGTAAATTGATATTTATCTGTACTTGCCTAATTAATTGGGTTTACAATATTACAGGCAGGGATCACATTGCTCTTGATCAACCTAGATGGTAACACAACAGTTCAAGTTGGCGTTTCAGTTGAAAATGCTACCACAAATGGGACATCAACACTGCAACAGACACACCTAACTCGAAGAACAAAATTTGCTAGGATACCTCACCATTTTAAAATTGGTAAAAATACCAGAGAAGAATACCATTTAACGGCAAAAGATGGGGATTTACACAGCCAAACAGTGCTTCTAAATGGGAAAATTCTGACTCTAAATTCTTCTGGTAATATTCCTCCCTTGGAACCTATACGCGTAAACCTATCAGAACCAATTACTGTTGCTCCTTTCTCTATTGTATTCGTTCACATTCACAGCATTCATGTTCCTGCTTGTAGGTAGATGTTTCCATATAATAATGTACAAATTCTGTTTGTTGATTTCAGTAAATAAGATTTGGAATTTGAATGAAATTCCTTTTCTATCTATTTCTGAAAGAAAGGAATGTGCAAAACTTGATAGCTAGATGAAAAGATACTTAAACAAAGGTTTTTGGGATTGAGCATTCTATATCAATAAAAATTGACCAGAATGAAACATGAGATCATCAAATCAGTGTGAAGTTTGGTTTCAAAGTTTTAATATCAGTGTCACCTTGTGCATTATGACTTTACCTCCAAGCATGGTCTTTTTAACAAGTGGAGTTACCATGCGTATAGATATGAAGATAACAGTCAAAATCTTGAATTGGGTTCATTGTTATAAGAAGAGATTTGGAAGTAAAGAAAGGACAATCTTGTATCCATTTCAGTCCAACATGATTTTCTGATTAAATCAATGGAATGGACAGACATTACTCTTATTATTCAATTAATTTAAACCACGACATTCAACTGTATTAAACACTAGAAACCTCTAGCGGAAAAGTGACACAGAATTAGATATGGAGTTGAAAAACATGAATTACAACCACGCAAAGGAAGCTCAATTAAATTCCATTAATCAGCTCTAAATTGGAGTATCACAAGACTGGGCTTGGAGCTGAGACTTGCAATCAAGATGACTGGGCAAGAAACCTGGCCTCTATCTGAATTCCAGGGTTTTCTAGTTTATAGCCATGACAGAGTGCCCACAGATCAGAAACTTGATCCACGTTGCAGATTATTGGCAATGAATCCAACTTTCCCTACGAATTCAAACAGAAAAATAGAATTACAAAATTAAAGACATGAGTTGAAAAAAGAAGCTTGTGATCCGCAATAAACACACCCCCCCCCCCCCCCCCAAAAAAAAAAAATAGAATTACAAAATTAAAGACATGAGTTGAATCAAACGTTTTTCTTCTCTGTTTTTTGGCCAAATGAGTTGATGACCTCACTAACAATTTGTTAGGAAAAGTGGGTTTTTTTAGCAGAATAATTAGTTATCTTTGAGCTAAAATTAAAGTGGATCCTACACGTTAATTTTGGTGAGTCCATATGAAAATATGTTTTCCATCATGAGGATTTTGAAATCATGTATTGGGATGCTCAAAACTACTAAGAAGCGAATGAGAAATTGCCTCCCAACATCACTACTTGAAAAACAGTAACAAATGTTTGAAGGTTGTAAAATGTTTGTGTCCCACATAAGATGGGTGCATATGGAAATATCTTAAACCATTTTTTGTAAGTTTCAGTTTTCTGTAATTTTCAAACAATAAATTTTGTTTTCTTAAAACAGTTTCTGGAAATATCTTAAACCATTTTTTGTAAGTTTCAGTTTTCTGTAATTTTCAAACAATAAATTTTGTTTTCTTAAAACAGTTTCTGATTTTCCTTTCATTTGGCAAAACTATTTTAATAAATTTAGGTTAACAAGTTTTTGGGTAGTGACTTTGGAGATATATATTGATTGGGTTCAAGATTTTCGATCTCTCTGTTGTGGCGAGTGGATAGATGAGAAATGCTCGGAGTCGGATTAGTTTACGTGCTGATGTGTTAATGTTAGTTTTAAAATTAATAGTTGTTTTATTAATTTTATCTAAATTTTAAAAATGAGTTATGTTAATTTGGCAAAACAACCTGGTGCACCTAGTACAGTGTTGGGTTGCATTAATGAGACTCTTTGATGAAGTTTCTAATTTTAGAACATGAAAATGGAGAGGGAGAGAGAATATCAGACGTGACATTGTTTCTTTAATTGCGATTTATGGTTGGAAGAGTTAAAATTGGTGCGAAAATAGTTACACATTTTTTCTTTTTATTACTCCACACTTGGTGACATGATTAAGGAAAAGATTAGGTCAAGTTTTATATATTACAGGATCAGGGGATAAAGTCCTAGTATCCTAATAAAAAACATAAACAATAAAGAAATTATGCTAGAAAACAAAAATAATAAAAAAAAATAAAAAAATGACAAACTTGAATTTTAGTAAACTAGAAAGCTTGAAAACAATATACAAGCAAATGAAATTTTTTTGTGCAAATTTATTAATGATCTAGTACTGGTGCTATTCAAGATGTCAAAGTCTGTTCTTACACTCGGGATAAGTGAGCACACGCTGTAGAGACCTGAAAATTGAGGATAATTTTTTTTTTCTTTGCTGGTAGGGCATTATTCATGCACCGTTTGTCAGTAGGGCGTTACACATGCACTTTTAGACGTAAGACATGTTTAGGAGCATATTTTGAGTATGCCATAGAATAGGAATATGCTTAGATTGTTAAAATACACATCCTGTAAAAATTTAAGCCTATTCAGAGACAATTTCAAAAATAGGACCAAAAGGGCATCCCAAGTAGAACCGGCCAAACTCGGTCACAGGCGAAAATTTATTTTTTAAAAAATTTCATTTAAAATAATTTTAAGAACTTTGGCTAAAACAAAATGTCGAATTGAGACGTTTTAGAACAGGTTATAGTGTAACAGGTTCTCGGATTCATTAAGGGCAAAAAGGTCATTTTGACCTTTTGCCCCTTTAGTATAAATACAATCGCTTAGTGTTAAAAATCACAATTTTGGGCTGGAGAAAGAGCAGAAGTCGTGCATGGGAGAGAAAAGGTGAGAAAACCTAGGGTTTTCAAGTTTCAAACCACCAAAACACACATCTAAGCTTGGATTTTCGCAAAGGTTCCTTCTAGGAAGTTGTTCCTCTAAAAAAGGACTATATTCTCACAGATCGGTTCAGTTGCATAAAGAACACAACTCCTTCGGTTTGAGAAAAACCATTCTAGGTATGATATTTTCCTAAGTAGGGAATAGAGTTGAGTTTATTTGCATTTGTATGAATTGATTGTATGATATATGTACTTACTTGATGTTAGAAAGTCATTTAGTATATAGTTACTTTGAAAACTTAGAGTTGAGAGTTAGTGTACTTGAGTGTTCTTTGAGAATTTGGAAAAGTGATAAACATGAACCATGACTATAAGTGAAATTCATTGTATTCCAGCTTAGGTTCATGTAGACAAGATCTTGTAGTTTGAAAGTTATGATTTATTTAAGGTATTGGTGCTTTATGTATTTTGTAATCTTTGAGAATTTGTCAAAGTGATGAACATGTAACTTGTTTATATGTTTGATTCATTGCATTCTAGCTATTGTTCATGTAGAGAAACTTTTGTGGTTTGAGAGTTATGATTTATTCCATGAGTTGGTGGTTTGTGGATTTGTATTTTCTTTGAGAAATTGTTAAAGTAATGAACATGAAACTTGCTCATATGTTAAATTCATTGAATTGTGACTTACATTCATGTAGACAAAGTGTTGTGAATTTGAAGTTATGTTTTACTTTATGAATGAGGCATATTTTAAGTTATATAATATGTGGTTGATGAAATGTCCCATAGAATTTGTATTGAGAAAAATCAAGGCATGTTGGCATGGTGTGAATTCTTTGAAAACATAGTGTAGGTTGAGCACTTGGTGCTATGCATTATGAGGGTGTAGATCCTGTGGTGAAAAACTCAAAATTGGCCATTGCATTGGTGCCCAGTATCCAACGGGAGTGATCCGTGAATGGGACATTGGTACTCTGACCCAACGGGAGTGATCCGTGAATGAGACATGGGTGTGGCAGAGAGTTTGCATGAGTGTGTCACGTATATCACTAATCATTGTATTGATGAATTGGAAGGCTTGTAGATTATAAATGTACACTTGCACATGCCACGCCTTAACTTTGTTCCTTGCATTAACATTGTGTCACACCAGCAATTGAGCTAACCCCTCGTGGGATATCATATTACAGATGAGGTTCCCGGTACTTGAGACTTGATGAAATCTTGAAGGAAGGAGGGGAAAAGAACTAGGAAGGATATTTGGTCCTTGGGGCATATTTTGTACATATGGGCATAAGCCCAAAAGACTTACATTTTAATTTGGAAGAATGGTGAATTATAAGCCTTGGGCTAATTTGTAATGTAAGGGCTTAAGCCCAAATGACATGTAGGATATATTTATATGATGTGCCTTACATGTATATATGTTGAAAGAAACGAATGTATATTTAATTTCCATGAGATTGTGGCCATCGAGTGAGGATGGAATATGCAAGCCCTTAATTATATAAAGAATTGTAAAATATTAGGTGGAAAAATGCTTAGAAAACAAAGGAGGTTATACTAAACATTTTGTGGAATTAAGGAGGGAATTAAGTGTGTAAAACACCATTTAAATAGGTGAGAAAAATTCTAAAAGGTTGGGGTTAAATAGCTGGAAGAATTAGAAGGAACGTCAAATGACATACAACATGCCTTAATTCCGATTCTGCAAAATTATTTCTATAGATCAACCCACTTTGTGAGACTATAACTTTTTGGCCTTTTTGAATTAATTAAAGTGACTTACATTTCTAGATAGGTCTATCTCTTAACTTTTTTTTTTTTTTTTTTATATATCATGGACTTTGAAAGCTTTTAAAATGAGAAAGTTATATTGATATTGCTCCAAGTATGCAAAATCTAACCTATGGGTAGTTTTTTTTTATCATAACTTGAGTTCTACATAGAATTTTTGAGTGATTCAAAATGGTATAGAAACTCGACTCAATAAGGAAGACTTTGGCACATATTTCATTACATTTGGATCTGTAGATTAAGAGAAAAGTCGATTTGAATCAGAGGGTTAAGCGCAACATTTTTTCTGAAACTAAATTTTTGCTCCAGGTGAACAATAACTTTCAATGTTACTATTCACTTTTAGCTACTGGTTTGCTCGGGTCGCTGTTCATCTAAAAAAAATTTTTTTTTTTTTGTTTTTTCATCTGAAATTTTTGATTTTTATACAAATTCATTTCAAATCTGAATTGAGTGATTCAAAAGTCTAACCTGATTGTCTCGACAAGTACTTTTGTTTAATAATATTTGCACTTTAAGACTCCAAATATGTTTGGGTGAAATTAACCATGAAAGGTATAAAGGCCTAAACAAAGTTTTCATAATGGATTCAAATGATTCTCAAACTTTTGTTCTAATGTTGGTTAATTACCTTAGAGTATGGAATAATGAGTTTTTCTGTTGAGAATTAAAGGATGTTTTAAATTTATTTATTCATTTTTCTAGTTAATCAATCACTCTCCGAGTTTATGAAAATTCGGGGCGGGACACACGCCTAGATAGAATTTTCCCTTTTCAATCATTGTATTCAAATAAAGAAAAAGTTAATTATCTAATTTTTTTTTTTAAATATTTAAAACACATTGTTTAAGATATAAAACATGAAACTTGGCTGACAAAGATGGTAATAGATTTAGTCTGCTAACCTTTTTTTTCAAAAATAAAAAATAAAAAGCTAATGTTAAGCACGCATTACAAGAGCTAACGACAATGGTTTCTTTTATGGCAAATGTTGTGCACACTTTGAGTCCCACGTCAGATAGGAGTCGGGCACTGCGGTAGCAAATAAGCACCCAGTCGTCTCTCTCTTTGCACAAGGCCTTTTCTTGGGCAAAAGCCCAAGAGGAACAAAATCGTGTAGGTCAAGGCCCAAAGCGAACAATATTGTGCACGAGGAGCCAACGGTAGGAGGATGAAAAAGTGCAGCAACAGCTTGGCGCCGTCTGTGGGAACGAGGCATGGTTAGGTACCTCTCTTCTTGTGCACACTTTGAGTCCTACATCGGATAGGAGTCGGGCACTGCAGCAATAAATAAGCACCTGGGAAAAAGCCACGGAGGAACAAAGCTGTGCCGACCAAGGCCCAAAGCGGACAATATTGTCCACGAGGAGCCAACGGTGGGTGGACGAAAAAGTGCAGCAACAGAAAATATTGTTTTTGAACTATATAATCTGTTTTCATAATAAGAATTCTACTTTCTCTTCACAAATAATTGGAAATTTCTTTGGAACAGATTATTGTACTACTTCTAGTATATGAATATGTCAAGAAACGAAGTTGATCATGTCTCCATGAGCATTGACAAAAAGCTTGTTGAATCATCTCAAGTGACCTTTAAGGCCTGTATTTTTAGAGTGCATGGTCGATTACGCAATGAAAATACGAGAGCTTATGAACCAGAAATAATTGCAATTGGTCCTGATGCTGCACCTTTTTGGCTGATGTGTATTCCAAGCTCGGCTTCCTGAAAAACACTCAAAGAAGAAGATCAGAGGACCACCAGATTGGCTCCGGTGGTAGCCGCTCCAATGCTTAAGTTAATAAACTGAATCAAAAGACTGTAATGTAAGCCAAAGAACGAGCATGAATTTAAAAGCGTACCTTAGGGTCGTATTTATAAGCTTAGTGATTCCTCAGTTGATTAGGATTTGGAGCCATGAAAGTAGGGATTTGATCATCGGAGAATGGCAGTTACCTTGTTGGATACTGCGCTTGAGCGATAACCATGGGTAGCAGTTTCCTTGTAGAAGACTGTTTCCTTATTCTTTGCTCGGTAGGGCGTTGAGGCGGTGATGAGCTCTGAACCTTGAAGGAAGCTCTGAAGGTCTGTGCTCAGACCTGTGAGTTCTGTAGGAGCATAGATCTGCTCTAAATGTGCTGTGAGTTCTAGAGGATAAGGGGTCAAGTATGTTCTAAATGGCCGAGCATCTTAGTGTGCTCTGGATGTCCGAGCCTTATAATCACACGTGTCACATGGGGACTGGTTTGTCATTTTGTGGTATATCAGTTACTCCCCCCCAAGCCTTAGTTAGAGCTTAACGTGTAACTAGGGCTATGAGTTTGCCAAAGAGTCACGCGTTTCATTTTTCCAATTACCAAGACGACTGTTGGCACGTTTATTTATTGCGCAACTGTCGCTTGGTCTTTCAAGGCCCCTCATTTTCCTAACCATCACGACGGTTTGGCTAGGTGGCCCCTTTGATTTTTTGAGCCTATAAATGGAAGGTTGGGGGTATGGCTATGCCTATTCCCCTTTGCTCTTGGTTTCCATAATGTTTTTCCGTCATGACAATCAAAATTTTTATAGAGATTGTTGTCGTTCGAAGCCTTCGTTTACTGCTCAGGCTTGAATTTGTCCTTCCGATTCTTCGCAGCCCGTTTGTGGTTGTCTCTAACATGAATCTGAAGATGATCAACGATCTTCAATTTGAGTTTGATGAGACGACATTATGGCTAATGGCAATTTGGTTTTCTGCCTTTGTTGTTAAAGCGAGGTTAACGGAGGCGGCTGCTCTCTTGTCCATCTTGGCATCCAAAGAGGACCCTTCTGCCTAGGAGTGGGAAGTCCTTGATTCAACCGAGGTTTGGAGTGTTTATGATGAAGATGATGGTGGGGTGTCTCCTCCCATCCTTTTCTTGGCAGAGGCCCTTGCACAAGCCAGCCAAGATACCGTGTTGAATTCTGAGGAGAATGAAGGAGGAGAATGAAGGTGTCGTGAGACTCAGAGCCCTCATCCTTCGTTCAAATCGAAGCCTGGGAAAGTGATGATGATGGCTTGGGATCCAAGATCCTTCCCCTGCTCTGGAGAAACCAGGAGAAAGCGAAAACGTCATGGGGCAGAACTACGACTTGCCTGAAACCGTTATAGCTTTTAGGGTTGCATTTTGTTTCCTTGTAAACCTTCTGTATTGATGTAGATTTTTATGGATTAATAAAATTGAGTTCTTTTTTCCAATCCCTGTATACTTTTACCACTCATCAATGTCAATCATGTTCTTTCAATGCTTGAGCATTTTCCTGAGTACTGTTGCTAACTGACATCAAAATAATATCCGCGCCCCAACTCTCAACTGAGAAGGTTCTGAACGAGATCCCTCCGAACTGAAATACTTGTAAATTTTGAGTGGATACCAAGTTGATTAAGCATTGTTCCAAGTCCCACTGTCCTGTAGTGTATAGATGGGCTCCAGCCCTCAAATTCTTGTAATCATTGTAAGTAAAGTTGTTCAAAAACCTATTTTAGGTCCATCCTTCCAAGCAAAGCAACTTGTAATAATTTGAACAAATCTTTGTTCTCAGAACAGATCTCCAGAACTTAATGATAAGAACTTTAAGCAATAAGATTCATAACAGTTGGTCAAAATGGGCATCTGACTAAAAGAATGCTTGCAACCATGTAGCTAAACAGCTGGGTTAAACTTTTTCCCTTTTGTTTGGAAGTAATCAAGTAGTTTTGAAGAGATTGGCCAAATTGGAAGGTCTGTATATCGAATAGAACAGACTTGAGGTCTGTATATTAAGATGGACCAGACGGTGCATTAAGATGGACCAGACATGAAGCCTGTACATTAAGATTAGACATAAGGTCTGTACATTAAGATGGACCAGACATAAGGTCTGTACATTAAGATGGACTAAACATAAGGTCTGTACATTAAGATGGACCAGACATGAAGTCTGTGCATTAAGGTGGACCAGACATGAAGTCTGTGCATTAAGGTGGACCAGACACAAGGTCTGTATATTAAGATGGACCAGACATGAAGTCTGTACATTAAGATGGACTAGACACGAAGTCTGTACATTAAGATGGACCAGACACGAGGTCTGTACATTAAGATGGACCAGACATAAGGTCTGTACATTAAGATGGACTAGACATGAAGTCTGTGCATTAAGATAGACCAGACATAAGGTCTATGCATTAAGGTGGACCAGACATGAGGTCTGTACATTAAGATCGACCAAACATGAAGTCTGTACATTAAGATGGACCAGACATGAGGTCTGTTCATTTAAGATGGAAACACTTCATGGAATATTTAAAAGAAAATATCTTTATTGATAATACTTCCGTAAGTGTTCTATATTCCAAGGCCTAGGAACAGGTTTCCCATCCATGTTCTCTAACCAATAAGTGGTGGATCTAATAGTCTTTGTTACTCTGTAACGACCTTCCCAGTTGGGTGATAACTTTCCCATAGTGGGATCCTTGGTGTTCTGAAATACTCTTCTTAGGACGAGATCTCCAATCCGAAAACTGATAGGTTTTAGCCCTAGTTTAGAGTGGCTGGCCATCCTGTGCTGATATGCTTCCATCCTGACCCCGGCTTGCTCCCTTTTTTCCTCAAGTAATTCTAAGTTTTGTACGAGCTGCTGATCATTGCTCTCTTAGTTGAAAGCTTCAGTCCTCAGAGTAGGCATACCGATCTCAATAGGGATTACTGCTTCGGTACCGTAGGCAAGTGAGAAGGGAGTTTCCGAGATTGCTGTTCTTCTAGTTGTTCTGTAGGCCCAGAGTACTCCAGAGAGTTCTTCAACCCATCTTCCCTTGGCTCTTTCCAACCTCTTCTTAAGAGCATGAAAGATTGTTCGATTAGTGACCTCTGCTTGCCCATTGGCTTGGGGATGACCAGGGGAGGAGAAATGTTGATTGATATGCAAGTCTTGGCAGAATTTTTTGAAAATTTTACCAGCAAATTGTGTACCGTTGTCTGAGACAGTCACGCATGGTATGCCGAACCTGCAGACTATATTCTTCCAAGTGAAATTCTTGACTTCCTTCTCAATAATATGTGTTAAAGGCTCTGCTTCCGCCCACTTGGAGAAGTAGTCAATGGCTACCAGTAGATATTTCTTGTTTGGTGTGGCTTTAGGCAATGGGCCTATGATGTCCATCCCCCACTGGGCAAAAGGCCATGGGCTTGTGATAGGGATGAGCTCATAGCAAGGCTGGTGTTGGTAGGGAGCGAACCTTTGGCACTTGTCACACTTCCAAACGTATTCTTTAGCCTGCCTTCGTATTCCAGGCCAATAATAGCCTTGTGTTAGAGCTCGGTGTGCTATGGTTCTGCCCCTAATATGGTTTCCATAGATTCCTTCATGAATTTCTCTCAGGACGTACTAAGACTCCTCTAGAGATAGGCATTTCAGCAAGGGTTGAGAGTAAGACCTTCGGTAAAGCCTTCCATTCATAACAAGGTACCGAGCTGCTCTAATTTGGATCCTTCTTGCCTTATTTTTGTCCTCTGTGAGGAGCCCTTCTTCTAGGTACTGGAGGATGGGAGTCATCTAGTTCTGAGGTTCTTTTGTGATTTGGGCGATTTGGATCTTTTCGATGCTCGGTCGTGGCTGGTGGGAGATTTTTAGTGTGGCATCTCCTTCTGATTTTTATGTGAGACGCCATGTTTGCCAAAGCATCAGCTTTGCAGTTCTGGCCTCTTTCTATTTTTTGGATAGAGAATGCTTGGAAGGAGTGTTTCAGTGAGTTGACCAGTTCTGAATACCAAAGCATCCTGTCATCTTTAATGGAAAATTCTCCCAAAACTTGGCTTACCACTAATTGGGAATCAGAGAAGACTTCGAGGTTCTGAACCTCATATTCCCATGCTAGCTTCATTCCGAGGACAAGGGCTTCGTACTCTGCCTCATTGTTGGAGGCTCTGAACCCCAAGCTGACTGCCTTTTCTGCTATGAGCCCATCAGGGGATTATAATACCAAACTGACTCCAGAACCACGGTCAGTGGATTATTCGTCAGTATAAAGCTGCCATGGCCCAAACTTTCACAAAGCTGGGCTCTGTCCTATAGTGTTGGAGTAAACGCAGCAATAAAATCGGCCAAGGCTTGCCCTTTAATTGAGATATGCGAAACATAGGATATGTCAAACTCCCTTAGTTCCACTGACCATTTGACTAATCGCCCTGAGACTTTAGGTTTCCTCAGTACTGACTTCAGGAGATAGGCAGTTGGAATTACAATGGGATGTGCTTGGAAATAAGGTTGAAGCTTCCGAGTATATACTATAAGCGCAAGGGCCAATTTTTCAATCTCAGGGTACCTTTTCTCTATGTCTAATAGTGCCCTGATGACATAAAATATGGGCTTCTGGACGCCCCTATCTTGACTGACCAGTACAGAATTGACAGCGTTTTTGGAGACTGCAAGATAGAGAAGTAGTTTTTCCCCCTAGACTGGTTTTGATAAGAGCTCAGGGGAAGCTAGGTACTCCTTCAGTTCTTGAAAGGCTTTTTCACACTCTTCTGTCCACTGTAGAGCTTTATTACCCTTCAGAGCTTTGAAGAACGGTAGACAGCGATTAGTGGATTTGGAAATAAATCTGCTTAGAGCTGCAATTCTGCCATTCAGAGCTTGAATGTCTTTCTTGGTCTTTGGCGACTCTAGTCCAATCAAGGCCCTAATTTGAGTGGGGTCTGCTTCTATACCTCTCTGGGAGACAATGTATCCCAAGAGTTTTCCCTTTGTTACACCAAAGGTGCACTTTGAGGGATTGAGCTTCATCTTGTACTGCCTTAGGATGTCAAGTGTTTGAGTTAGGTGCTGGAGGTGGCTACTCTTCCGTAGGCTTTTGACCAGCATATCGTCGATATAAACTTCCATGGTATTGCCGATTAAAGGGCTGAACATCTTATTAACCAAACGCTGGTATGTGGCCCCGGCATTCTTTAGTCCGAAAAGCATCACTCTATAGCAATAGAGACCTCATTCAGTTATGAATGTTGTCTTTTCCTGGTCTGAAGGGTACATCTGTATTTGATTATATCCTGAATAGGCATCCATGAAACTCATAAGTTCGTGTCCTGCAGTAGCATCAACTAGCTGATCTATCCTTGGTAAAGGAAAGCTATCTTTGGGACAAGCTTTGTTGAGGTCTGTATAGTCAACGCAGACTCTCCACTTTCCATTTTTCTTCTTGACCAGGACTGTGTTGGCTAGCCAATTAGGGTAAAATACCTCTCGTATCATCTTGGCCTCAAGTAGCCTTTGGATCTCCTCGTTGATGACCTGATGCCGCTCTGGAACGAGTGGCCTTCTTTTTTGTCTCACTGGCAGGTGGTCTGGATTTACCATTAGTTTGTGAGTGATGAGGTCTGGATCTATACCCTCAATATCCTTTGTTTCCCAAGCGAACATCGAGAGGTTTTTCTTCAGAAATCCTACCATCTCATCCTGCTCGGCAGGTGTCAGGTCTGGACCTATCTGTAGGTAGCGCCCTTGGGATTCCTAGCTGACCAGTACTTTGATGGGTTCTCCTATGGGCTTGGCCCTGCTGTCCCTTCCTCTGGGGCTTAGTGGCTCATTAACTTTGAAAGGGAAATCTTCTACCTCGTGATAGTGGGAGAGGACTGGATCCCCACATTCACGGGCGTGCAGTAATTTCTATTTGGGGGTCTTGACCATGAGTGCGAGAGAATGATATTTTCTAAAAGTTGGTTGGCATCCTCTGATTGAGTATACAGTCAGATTGTGGACGTATTTTAGGCACTGGTGAAGAGTTGAGGTGACTGCTCCCATCTGGTGAAGCCAAGGTCTCCCAATTATGACATTATATGGGGATTTAGCATTCAGAACCATGTATTCAGTTACTGTGGTTTTTTGTCTGTCCCCCTCTCCCGCAGTAGTGGCGAGATCGATCCTTCCTAATGGAGTATTGAGATTTCCATCAAATCCTGCCATGATTACGAGAGTGGGCTTGATGTCACTGGGGTTGAGCTTCATCTTTTTGAAAGGTTTGTAGAACAGTACGTTCGTCGAACTCCCAGTATCCACGAGGACTCTTCGAATATCAAAGTAGGCAATTTTGAGGGAGATGACCAGGGCATCACTATGAGGACAGTGTACTCCTGTAAGATCTTGATCCGAGAACTGGATTTTTGGTACTGGCTTTAATCTTTTCTCGACATTAAAGATCTGCATGACGCTAGGAATAGCTCTGGCCTCCCTAGCATATCGTTTCCTTGATCTGTTAGACGTTTTAGTTGCCGGGGAATCTGTATGAAGGATGAAGATTACTTGGTTGTTCTGCCGTTGAGGCTCATTCTGTCCCTCTCTCTGCTCTTGTCTCTGGTCAGGCCTCTGATCCGGCCTTCTATTATTACGAGGGTTTTGTCCCCTATCCTGCCTGATAAATTCCTACAATCGCCCTCTCCTTATGAGCTACTCGATTTCATGTTTGAGGGCCTTACATATGTTAATTGTGTGCCCACGGTCTTTATGGAAGTCACAATACTTGCTCTGGTCCCGATAGCTAGGATCACTTTTTAGGGGCTCTGGCCATCTCAAATTTTCTCGAGATCTGACTTGCCGAAGTATGTTGCTTGGAGAGGTGTTCAAGGGAGTAAAATTGGTGAACTCTCTTAGTCCTGAGTTATATTAAGTTCTGGGCACCACTATTTTTTCTGTGCTTCTGACCCTCTTCCTAGTTGTACTAGGGTCCCTCTTTTGGTCATCCTTCTTCTGGTCGTCTTTCTTCCTGTCGTCTTTCTAGGATTGCTCCTTAATCTTTCAGGAGGTGTCTTTTGCTTCCTCTAGGTTAATGTATTTCTTGGCTCGATCCATGAGGCCTGCCATATCGGCAGTGTAATATCCCGACTCGAGATACCGGGTCATATGACACGTATTACGAGATTATGAAAATTTGTGTAAAGATTTTTACACTCAACAAAATAATTAATTAATTTAATGATTAATTAATTAAAGTATAAGAAATATTTATATTAATTATAAATTTTATTATTGTATGTATGTATATGAAGTCAAATATGTGTACATGTATGTATATAATTAAATATATATATATATATATATATGCAAAACCTAAAGTGTGAACAGTGGGGTGTGAGTATATATGTAGGCAATGTGTGTGTGTGTGTCTCCATGTGTATTGGTGTGTGTGTAATATATATATATATATATATATATATATATATAGTATTCTTACAAAATATCAAGCAAAAATTGAATACAAAACAAAAAGAGAAAAAGTAGAATTAATGAGATTGGAAAGGGAGTTATTGAGAAGAGAAAGATGCAGGCTAGAAGTAGGGCTATGAAGAGAGTTAGAGAGAGAGGAGAGAGAAGGGTCGGTTGATTTTTCATTACAGGCAAAGCATGCTTGCTTCTTAAGGAAGAGGATCAGAAAGGAGCTAAGAAGCTTAAGGAAGAAGAATCAGAAATAGAAGAAAGGGAGAAACAGTGTAGAAAAGGTAAACCCACAAAACATGTAAAATTCTCTCTGTAGAATTTTTCTATGTATGAACTGTTTTAAGCCTTCATTTTGTATATGTAACATTTAGAACATGTGTAGACTCGTTCAAGCATGAAATTAGAACTTAAAAACAGTTGGAAAACACCAAACCAATGAATGGCCGCCATTGGAGACCTTGCTTACAGCAGGTCTGACTCCATCACAATACATCACACACACACACACACACACACACACACACACACATATATATATATATATATAACATTTGACCCAAACTATACATCCATATATCTCTGTCAATACACATACATTCCCATTTTAAAAAAATTTTGGCAGAACCTCCTTTGTTTTTTGAGCCTTTTTTCCCCTGATAATCACAATACATCATATATATATACAAACAGTCACAATCCATCCTCACTCGATGGCCACAATCTCATCAAATTTAAATATACATCGCCTAATTATACAACCGAAAATATACAACCATGATACAACCAAAGATGATTTAATAGATACATACATTCACTTCTGTCAATATACATATATGTCATTGGGCTTAAGCCCGTACATCACAAAACACCTCTCGGCCAAATATCCATCTATAATCACGTCTCATCTACTTAGCTAGACTTCATCAACTCTCAGGTATTGGGAGTGTCATCTGAAATATGATTCCCACGAATGGGTCAGCTCAACTGCTGGTATGGTACAATACTAATGCAAGGAACAAAATTAAGACGTGGCATGTGTAAGTGTACATGTATATCTACATGCCTCCCAAGTTATGCATACAATATAATGGCAATGCACAAACTACATCTTTATAAAACCCTATATCACGTTCACAAATTCATCAACACAATGCACAGGCGATATGCGTGACACACCCATGCATCTCAATGTCACACCCATGTCTCGCTTCATGGTTCTTCCCCGTTGGCATGCAAGTACCAATATATGTCTCGCTTTACGATCTGGACCTCGATGGCATGCGAGTACCAATGGCCAATTTTGGGTTTTTCACCACAGGATCTGCACCCTCATAATGCACAGCACCTCGTGTTGACCCACACTATGCTTTCAAGGAATTACCCTATGCCAATATGCCATGATTTCATCATGCAATGGTACAGTTCAAATGAGACATCACTTTCATAAGCATATGCAACATGCTTTAAATAATGCATCACAATTAAGATCAACAATAGCATTTAAATCAAAAGATTTCATCCACAAATCTACGTGTCATGCTCGATCAATCTCAACACTTACGCAATCCACATGTCACAATATCAACAATCCTTCTAAAACATAAATCACATCTGATGATGACTCGAGAAGTAAATCACAACTCCCAAATAATCATAAAGAACACGAAAACACAAAAACAATCAACTCAAAGTGTCTCAAAGCAATAACCCCTATGTGATCTTCTATCAAGCACAAAAAGCATTCAATCAATATGCACATTAATCCTAATTTAATTCTATTCCTTAGCAAAGTACCATACCTGATCGGGTTATCTCAACCCTAAGAAGTCGTGTCCACTACATAGTCTAATCAACTGATGAATGACTCAGTCCTCCTACTGTAGCTTCTTAGAGAGTTTGAGGTTAATCTTTAGTCCACGGTTTAGAAGTTGAAGAAAACACACCGGCAGGTTGATCGAGTCGGCCAACCATTTTAAATCCACTTTCATCAGATTCTTCAGCCTTTTTCCCTCAAGCAGATGATGATCCTGACAGATTCTGTCCCTTTATCATCCCATCCATCTTATCATCCCATCCATCAGATATTGAAGAACTTTCCCTTCCTCCAATTCATCATAGAAATCACAACATTTGAAAGTTACAGGTTTCCCTAACCTCTATCACTGGACAGCAGTTATGCTGTTTCTATTAGCCTGCTTCAAACCCGAACAGTCAGCTTCATCTATTACTGGATTTTCCCCCTTTGCATATGTTGAATCATATGCACAATATCCCAACAAGAATGGCCAGACCTCATTTGGATTCCATAAATAAACCGCTGGGCAACACCTCAAGGTCTGCCTGGACAATCTCCTCAAATAATTCTGCTATCAACCATGACCTATCTTCAAAACCTTCACATGATACTACTTGCATATTCAATTAATCCTGCGTATTACCTAATTATAGCAGCAATCATGAAATACCAGCGGGAGTTTGATAACAGAAATTCAAAGCCAAGATGTCTCAAAACCACAATAACCTCGAGACAATAATAGAAGTCCCTCAATCTCTTGTCCCTCAATCTCTTCTTCTATTCATTCTGTAATTCGCAAGCCAGTGAAGCCACCACAACAACAAAGTTCCAAAACAGAGAAAGATTGAGCACACCTGACATATTTCCAATTTTGGCTTCACCTCAGAATCCACTTCAACATTAGTAATTGCCACCTTTTCACAATTCCCAGGCTCCACGAACCCATTTGAAAAAAATGAGAATTCAGAGCTTCTTCTTTAGCTCCAAGCGTTGGCTTAGAATCTATGACCACCCGATGCCAACAAAGCCTAAAGTAGAGATCAAATGCGAGTCACAATCTAGCAACATCTTTATACAAATCAGACCTCTTAATCATCCATCCAAATTTAGAACTCTAACCACAGATTTCCCTTTTTTCCAACACATACACATATATAAATATATATATATATATATATATATATATACACAAATATATACTTACCACCTGCCGTAGCTCCGCTTGCCATAATTCGATCAGTGGCGTCCCTGCTTCGTGAATCAACCGAACTAACAAAATTCCCTACACTGTTTGCGGCAGCACCGTCATCGCACCCCTATCACAACTCCAGTGATGAAACCCCCAAACCAACACACCGCAACCTCGTCCAACAGCAAAACAGCGAGATTCACCCATCGCCAAAACCCATCTACTCTAAATCTGCTTCATCGCTTCTCCAAACCCACGACTGCTCCACTCTCCTTAATCTTCTTCCCCCTTTCTTTTCCTCCCTCTCTCTCACTCTTACCCGTAGCCGCAAAAACCCCAGCCTCGATCCACTCGGCGACCAAGCACTGCCTTTCCTTTTTTTTTCTTTTTTCTCATTTCTCTTTCTCCTTATTTTTCTTTCTCTCCATTTCTCTGTATATCCCTCCTTTATTTTTATCCTTTCCACCAACTTAAAGTCGGTGACAACCTACACTCAAACACACACCACACATTACACGCCACACTCCCCAAGGCTGCCGACACCCACTTGATATATATATATATATATATGTTTTTTTTTTCTACCTTACCATATTAAATATTTTATTCCACAAAATATTATAAAATACTAGTAAATTTGCCATAAAGTCGGGGCTCAATTTAATTATTTATTTACCAATATTGGATCTCGTTTGGGTCTCATATTATATTCTTATAATTAATGATTCGTATCAATTTATCCTGGCACTCGGTTAACCGGTTTCGTATCAATCCCCATATTATATATTTTTTTTTTCAAGTCTCTACAATAAACATTAGGGCTGACGTCATCATGACGTCAACATCACGTATAAAAATTGACTAGACCGGTTGGTTTAATGGGAGACCGAAAATTTAACTGAGCCCACTGGTTTTATATTTTAATTTAAAATAAATTAACCAAGACTCTGTCTAATTACGGATTGACCCTAGGAGTTTTGGAAAATCCTACTATGGCCCAACTGAGGGAAAATTTATTCAATTACACCCCTGGAAAAATATTTAAATAATTAAATAATTATTTAATTATTTTATAAATGAGATAAAATTACTATTTTTCCCCTAAGTCATAAATGAGGCAAATGAAGCCAATGGTATGGTCCATTTTACGAGACAGGGCCCGAAAAATAAAGACTCGTAAAGGGGTAAAATGACCAAAATACCCCTTATCCAAAATTAACAAGTTATTAGTATATTCTTACTATCTCGGACCTTCTGAGTCCAATGGTGAGGTCCAAATTACGAAACGAGGTACGGGAAAAATGTGACACGTAAATGGGTAAATGACCATTTTGTCCTTTTACATATAAAAGTCCAAATTAAGTTTTAGGAAAGCCAAAACCGACTTTCTTCGACGTTCCGGACTCAATGGTAGAGTCTATTCGACCAAAAAGAAATGTATAAATAAAAAGACATAAAATTTGATGAATAGCATTTGTCAGATGACTGTAAACTGAAATATTGCCGAAATATTAAACTAAGGCAAGTACGAGGAAATGAATTACGAAAAGACACGACACGTAAACATGTGAGGTAAATAACTTTAATTTAAAGTTAATGGAGCTACCAGAAGAGTATAAATTAAAATGAAATTTATTCCTAACACATTAAATTGTGTTCTAGTTTAAGATTACGAGCTAAATTAAGTACATACGAAATTATGAAATCGTTTTAGGATTTAATACGATTTAAGCATAAGTTAAGGAACATCGAGACAATATTATAATAAATGTGAAGTTAATGAGATATTTATGAATTATTCTTAGGAACTACAAGGAAAGTGGGAAAGCGCATTATTAGCACTAACCCTAAAGGATCAAGGTGAGTAACCCTGTATTTGAAGTGGAGATTTAACTCCATGGATTTTAAAGGTTTTAAGTTCAAAAGATATGAAGTATTTAGATTTCAAATTCAGTATTTACATGATTCAGTTTTAAATTGTTCTATTTTATAACCCTATTGTGACGTGCTCAGTGATTGGTTTTCAACAATAGTTTTACTTCAAATATATTTCAGCATGTCTAGTTAAAATGCAATTATTGTTAAAAATTCTGAATTTGCTTATTTTCAAGTATACGAAGATTTTACGAAGTTATGAAAAGTATCTATGAGAAAAAGTCACGTGATAAATGTTTTACAAGATAATGGTACATAAGCACACAGGCAGCATTTTGGGTTTCTTCGGAACTCATTGACCTGTCAAAGAAACCACATAGTCAGTATTTTTGGTTTCATCAAAACTCATTGACCTGTCATGTGAACCACATAGTCAGTATTTTGGGTTTCATCAAAACTCATTGACCTGTCATGTGAACCACATAATCAGTATTTTGGGTTTCATCAGAACTCATTGACATGTCATGTGAACTGCCCAGTAGAAGGATCTAATCCCTCAGGCATTGAGATCTTTCCATTTATACGTAATATGAGAGTGTGGTTCGAAACGGATTACACTAAGGGAAGTGATAAGATGTTATGTTTTAAGAATGGAAGCAGGTTTTTACCCTCATTTCCACTATGTATATGTTTTGAGTTTATATACTCTAATTAAGGAATACATGTTATGTTATATGTTTTGAAGTTCATATGTACGAGTTTAGCTTGAATACTTTAAATTGTTTCAAGCTACCTGTTTTAAGAAATGCATACGTTTCGAGTTCTATATACTCTATTTAAGAAATACATGTTATGTTATATGTTTTAAAGTTATATGTATAAGTATAGCTTGAATACTTTAAATGTTTCAAAGCTATTTGTTTAAAGAAATGCATATGTTTTGAGTTCATACTCTATTTGAAGAAGTACATGTTTAGCTTGAATTCTTAAATGATTCATAGCTATCTATTTTAAGGAAATGCATATATTCTGTGTTTCAAAGTATACGAACAATTGGTAGTGACTGTTTTACAAACTCTTATGTACTAAACCACTACCAATTGAAAACCCCATGACAAATGCTAGAATTACTCACAAGTTTAGATTAGCTTGCCCGAATTTTATTCGGACCCCCCTTTCAAGTGATTAACGGCAGTTGTGATTAGAAGACGATGATGATACATCTGCCATTTTGGGAAGATATGTTTAAGTAGTTTCTTTTGGAAACTTATGAACTCTAATAGTACATTTTGTATTTGTAGACATTGTAAGAATATGTATTAAGCCCATGAGGCAACTGAACATGTAATGTTATAAGTCTTTAAGTTTTAGTTATACTCTGAATGTGTAACCATGTATGCTATGTAAAAAGCAGCAGTATCGGACGGATGTGCATAAATTTAAAAAAGAAAAGAAAAGAAAAGAAAAAGTTTTTCATGCTTCCGCAAAACACATGTCGCACTACTATCCGGTACCACTGCTTATGTGAGCCTTCGCCCAAGGGTCCTCGGGCCTAAGGGTGGCGGTCGCGATGCGAAATCCACACAGAGTGGGTTTCGGGTCGTGACAACATGGTATCAGAGCTTAGGTTAGGGATTTTTGGGAAAGATCAAGTCCTGATTAAGGTTAAGAAACCATTAAAATCTACTGGTACCATACATGGTATCAAAGCTTAGGTATTAGGTCTTTTGGGAAAAGACCGAGTCATAATTAAAGTTAAGAATGATTAAGATTAGTTCTAGGTTGACTAAGATCAACTTAGTGATGATAGGAGATTCGAAATAGAATTTTTAGTTAGGTAAGTCCTAGGCTACCTAAAATATGTGAAGTACGTAATTTGAAGTAAAGGCGGGGTATGGGACCCGCATTATATGAAGTAAATATATGAAGTACGTGATGTGATATGAAGGCGAGGTATGGGACTCGCAATTCATGCATTCGATATGTAAAGTACGTAATACGTAATGTAATGTAAAGGCAGGATAAGGGACCTGCACTAAAGTAAGTAAGTAATTAGAAGTATGTGTACGATAAGGAGACGAGGTATGGGACCCGTAATAAATAAAAGTAGGTAAAACGAAAACAAGAAGGAAATGTGGACTATAATTCCACTTCGAGCATCAAGGATAATAAAATATTAAACCTTGAGAACACGAAGTAAGTAAATGTAAATCTTATGCGATAAATATGTGATGAAAAACTAACTATTTTGTGTTTTCAGCTAAATAGTGAATACGAGAAGAAACATAAGAAATCCCGAATATTTAAATTCTGTCCAATATAATTATGCTTGTCATTTATTTCGACTACTAGACAGATGAATATGATATGTAAAAGTAACGTATGAAGAAAAGAGACTAGAACTCTAAAAATCAAGAACCTATGAGGTACGGGCGAGTTTTCAATATATTTTCTGAAGCTGCACAAACCTCTAAGGATAATTAGGTACACGATCAATACATAAATCTCTGTCAATATATGCTTATTGTTTAAGCTTTAGCATTAGACATATAAATGTGATGAATGATGTAACATGAATTGGGAAGAGATTCTAACCCTTAAGGATTAGGAACAACCGAGTTTTGAGGACAAAACTCTAATAAGTAGGGAAGAATGTAATATCCCGACCAGGGATACCGGGTCATATGGCACGTATTACGAGATTATGAAAATTTGTGTAAAGATTTTTACACTCAACAAAATAATTAATTAATTTAATGATTAATTAATTAAAGTATAAGAAATATTTATATTAATTACAAATTTTATTATTGTATGTATGTATATGAAGTCAAATATGTATACATGTATGTATATAATTATATATATATATATATATATATATGCAAAACCTAAAGTGTGAACATTGGGGTGTGAGTATATATGTCGGCAGTGTGTGTGTGTCTCCATGTGTATTGGTGTGTGTGTAATATATATATATATATATATATATATATAGTATACTTACAAAATATCAAGCAAAAATTGAATGCAAAACAAAAAGAGAAAAAGTAGAATTAATGAGATTGGAAAGGGAGTTATTGAGAAGAGAAAGATGCAGGCTAGAAGTAGGGCTATGAAGAGAGTTAGAGAGAGAGGGGAGAGAAGGGTCGGTTGATTTTTCATTAAAGGCAAAGCATGCAAAGCATGCTTGCTTCTTAAGGAAAAGGATCAGAAAGGAGCTAAGAAGCTTAAGGAAGAAGAATCAGAAGTAGAAGAAAGGGAGAAATAGTGTAGAAAAGGTAAACCCACAAAACATGTAAAATTCTCTCTCTAGAATTTTTCTATGTATGAACTGTTTTAAGCCTTCATTTTGTATATGTAACATTTAGAACATGTGTAGACTTGTTCAAGCATGAAATTAGAACTTAAAAACAGTTGGAAAACACCAAACCCATGAACGACCACCATTGGAGACCTTGCTTCCAACAGGTCTTACTCTATCACAACCAAACCTTGTTTGGTTCACGAAGACAAAAACTATACCCTACGAACACTTTGAAAACCTACAACCGCGATCAAAAAGCTCAAGAAAAGCCCTCCAAATAGTAGATTGCAGGTACGGGTTTCAAAACCCAACCTCACAAACTTACCTCTAAATCCATTTTTTTGAATGAGGAGTGAAACCCCATGAGGAGGGGATCATAATAGAACAAATCCTATGGGATTTGGCTCAGAAATAAGCATTTACAATCGAATTACAGGTCTGAGTTATCGAGGCTTAAACCGAATCAATGAGTTCATTTTGAACTTCAAAACGAATGCCAAACTGATTAGTTATACCTTAGGAACAATTTGAGATCAAAACAGTGGAGATTGGTTGAGTAAAATTTCACGAAATTTAAGAAAATAGAAAACTGTAACTAGGGCAACGTAGGGAAAGAAGGGAAGAAGAAGATGAATAGTAACGGGTCAGGTTTGGGTCAAATCGGGTTCGGGTCAGAACCCGATCCATCGCACAAAAAGGGTAAGTTGGACGGTGTCGTTTTGAGATGTTATGTTTTAAATTATAAACATTAGGGCTGATGTCATCATGACGTCAGCATCACGTATAAAAATTGACTAGACCGGTTGGTTTAATGGGAGACCGGACCGGTTCACTTAAAATTTTACTGAGCTCACTGGTTTTCTATTTTAATTTAAAATAAATAAACCAAGACTCTTTCTAATTACGAATTGACCCCAGGAGTTCTGGAAAATCCTACTGTGGCCCAACTGAGGAAAAATTTATTCAATTACACCCCTAGAAAAATATTTAAACAATTAAACAATTATTTAATTATTTTATAAATGAGGTAAAATTACTATTTTGCCCCTAAGTCATAAATGAGGCAAATGAAGCCCAAATTAAACATATGAATAGTGAATTTTAACTATTTTGGAGATTCTAAAGCCAATGGTAGGGTCCGTTTTAAGAGACAGGGCCCGAAAAATAAAGACACATAAAGGGGTAAAATGACCAAAATACCCCTTGTCTAAAATTAACAAGTTCTTAGTGTATTCTTACTGATATACCACAAACATACACACCAATCACCTTGAGACACGTGTGCTTACAGAACTGACAAACTCGGTCATACAGAACAGTCACAGCCTTCAGGGCATTCTTATATATATATATCCCACAGAGCCGATAAACTCGGTCACACAGAGCAGGTGGAGCCTCCAGGGCATTCTCATGCATATATCCTCCAGACCTTAGGCTCTGCAATAGTCACTCAGCATTTCGGATGGTTCCAACCTTACGGTTTCCTTAACAACTGCCAAGCAGGGAATGAGGAAACCGTCTTCAACACGGAAACAGTCTTCAACAAGAAAACTACTATCTATGATTATCTCTATCTACGATACAACGCTCCGCAAGGTAATTGCAATCTCCTATGATCAAATCCCTAAATTCATGGCTTTGAATCCTAATCAACTTAGGAAGGCCATGGTCTATAAATTAAACCCTAAAGGTACGCTTTATTTTTATGCTCATTCTTTGGCTTTCAATACAGTCTTTTCAATTCCGTTTACTTACTTAAGCATCGGAGCGGCTATTGCCGGAGCCAATCCGGTAGTGCTCTGATCCCCCTTTTTGAGTGTTCTACAGGTCGTAGAGTCCAGATTTATTGCGAGTCGAAAAGTGCAGCATCAGTTTGGCGCCGTCTATGGGAACGACTAATCTCCAAGTGCTCTATTCACAAACTTCTATTTTTCCTCACCGGAAAACCATGGCCCCAAATCTCCGACTGCGACAGAATACTCAGAATCTGCAAAGCTCTCAACGTCTTTCGCCTGCTCCACGAGCAAGGGGACCAACGGTTGATCCCATGCGACAAGAGATCGAATCAATCAAACAACACAATGAACTGGTGCAGGAATAGCTGTTTGCCATAACTAGAACACTAGTAACGCTCACATAGAATCAAAGGACGAGTCCTCCTAACCCGCCAGTCAACATTGCTACAGGAGCACAACCCCCTATTACCACTGAGAATGAAGAGCCCCACGAGCAGGCTCCAAATAACCAGCCTGGGCACCCCCAGGGTGTTGCTCGCGTTGGCAGAGATCCCCAGCCGTCAGCAGCCCCAGGTTGGGGAACATCAGCCTTCGTCTCTGATGTCCATTACTGGAGCACTACTAGAGCCCCAACTCCAAGGGCTTCTGGAGCGCCTCCGGTTCCATAAGAGCCTCATCCCCAAGCAGCACCAATCCCTCCAGTTCGGAACCCGTTTTCGTCTGAAGGACGTACTCAGCCCGACTACCTTGAAGCCGAGGCTGTAAGACAAGGTTCACAAGAGGTCCGGTTCAGAGACCCACGGAGGGTAGAGGAAATTACCGAATCTTGGACCGAACAATTGCTTTGAGAGGTGCCCAAAACCCTCTAGAGCAGGATGAGTTGGCCAAGCTCCTCGGAAGACTTGCCACTCCATTCACTCACGTCATCATGTCAGAGGAAAGGCCCAGAAAGTTCATGGTGCCAAAGTTCACCCTGTACGATGGGGCTGGAGACCCAAGAGATCATCTCTCGCACTACCAACATACGATGGCTCTCCAAGGGGCCTCTGATGCTTTTATGTGCCGAACTTTCATCACCAGCTTGAAGGGAACTGCTTTGAAATGGCTCCACCACCTCTCTCCGAACTCAATTACCGGCTTCTATGAGCTCGGTAGGTAATTCCTGGACAGATTTATGACCAGCAGAAGGCTCCGAAGGGGACCAGAATTCCTGTTAAATGTCAAGCAGACTAAGGAGGAATCCTTCAGAGCCTACATTGCACGCTTTAATGCCGAACTCACGGAGATCACCGACTGCAGCCCAAGATTCCTTGTAGCTACCTTAACTGCTGGACTTGCTCACGGTGGCTTCAAAGACTCCTTGACAAAGAGTCCCCCAGCCGATATGGCGGCGTTAATGGATCGAGTCAGGAAGTATATCAACCTGGAAGAAGCCAACCGCACATCCCAGAAGGGCAAAGAACAGAGCCAGAAGGATAATCCTAAGAGGGAGGATCATAAGAAGGAGGACCACAGAAGGGACTCCAGCAAGAAGAGGGCCAAGAGTCTAGAAAAGAGAATAGCACCCAGGGCTGTTTATAACTCCGGACCAAGGGAGTTCACTAACTTTACCTCTCTGAACACTACACCGAATCAGGTACTCCGGCAGATCCGAGATCGGGAAAACCTGAGATAGCCAGAACCAATCAAAGGAGATCCCAGCCTTCGAGACCAAATTAAGTATTATAATTTTCATAAAGATCATGGACATACGACTAACTCATGCAGGACCCTTCGATATGAGATTGAGCAACTCATAAAGAAAGGACGTCTTCGGGAGTTCATCAAGCAAGACGGAAGGCAGAACCCCCAAGAAGACAAGCCTCAACAACGGCCAGACCAGAGGCCAGAGCAGAGGCAAGAGCAGAGGGAAGGACGAAACGAGCCTCAGAGGCAGAACAACCATGTCATTTACGTCCTCCATGCTGATTCCCCAATTACAGGAATGTCAAACAGGGCGAGAAAGAGATATGCTCGGGAGGCCAGGGCTGCCCCAAACGTATTGTAGATCTCCAATGTTGAAAAAAGGCTCAAACCAGAGCTGGAGATTCAGTTCACACAGCAGGACCTGGCTGGGGTACACTGTCCTCACGGTGATGCCTTCGTCATTACCCTCAAGATTGCCAACTTCGTGATCAGACGAGTCCTAGTTGATACCGGCAGCTCCGTCAATATACTGTTCCATGAGCCACTTAAACAGATGGGAGTGGACCACGACAACATCAAGCCTACTACTGCCGTAATGCAGCCTTTGATGGCAATCTCAATACCCCGTTGGGAAGAATCGACCTTCCTACTATTATAGGAGAGGGAGAAGGGCAGAAAACCACCATTTCAGAGTACATGGTGTTGAATATGAAATCTCCCTACAATGCCATAATTGGGAGACCATGGTTGCACCAAATAGGAGCGATCACCTCGACCCTCCATCAATGTCTAAAGTATGTCCACAATCAGAGCGTTCACTCTGTCAGAGGGTGTCAACCGACCTTCCAGGAATGCCATGCCATTGCACTCAAGGAGAAGACTACCAAATAGCAATTATAGTATACTCGGGACTGTGCAGATCCAGTTCTCTCCCACACTCCCAAGGAGGAGGGTTGCCCATCCAGCATCGAAGAACGCCTGAGCCCAAGGGGACGGGACAGCCGAGCCAAGCCCATTGGCTAGCCCATCAAAGTGTTGGTCAGTTCAGAGTCAGAGGGGCGTTATTTATACATCGGCCCAGATCTGACACATACCGAGTAGGAGAAGATAGTCAGGTTTCTGAAAGACAACCTTTCTGTGTTTGCTTAGGAGACCAAAGATATGGAAGGTATAGATCCTAACCTCATAACTCACAAGCTGATGGTAGATCCAGATCACCCACCAGTCAGACAGAAGAGAAGGTTGATTGCTCCAAAGCGACATCGAATCATAAATGAGGAGGTCCAGAGGCTACTTGAAGCCAGGATGATATGAGAAGTGTTCTACCCCAAGTGGCTAGCCAACACCGTCCTGGTCAAGAAGAAAAATGGCAAGTGGAGGGTCTGCGTTGATTATACAGACCTCAATAAGGCATGCCCCAAAGACAGCTTTCCACTACCAAGGATAGATCAACTGGTTGACGCCACCGTAGGGCATGAGCTTATGAGCTTTATGGATGCCTACTCCGGGTATAACCAAATTCAGATGTACCCTCCAGACCAGGAAAAGACAGCCTTCATAACTGAACGAGGTCTCTACTACTACAGAGTAATGCCTTTTGGTTTGAAGAATGCTGGAGCCACATACCAACGATTGGTGAACAAGATGTTCAGCCCACTGCTCGGTAATACCATGGAAGTATACATTGATGATATGCTGGTCAAAAGTCTGCAGAAAGGTAGTCACCTCCAGCACTTAGCCTAGACCTTCGATATCCTAAGACAGCACAAGATGAAGCTTAACCCATCGAAATGTACCTTCGGGGTGACGAAGGGAAAATTCTTGGGACACATTGTCTCTCAGAGGGGTATCGAAGTAGACCCCACTCAGATCCAAGCTTTGATTAGACTAAAGTCACCAAAAACTAGAAAAGACATTCCGGCGCTGAATGGCAGAATCGCGGCACTAAGCAGATTTATCTCCAAATCCACTGATCACTGCCTACCTTTCTTCAAAGCTCTAGAGGGCAACAAAGCTCTATAGTGGACGGAAGAATGTGAGAAAGCTTTTCAAGAGCTGAAGGAGTATCTAGTCTCTCCAGAACTCCTGTTAAAACTAGTACAGGGAGAAAAGCTACTCTTGTACCTTGCAGTCTCTGAAAACGCGGTCAGCTCCGCATTAGTCAGACGGGACAAGGGAGTACAGAGGCCTATATTCTATGTCAGTAGGGCACTAATCGACACAGAAAAGAGATATCAAGAAGTAGAAAAGCTAGCCTTCGTTTTGGTGATATCAGCTCGGAAGCTCCGGCCTTATTTCCAAGCTCATCCAATCGAAATCCCAACTGCATATCCTCTGAAGTCAATATTGAGGAAGCCTGAGGTGTCGGGAAGATTAGTAAAGTGGTTTGTGGAGTTAGGGGAATTTGACATATCATATGTGCCACGAAACTCCATCAAAGGGCAGGCCTTGGCTGATTTCGTTGCCGAGTTCACCCCGGCACTTCAAGACAAGGCACAGCTCATCGAAACTTCAGGAACCTGGTTGCTCTACATTGATGGATCGTCAACCGATCATGGCTCAGGAGTAGGCCTGGTACTACTGTCCCCTGATGGGCTCTCGTCAAAAAAAGCAGTCAGCTTGGGATTCAAAGCTTCTAACAATGAAGCAGAATATGAAGCCCTAATCCTAGGCATGAAGTTGGCTCTGGAATGCGAGGTTCGGAACCTTAAAGTCTTCTCAGACTCCCAACTGGTGGTAAGCCAAGTCCTAGGAGAATTCTCCATTAAAGATGATAGGATGTTTCGGTACTCCGAACTGGTGAACTACTTGAGGCACTCCTTCCAAAAATGTTCACTATCCAGAAAATAGAAAGAAGCCAGAATTGCAGAGCAGATGCTTTAGCAAACATGGCGTCCCGCCTCAAGTCTGAAGCAAACGCCACGGTAAAAATCTCCTATCAGCTAGGACCCAGCATAGAGGAAGCCCAAATTGCCCAAATTGCTGAACAACCCCAGAACTAGATGACTCCAATCCTCTAGTACCTAGAATCCAGGCTCCTTCCAGAAGACAAAAACAAAGCCAGGAGAATCCGAATCAGAGCGGCTCGGTACCTGATCCTGAACAACAAGCTTTATAGAAGGTCTTATTCTCAACCTCTATTAAAATGCTTGGCTCCAGAAGAATCACAATATGTCTTGGCTGAAATACACGAGGGTATCTATGGGAATCATAATGGGGGCAGAACAATAGCTCACCGAGCTCTGACTCAGGGCTACTACTAGCCTAGCATGCTAAGGCAGGCTAAGGAGTATGTCCAGAAGTGCGAAAAATGCCAAAGATTTGCCCCATATCAACACCAGCCTCATCACGAGCTCGTCCTGATTACTAGTCCTTGGCCCTTTGCTCAGTGGGGGATAGACATCGTGGGTCCATTACCAAAGGCCCCACCAAACAGGAAGTATCTCTTGGTAGCCATTAACTACTTCTCTAAATGGGCCGAAGCTAAACCTCTAACACACATCATAGAGAAGGAAGTTGAGAGCTTCACCTGGAAGAACATTGTCTGCAGGTTCGGTATACCACATGTGATTATCTCTGACAATGGGACACAGTTCACTGGTAAAGGCTTTAAGAAATTTTGTGAAAATCTCAACATTAGGCAACACTTTGCCTGTCTAGGCCATCCACAAGCAAATGGGCAAGCAGAGGTCACCAACCGAACAATCCTTGATGGATTAAAGAAAAGGTTGGAGCAGGCCAAAGGAAAGTGGGCAGAGGAACTCCCTGGAGTTCTTTGGGCCTACAGAATAACCAGAAGAACTCCCACCTGTAAAACTCCCTTCTCACTGGCCTACGGTACAGAAGCAGTAATCCCGGTTGAGATTGGTATGCCAACTCTAAGGACTGAAGCCTTCGAGCATGAATCTAATGACCAACAGCTGATTGAAAATTTTGGATTTGCTTGAAGAAAAAAAGGGATCAAGCTAGCATCAAAATGGAAGCCTATCAGCAGAGAATGGTCAAATCCAAGGTGGGGCTCAAGACGGTCAGCTTTCAAGTCAGAGACTTTGTCTTAAGAAGAGTCTTTCCAAACACCAAGGATCCCACCATGGGAAAGTTGTCACCAAACTAGGAAGGCCCCTACAGAGTGACGAAGGTCGTTAGGCCTACCACCTATTGGCTAGAAGACAAGACTGGGAAGCTTATTCCTAGGCCATGGAACATGGAGCATTTACAGAAGTATTATCAATAGAGATGTTTCTTTCTTTTTAATACCTTCATAGAATGTTTATCTTTTAATGCACAGGCATCTAGAGCCTGGTCCATCTATAATGCACAAGTCTTCGTACTTGGTCCATCTTTTAATGCACAGGCATCTAGAGCCTGGTCCATCTATAATGTACAAGTCTTAGTAGTTGGTCTATCTTTTAATACACAGGCCTCCAAAGCCTGGTCCATCTATAATGTATAAATCTTAGTACTTGGTCCATCTTTTAATGCACAGGCATCCAGAGCCTGGTCTATCTATAATGTACAAGTCTTAGTACTTGGTCCATCTTTTAATGCACAGGCATCTAGAGCCTGGTCCATCTATAATGTACAAGTCTTAGTACTTGGTCCATCTTTTAATGCACAGGCCTCCAGAGCCTGGTCCATCTATAATGTACAAGTCTTAGTACTTGGTCCATCTTTTAATGCACAGGCCTCCAGAGCCTGGTCCATCTATAATGTACAAGTCTTAGTACTTGGTTCATTTTTAAAGCACAGGCCTCCAGAGCCTGGTCCATCTATAATGCACAAGTCTTCGTACTTGGTCCATCTTTTAATGCACAGGCATCCAGAGCCTGATCCATCTATAATGTACGAGTCTTAGTACTTGGTCCATCTTTTAATGCACAAGCCTCCAGAGCCTGGTCCGTTTATAATGTACAAGTCTTAGCACTTGGTCCATCTTTTAATGCACAAGCCTCCAAAGCCTGGTCCATCTATAATGTACAAGTCGTAGTACTTGGTCTATCTTTAATGCACAGGCCTCCAGAGCCTGGTCCATCAATAATGCACAGGCCTTCCGAGCCTGGTCCGTCTTCAATACACAGATTCTATGATCTAGTCCATCCAAAGACAGAAGTTCCAAACATCTTCAACTAAAGTTTCCTAGATCGGAATACCTCAGAGCTGATACTTGGATTATTTGGCTTATGTACCAGCAAGCAACAAATACTACAGTACCGAGCAGACTTAAAGTACTTTGATTCAAGACTTCAAGTTTTATACAAATTTCTTTGATTTGCTCTTAGAACATACATAAGAATCATTCATCAGAAGTGCACAAAAAGGTGTTTTTACTCCAAAAGAGCACATTTAAATACAAAGAACATTAGATCTGAGAAGAAGAAACTCAATTTCATTGCTGATTCAGAAAGTTCACATCAGTACAAGAAAACTGGAAGGAAAACTATTACACAGAAAAGCTACAGCAAATACATCACTATGTTCTTGCAACATCATGGCTTTCTTCCTTGGATGTGTGTGAATGGGACTCAAGTTCCAAACTTCTATTACCGCCGTCGCCGGCTCCATTTGAAAGGAAGGAACCCTGAACCCCAATCTGCAGCAAGAAGCACCCAGGCCATTTCATCATCACTATCACTTATCTCAATACCAACGGATGATGAGGGCTCTGGGTTTCAGGAGACTTTTCATTCTCCACCTTTGTTTTCCTCAAAATCAGCATGACACCCCAGCCGATTCGAGCAAGGGTCTCTACCAAGACGCAAAGGGAAGGAGACATCCCACCTTCGTTTTCATCACCGATGCTCCAAGCCTCGGTTGAATCAAGGAGGGACCACCTCCAATCGGAGAAATCTCGACCGGATGCTAAGATGGCCAAGAAAATCTTCGCCTCCTCTAATCCTTCCTTGAAGACTGAATCAAAGGGAAAGTTAACTCTCGGCCACAGTTTAATCATTCCCAACTCAGACTGAAAATCGTCAATCATCTCTAGGCAAACGGTAAGCCTCTAAAAGACATTCAAATCCTCTCCCACAAGGGAACAGTCTGAGAGCAAAAGTAAAAAGATGGGGCACAACTGTATGCTCCTCTTTTATATATATAGACCCTCGAAGCCCAAAAGTCATCCAGTCGTACCGTCACAGAGGTTAAATAAAGGGTTGGCCTCAAAAACCCAAACGACTGTGGTATAATAAATGATGCATTAAACCGCCCTCTCGAGAGAAGCAAAAGGCAGGGCCACACATGCAAAATATAGACTTTTCAATCTTGTCCACGTTTATGTAGACGTGACAGTTTTTGCCGTGTCATTGACGCTTGACAGAGCGCGTATACAGCGAAGGTCCATCAACTTTTATGTACCCTGATCCTTGTCTTAAGGATCTGGAAGTAGAAGTTCTGATCATCCGAACCATAATCACAAGATATCCACTTATTATTACAAGTCTCCAGATTCAGAACAATCAGCCTCAAAATTTTTCAGAGGTAGTCTTCAACTATTGCCTTATTACAATGAAAGCAGCTCGGGATACAACTACCTACAGTAGAAGATCTGGTCTGATATATAATAAGTTCCAGAACAACGTTACTTGCAAAAATTTCCACAATCAACCACAAGTCAAGACACTATAGAGCAGTATAACTTAAGGTCATTCACAAAAGAAGAAGGCAAAAGCATCGAGCAAACGACTATTTCATTAAAGAATGTATATTTCAGTACATTGGAAATTCAAAAACAGCAAAATACATATTCTAAACTCCATCAGCAGGGGCAGGCTCATCAGCTGGTAAAGGTTCGGTAGGAGGGACATCAGCCACTTCACTCTAAATAACAGCCTCAGGAGGGTCAGATCCAGGTGGCACGATTGAGGAGACGTCGAAGTCAGGGAATTTGGCGAGGAACCGGGATCGGAAGTTGTTGAAGCCAAACATAATCAGGCGGTTGGGCATCCCTTCAAGTTTCGACCTTATTTCCATCTCATTCTCAATCCTGGCCTGTTGCACTGCATCATCAAGCTTTTGACGGTATTGATACCTCATGCCATCCATCTCCATCTGCAGCCTCTTTGCCTACTAAACGGCAAGGTTCTTCTCTGACTCCATGACGACCAGAGAATTCTGGGACTCTTTTAGCCTCTTTGCAGAGTCGTGAGCCTCAAACTTAGCAGTACCGAGCTGGAGCCTGACCTCGTCCAGCTCCTCCTGAAGCTTGTCAACCTCCTCTGAAGGGGGAGAAACCTCCGTCAGAGCAGAAAGGGTGTGCAAGGCCTGCAGTGTACAAAGCATACAATTCAGTACCAGCTAAAACACTTGGAAAAAAGGAAAAAGAGATGAAGACCAGAAGAACTTACTTTAACTTGAAGAGAAGCCAGATCAGCAAGAAGCTTCTCCGACTTCTGGGGCTTGAGTTTGACTGAGCCTTTGGCCCAAAAGTCCCTCAGAATCTTTTTGGCCCCCTGATTGACAGCACCAGGGGACACCGAAGATGACGCCCCCTTGCCCGCTTGTTTGGATGGGGTTGAGGGGACCACCAAAATGGGGACATGTGCCTCTCTCTTCCCCTCAGTGGGCTCGGGAGAGGTCGAAAGCAACCTCTGTCTCTTTGTCAGGAGGGGAGGGTCCACCGGGGAAGAAGCCTCCCCCACTGCCACAGATGAAGATGGCTCAGTCTCCCACCGTGCCATCATATTCTTCGCAAGCTCCTCAACACTTCCCCTGGCAGCCATCAGCTTGTCACGGTTAACAATGGAGGAATGATCTCGGTTGCTGGGCCATAAAAGCTTCTTGTATTGCTCCTGAAGAATAGAAGAAAAGCCCGGTCTCTTCCACACACTCCTAACTGCACAAAAGATACAGAGATTAATCAGCTTGGCAATTGGCGCACAAAACAAAATCAAAGCAGCCAGGGAGAAATTGGGTCTCACCCTTTGGCCTAGTGGTTCGAGGGAATGTTGAGAATTGGCCTTCGAAGTCCTTGAATTCCCATCCTCCTTTAATGAAGAAGTACCACTTCTTCCAAGTCTTGTTAGAAGAGGGCACGGAGGTAAGGGGTCTGAACCCACTATCAAAAGACATATAATAAAGGCCTTCCGCCTTCATGTATTTTAGATCCATATTACTACAGATCAGGTCAAGGGACATGTCCACATCATTCATATGCCCCAACACTATGAAGCTTAACAGATGTCTCCAACTATTAAGGTTCAGGTCTGCAGGGCAAAGGTTGAACCAACAAAATAATTGTTTTACAAGGTCAGGAAGGGGGAGTGTCAGTCCCATTTCAAACCAAGCCAAGTAGGCACAAATTTCCCTCTCTCTAACATCGCATGAGCGATCCAGAGGGTCCGAGACCCTAAAAGTAACGTTTGCAGGGAGATTAAATTTCTCCCACAACTCCTACAACATCTTCTCAGTGATTGCACTCTCACCCTACTCTCTGTGGCCAGATCGACCAGAGGTCTCACCAGCCCTATTTGGGGGCTCATCGAATGCATCAACCATCCTAACCCCCGGACTAGAGGGGGCTCTATCAGTCTATTCTCAGCTTCATTAATGAAGGGAAGATTCACGAGTTGAAGTTGACGAATGGCCCTAGAAGAACTACTCGAACCAGAGGATGACCCAGAGCCAGACATGGTGAACACGAGAAAGTAACGAAGCAAATGAAAGGGAATGTAAAAGGGGCTAAAATAAAACCTGAAATCAAGAAAGGCTATAAACACCGGATATCCTTCAACCTTCAAAATACGTCAACTAACGGTGGCAGTCTCTAGTACTGTAGAAGCAAGTGCAGAAGAAACGCATAAAAGTCCTTTCGCCCTCTTTATATACACATTTGAAATATGAGCCCCCCAAGACGATTCGACACAACGGTTGAAGGTAATGATGGTTTCTCAAGTATCGACTGCGCAATAAATGATCCATTAAACCGACGTCTCGAAAAAGGGAAAAACAAAATGTGTGACTCTTCATAAAACCCATAACCCTAGTTATGCCCTAGCTCTTAACTAGGGCTCGAGGGGGGGGGGGAGTAGCTGATATACCACAAACAGACACACCAATCACCTTGAGACACGTGTGCTTACAGAACCGACAAACTCGGTCATACAGAGCAGTCACAGCCTTCAAGGCATTCTCATATATATATATCCTACAGAGCCGACAAACTCGGGCATACAGAGCAGTCACAGCCTTCAGGGCATTCTCATATATATATATATATATATATATATCCCACAGAGCTGATAAACTCGGTCATATAGAGCAGGCGGAGCCTCTAGGGCATTCTCATGCATATATCCTCCAGACCTTAGGCTCTGCAATATTTACTCAGCATTTCGGATGGTTCCGACCTTATGGTTTCCTTAACAACTGCCAAGCAGGGAATGAGGAAACCGTCTTCAACATGGAAACAATCTTCAATAAGGAAACTACTATCTATGATTATCTCTATCTACGATACAACGCTCCACAAGGTAACTGCAATCTCCGATGATCAAATCCCTATATTCATGGCTCCGAATCCTAATCAACTTAGGAAGGCCACGGTTTATAAATTAAACCCTAAAGGTACGCTTTATTTTTATGCTCATTCTTTGGATTTCAATACAGTCTTTTCAATTTCGTTTACTTACTTAAGCATCGGAGCAGCTACCGTCGGAGCCAATCTGGTGGTCCTCTAATTCCCCTTTTTGAGTGTTCTACAGGTCGCGGAGCCCAAATTTATTGCGAGTTGAAAAGTGCAGCATCACTTACTATCTCGGACCTTATGAGTCCAATGATGAGGTCCAAATTACGAAACGAGGTACGGAAAAAATATGACACGTAAATGAGTAAATGACTATTTTGTCCTTTTACATATAAAAGTTTGAATTAAGTTTTAGGAAAGCCAAAACCGACTTTTTTCGACGTTCCGGACTCAATGGTAGAGTCTATTCGACCAAAAAGAAATGTCTAAATAAAAAGACATAAAATTTGATGAATAGCATCTGTCAAATGACTGTAAACTGAAATATTGCTGAAATATTAAACTAAGGCAAGTACGAGGGAATGAATTACGAAAAGACACGACACGTAAACATGTGAGATAAATAAATTTAATTTAAAGTTAATGGAGCTACCAGAAGAGTATAAATTAAAATGAAATTTATTCCTAACACATTAAATTGTGTTCTAGTTTAAGATTACGAGCTAAATTAAGTACATACGAAATTATGAAATCGTTTTAGGATCTCATACGATTTAAGCATAAGTTAAGGAACATCGAGCGATATTACAATAAATGTGAAGTTAATGAGATATTTATGAATTGTTCTTAAGAACTACAAGGAAAGTGGGAAAGCGCATTATTAGCACTAACCCTAAAGGATCAAGGTGAGTAACCCTGTATTTGAAGTGGAGATTTAACTCCATGGATTTTAAAGGTTTTAAGTTCAAAAGATATGAAGTATTTAAATTTCAAATTCAGTATTTACATGATTCAGTTTTAAATTGTTCTGTTTTATTACCCTATTGTGACGTGCTCAGTGATTGGTTTTCAACAACAGTTTTACTTCAAATATATTTCACATGTCTAGTTAAAATGCAATTATTGTTAAAAATTTTGAATTTGCTTATTTTCAAATATACGAAGATTTTACGAAGATATGAAAAGTATCTATGAGAAAAAGTCACGTGATAAATGTTTTACAAGATAATGGTACATAAGCACACAGGCAGCATTTTGGGTTTCTTCGGAACTCATTGACCTGTCAAAGAAACCACATAGTCAGTATTTTTGGTTTCATCAAAACTCATTGACCTGTCATGTGAACCACAAGTCAGTATTTTGGGTTTTATCAAAACTCATTGACCTGTCATGTGAAGCACATAGTCAGTATTTTGGGGTTCATCAGAACTCATTGACCTGTCATGTGAACTGCCCGATAGAAGGATCTAATCCCTCAGGCATTGAGATCTCTCCATTTATATATAATATGGGAGTCTGGTTCGAAACGGATTACACTAAGGGAAGTGATACGCTGTTATGTTTTAAGAATGGAAGCAGGTTTTTACCCTCATTTCCACTATGTATATGTTTTGAGTTTATATACTCTAATTAAGGAATACATGTTACATTATATGTTTTGAATTCATATGTACGAGTTTAGCTTGAATACTTTAAATTGTTTCAAGCTACCTGTTTTAAGAAATGCATACGTTTCGAGTTCTATATACTCTATTTAAGAAATACATGTTATGTTATATGTTTTAAAGTTATATGTATAAGTATAGCTTGAATACTTTAAATGTTTCAAAGCTATTTGTTTAAAGAAATGCATATGTTTCGAGTTCATACTCTATTTGAAGAAGTACATGTTTAGCTTGAATTCTTAAATGGTTTATAACTATCTATTTTAAGGAAATGCATATATTCTGTGTTTCAAAGTATACGAACAATTGGTAGTGACTGTTTTACAAACTCTTATGTACTAAACCACTGCCAATTGAAAACCCCATGACAAATGCTAGAATTACTCACAAGTTTAGATTAGCTTACCCGGATTTTATTCGGACCCCCCTTTCAGGTGTTTAACGGCAGTTGTGATTAGAAGACGATGATGATACATTTGCCATTTTGGGAATATATGTTTAAGTAGTTTCTTTTGGAAACTTATGAACTCTAATAGTACATTTTGTATTTGTAGACATTGTAAGAATATGTATTAAGCCCACGAGGCAACTGAACATGTAATGTTATAAGTCTTTAAGTTTTAGTTATACTCTGAATGTGTAACCATGTATGCTATGTAAAGAGCGGGCAGTATTGGACGGATGTGCGTAAATTTAAATAAGAAAAGAAAAGAAAAAGTTTTTCACGCTTTCGAAAAATGCATGTCGCACTACTATCCGGTACCGCTGCTTATGTGAGCCTTCGCCCAAGGGTCCTCGGGCCTAAGGGTGGCGGTTGCGATGCGAAATCTGCACAGGGTGGGTTTCGGGTTGTGACAGGCAGGGGGATTTTTTGTTAAAGAATCCCTGAAGCCTTCCTGTGCAAGACCAGAGGCCAGAGCAACTACCAAGAAACTGAGGCTGCAATCTGTAACCTCAGTGAGTTCGGCATTGAAGCACGCGATGTACTCTCTGAGGGACTCTTCCTTAGTTTGTTTCACATTTAGCAAGAATTCAGGACCCTTCCTTAGGCTCCTGCTAGTCGTGAACCTGTCCAAGAATTGCCTACCGAGCTCGTAGAAACTAGTGACTGAGTTCGGTGGGAGGTCATGAAACCACTTCAGAGCAATTCCCTTGAGGCTGGTCACAAACGTTCGGCACATAAAGGCGTCAGAAGTGCCATGTAGCGCCATGGTGTGCTGGTAGTGGGAAAGGTGGTCCCCTGGATCCCTTGTCCCATCATAAGGAGTGAACTTTGGGACAACAAACTTCTTTGGCCTTTCCTCAGCCATGATAGCCGGGGTGAACGGTGTGGCAAACTTTTCAAGCAGCTTGGCTAACTCGTCCTGTTCTGGAGGGATTTGAGCACCCCTCATAACAATAGTACGATCCATAGACTCTGCAACTTCTTCAGCTTTTTGTGGGCCCTTAAGCAGGATTGGTTGCTACGAGTCAAGCCTTGCGGCTTTAGAGCCTATATGGATAGAATGATCCCGTCCCATGGCGGGGAGATTACTTTGGTCCTCCTGGACTGGAGGTGCAGGAGCTACTTGAGGTTGAGACTCTTGTGGTGCTAGGTTTATTCCCGAAGCCCCAGGAGCTGGAGCCCTAGTGGTGCTCCGATAATGGACTTCTGGGATAAAGATTGGTATCCCTCTGCCTGCAGTTGTCGACGGCTGGGGATCTCTATGAATGTGAGCAGCAGTAGGAGGTTGTTGATTGGTCATGTTAACAGGTGGATTCAAAGGATTAGTTTCACGATTCTGAGTGAGCATTGCTAGAGTCCTGGACATGGCTAGGAGTTGTTCTTGTATCAACTGGTTTTGCCATTTTGACTTGGTCGAGCTCGTGCCACATGGGATCACTTGTTCGTCCTCTTCCTCGATCAGCAGGTGGTTGGGGTTGAAGGTTTTGAGGATTTGAGTATTCTTCCTTGGTCGGAGATTGGGAGCCATAATCCTTTAGGGAAAAGGAGAATAATTTTTTTGTAAGTAGAGCACTTGATTGTCGTTCCCACAAACGGCGCCAAACTGATACTGCACTTTTTGGCTGATGTGTATTCCACGTTCGTCTCCCTGAAGAACACTCAAAGAAAAAGATCAAAGGACAGATTGGCTCCGGCGGCAGCCGCTCCGATGCTTAAGTTAATAAACTGAATTGAAAGACTATAATGTAAGCCAAAGAATGAGCATGAATTTAAAAGCGTACATTAGGGTCGTATTTATAGGCTTAGTGATTCCTAAGTTGATTAGGATTTGGAGCCATGAAAGTAGGGATTTGATCATCGGAGAATGACAGTTACCTTGTTGGATACTACGCTTGAGCGATAACCATGGGTGGCAGTTTCGTTGTAGAAGACTGTTTCCTTATTCTTTGCTTGGTAGGGCGTTGAGGCGGTGATGAGCTTTGAACCCTAAAGGAAGCTCTGAAGGTCTGTGCTCAGACCTGTGAGTTCTGTATGAGCATAGATCTGTTCTGAATGTGCTGTGAGTTCTGGAGGATAAGGGGTCATGTATGTTCTGAATGGCCGAGCATCTTAGTGTGCTCTGGATGTCCGAGCGTCATAATCATACATGTCACATGGGGACTGGTCTGTCATTTTGTGGTATATCAGGTCCTTATCACCGTGGTAATGAAAAACTACAAGGGATGGAAAAACACAAATTGCGGTATCTTCAGTTGCTGCTTCTACGAAAAACAGAATCCAGTTTGGCTAAATACGTCGCGTCCATGAAAGGCTTGGAAAGAAGAGCACGAGAATGTTATGCAGAGTCCATCAACCTTAGTACTGATGAGTTTGTGGAAATGATGATTCTTGATGGGTGCTTTATCATTGAATTATTTCGCAAGAGTTTGTTGAAAAATGTGAAAGAGGGATCAAGATGACCCTCTTCTCCGGTTGTCTCAAATTGAACATGTCATATGCCATGATCTAATGTTATTTGAAAATCAACTTCCATTGTTTATCCTCCTCGAGTTACTGGAGTTGACGAGGGAACCACACCCCAGGGACAACATCGTTGACCTAGCCTTGATTTTCTTAGGTGAAACGATGCCAATTCTAAAAGAATTAAAAAAAGTTTCACCCGACAATTTCAGTCATCTACTAAGCCTCTTACACAAGAGTTGGTGTTCTTTATTTCATGAGGTGGTGTCCAATACAAAAAATGATGATGAATGGGAGTTCATCAAATCTACCATTGAGCTCAGAGAAGCTGGGATTAAGTTCAAGCCGCACTTAAAAAGAACCCATTTATTTGATATAGAGTTTGAAAAGGGGATCTTGAGAATCCCACCTTTGACAATTGATGACTCTACAGAACGTGTGTTTAGAAATCTAATTGCATATGAGCAATATCTGAATCCGCAGAATCACTGGTTGTTTGTAACTGATTATGTGATATTCATGGATCGCCTCATTAATTCCGCAAAGGATGTCGGAAAACTTTGCCACGATGGAATTATTAAAAACTGGCTAGGTGATGATGAAGCAGTTTCCACCATGATTAACAAGCTTGGCAACAATATCTCCATCAGCATTCAATTCTCTTACTCAAAAGTTTTCAATGACGTGAACAAGCACTGCAGACAACCCTGGAACAAATGGCTAGCAAATTTGAGGGAGAGTTATTTCAATAGCCCATGGACCATTATTTCCGTTCTGGCTGCAGTTGTGTTGCTTCTGCTCACTCTGATACAGACTATATTTTCCGTCCTTTCTTATACCAAGTAGGTCCTTTGTTCTGCTTGCTTTGCCCCTCTAAATTAATAATGAGTCATGCTGTTCTTTCAAACTTGAACAAAGCTAATAATTGACTGCATGCGTTTTAAATAATTATCAAACCCACAGGTTAATTAGCTTTAAACACGTGGCAAAAACAAAAAATAAAGACTGCAAAACTTTTTTTCTTTTCCCAGAAAGTAGGGATTACCTGAGAGTGCAACTGAATGAATGGACCACATCAAACTCCTATTTTATTATTTTTTAACCATTAAATATATAATTATATATTTTTATTATTATTACCATTAAATACATAAGTTAGGTTAATTTCGTAGATCCTTTTGGATTGTTAAATCCACATGCATGTTTAAATGATGACCAAGTACCCAGCAACATTTGGTTGACTTTTTTTTTTTTTAACATTATAAGAACCCGTTATGAATTGGAAATTGTAAAACACTTGAGTCATGTTTAATACAGTAAAATGAGTATTTTAGAAATGTTTGTTTTTATTTTTTCATTCTTTTTTACTTGGTATGATAAACTGAATAGGTAATGCCTATTTCATGAAATAAGTATTCCATTAAAAATTATTACAAGTATTTTTTAGCCCAGGTGAGTAATACTTTTTTTATTCTCACTAAATTGAAAGAAAAATACCATTTTACCCACTTTAGCCTCACTTGATCCTCTCTCACTCCCAATCTCAATTTACGTTCACAAAAAGCCTTTCTCTCTCACCTCTTCCTCGTACAAAAGCCGTCATTTCCATATTCGCATACCAGAATTCGTCTATCAAATCATTGTCGAGCTGTCATTCACTAGTGTTGTCGCTTCCGAAGAAGAGGAAGCACACGACTGTGATAGTGACATTGTAATGTTTAGCCATGCGAGCTCTATAGTATAGTGCCTCTACATCGTCTACACTGTCGGTGTAGATCACGATAATGTGATATTCAGATTGACTAAAGTGAAAGTGCTATGCCAACTTGCGTTCAAGATTTCAGCGATGACCGGTATTTTGATGGAGCACGGTGCTCGGTTGAGCACTTTGATGTTCACCACTTCGATGGCCCAATTTTTATGAAAATGTTGGAGAAGCCCTTTGAAGTAAAACCAATGAGCATCCTTGGAGAACTAAAGAAAGATGAAGTTCTATGTTTTTCTGTGAGAGATTAAATAGAGTTATATTCTACCATTGAAGCTTGCTTACTAGTTGCTTTAAATCTCTTCCTCAGTATAGCTCCTTTAATCCTTTGTATTTAAATCAAAGAATATATTACTCTCATTATCTATAAATGTGTGTGTGTATATATATATCTATACTACCTATAAATGTATGGATCTTCTTATGTGTTTTCTTCAAAAATGTTTTACACTAAGTTCACCAAAATACCACTAACACACTTCTCATTCACAGTAAACCCACTTCACAAATTAATGATTACAAACTTTCACAGTGAACCCACTCAACAAATCACTCCACAAATTAATGCTTACAAACCGTTCAGATCCCTCTCTCCCTTCTCCCCCAATATTTTGCCAGTTAGTGGATACACGGACCAAGGCAGCGACTATTCAAATTGCTTCTCCCTGAATTGTCCATCGGTTTCTCTCGGTTTCTCTATTATCCCCACTATTCTCCTGCAGCAATCTTCTTCTTCCCAATGCATCAAACGCCTTCGACACACAGTTTGATTTGGATGATCTCCTTAGAAGACTTTTTCGAACCGTCGACAACAATCGTTTAGGATTCTTTGCAACATAATTTATTTTTGGTTTGCAATCATTCATCTATTCTTGCAGAGATAGAGACTCCAAGTTGAGGCAAACGACGAGGTGGAAAGGCTTCTTACTTCTGAACCCATACCCACAGAACAGGTGTTGGACATTTAATTGGTAATTTACCTGATGCAAGTATCCTACTTTTCATATTTCACATGGTTTGCATCACTATTTCTGATCAAATATTTCTACTCCAAATAATTGCTTTCAGTAATAGAACATAGGACACTGGTGTAAGAGATGCAACATCGGGCATGGGTTCCCCTTACATGTCCGTTGATGGATGTTACATGACAATATGATAATCACCGATTCACCAACATGCCTGGAGAAGAATTATAACTGTGCATGCTCAAGGAGAAGGAGAATGATATCATCACATACAAGAGTCTCCCGCTTACTCACAGAGAGCGACCTCAGCGCTCAAATTACTGTGGCATTCTTTTGTACATTGAAACCTCACTGTTGAGTAGAAATTTGAAATTAATCACCTTGGTAAACAGACATCTTTCAATGAATGGACCTTTTACTCAAATTTTACAGTGTTCATATGTATTAAACTTATAATGACGTGTTTGGAAATAAGAACTTGGTATTATAGGAACACCATGTAATTAAGAGGGTCTAGAATTAGAATGTCTTTCGGTTGGGAATTTCTTTCAAGAGTGCATCAAACACCTTCGACACACAATTTTGATTTGGATGATCTCCTTAGAAGACTTTTTCGAAGCGTCGCCAACAATCGTTGAGTTCTAATTTGGATCGCCTTCGATCGCTTCAACTGCGACAGCTTGCTTAAGCTCGATTAAGAATCAAATGGCCTGGTTCATCCGACAACCTATATAAATCGTGGAATTGCTAAGAACAGAAAACCCTCTCTGGAAACATGGAAATTTCAAAGACCATGAAAGAAATTTTATAAGACACACTAAGCAATGAAGAATCTTCTACCTTCTCCTTCTGTTGTTGATCTGCTTTATAAAAGAGGTGAAAAGGATGTCATTGTGGGTAATGGAAGACGGTCTGTGGCCATTGAGCGTCAGAAGGATGGTAGAGTCAGTCTACCTAGAGCAAAGGTTGCTCCTGGTGATGTAAGTGGGCATAATGATGGAGCAACTGCAGTGAGCGAACGCAGTAGCAAGAGTGGAGTTCAAGAACGCAAAAGAATTAAGAGAGAAGAATCGAGTGGAAAGAAAATAGGGACTGACCTTATTGGTGGCAATGAAAAGCCTCTACTAGAAGGTAATGATCTGGTCCATGACATTGATTTATGGAGCTCTGAGCCATTTAAAGATCAGAAAATTAAACACAAGGGGCATAGAGAAGATGTTCACCTCAAAACCCTCTCTGAGCAATTGAATGAGGTTCGAATGGATGGTGATGATGTGGTATCATCTCACATATATTGTCATGGAAAGCATACCCAAAATGAGATAATTGGTGAAGAAGCAAAAACCAGCATTTGTGGCTACTACAGTGGACTGATAAGGTAAAAAGGCGCAAATTTCAAGCTATGAGAAGAAATTGAGCTACTGTATCTTCAAGAGATGATGGGGTTCAAAATGAGATGTCTGTGGTGTCTAATTCATTAGTTCAAGGTTCAGGTCGTCGAAAGAACCACATGGAGGAGGGAGAAGAAGAGTATGCTGAGCAGAATGTCACGAGGGCTCCTAGAAATGGGTGTGGCATTCCTTAGTCAAGAATTCATCATAAGGGGAAAACATTTCTTGACATGGCTGGAAGGAGTTTGTCTCGTGGTTTGTCCAACCCAAGATTAAAGAAAGGGGGTTCACTTCCTCGTGGGAGAGATGTTTCTGATACGCTTGTGATTTCTGACCAGTCAAGCTCGTCTACTAAATCTGAAGCACTGCCTCTACTTGTGGAAGCATCTGGATCTCAGGGTAGCACTGACAATGCTGCTTGGATGCATGATTATTCTAGGGAGTTGGGCATTTTTGCCGATAATCTATTGAAGCACGAAATTGACTTTGAACTTGCTTCAGAAGCGAGATCAGGTGATCAACGCAGGTTTAGGGGGCATCGCAGTGGTAGGCACCAGAACATGACTCAGAAATACATGCCAAGAACCTTCAGAGATTTGGTGGGGCAGAATTTGGTGGCGCAAGCTCTTTCAAATGCTGTTATGAGAAGGAAGGTTGGGTTGCTATATGTGTTTTATGGGCATCATGGCACAGGTTAAACCTCTTGTGCTCGCATATTTGCCAGAGCTTTAAATTGCTAGTCTCAGGAGCACCCCAAACCCTGTGGGTTTTGCAATTCTTACACTGCACATGACATGGGTAAGAGTCAAAATATAAGAGAAGTAGGTCCAGTCAGTAATTTTGACTTCGAAAGCATTATGGATCTACTTGACAACATGATTGTTTCTCAGTTGCCATCACAGTACAGAGTCTTTATTTTTTATGATTGTGATACTTTGTCTCTTGATTGCTGGAGTGCTATATCAAAGGTCATTGATCGGGCACCTAGGCATGTGGTTTTTGTCCTTGTCAGTTCAAGTCTTGATGTTTTGCCTCATATAATCATATCGAGGTGCCAAAAATTCTTTTTCCCAAAGTTGAAGGATGCAGTTATTATCTACACATTGCAGTGGATTGCAACCAAAGAAGACCTAGAAATTGATAAGATGCACTAAAACTTATTGCTTCCAGATCAGATAGATCTTTGAGGGATGCTGAGATGACTCTCGAGTAGTTGAGCTTGCTTGGGCAGAGAGTCTCCGTCCTTCTGGTTCAGGAACTGGTAAGTTCTATCTCTTTTTTGGCTCCCAAAATAAGATTTCCATAATTATTCTTGTCATATTACATCATGTAATAATTAATAGCTTGCTAGCAATTCTGTTGTATATTCTTGTTAAAGTTTAAATGCCTGGATATATATCATTCCAGCAACTGAGTTTCCTACGGTTGAGAAATCCCATTCCTCTGTTTCTAGAGCTTGCAACTTTTATATTATTCTTGCTGCCTGAATTGCTATGTTTATAGTTTTCTTTTTATCTTACGTCAAATAATATTTTTATGGTTCCAACTAATGTTTTGAACATTCATTTTAGATACACCAGTTTAAGTATTGATTCTGCAAGGTTCTGCCTATGCTGCATGTCTTCTTCTTCTTATTCTTCTTTTCTCCTGATAAGTGCTTATGCTGCTGCTCTTTCTGTGAAATGTAATAATTTCTAACTACTTATGATGGTTTGCCATAAATTAATTTGCATCAATTGTACTATATACAAAGGTTTATTTTAAGTTAATTTCTATCTGTTACATTGCTTTTACGAAAGATAATGAAACACTTTTTTTTTCTTCTCTAAATGGAGGACGCCAAAATGCTAAACTTCTGTTCGTAGAATAAAATTTATCAATCACCATAGAACTCTAGCAAGGTCATATTATCCTTAGCTTGCATAGTTTCAGAGTGCCTTAAACTAACCCTGAAACACAATTACCTTTTCTTTCCCTTCGCTGTTGTAACGCAATGTTCTTCAGTAAAATTAAAGTGGAAGTTCCTACTTTTTACGCAGGAGACTTTTATTCAATTGTTATAATAAATGTTAACTATTACCTTTACTATACTATTGTAGGATTAGTAAATTTTATGTTTTGGATTATGATGATTTCATTTTGCTTGGGATTTTGTTGTTCTGTCTATAATCTTGTGAAATTTTATCAATACATGTAATCAATTAGAGATATAAGTTCTTGGATTGCTCACGTGGTACTAGAGTGGGTTGATAAGTTTCCTTGTGATTTAAGCTAATGCACCTTTTTGCATACTATGTATCCCTTTGGCTTACTTGTCAACTCAGTTAATGTGCCCGTTTGGCTGCAACTTTAGTTTTTTTTTTTTTCCTATTGTTTTCCTGGTTTGTTTAGCTTCTTTAATCACCGAGCATGTTGTTGCAATAGATATCATTCTTTTCTCATTAGCAGCCTAAAATGGCCCATTAAGCCTAGACTCATTTGGGGCTCGTGCAAATTATCTTTGTGACTTGCGAGCCCGTTAGATGATAATGGAGTCACTGATCATATCCATCTTTGAACATTTATTTTAGTTATGTTTTTTTAACCTTCTTTTCCTGTTGTTATATATAGGTCTAACATATTATGCCTTGTACAAAAAATAGTAATAATACAAAAAAATTTAGGCATAAACATCACCTTGAAATGTCTTTTATCGAGCTTCTGACAATGTAAATGTTATTTTGTTGGTTGTGCATGAATCATGTTTTTCTGATGATGTTTCTGCTTCAAGTAGATTCATTCCACTGAAAAAACTACAACTTGACAAATACATAAGAAATACGAAGAGAAGAAACACATGTTTGATTCTGTAAGTCTATTCTTTCCACAAAATTACACAACACACAAGCACGTAAGGACCTTGTGAGGTAGATTTCAGTAGTAGGACTTACAAATAAAAGCAAAAGAAACATAGTTGAAAAGCATCCCGAGTCCCTAAAAACATAAATAAGAGAAAATTACCAATGCAAATTTTCACCTTTCAAAAATGTGATCCAACAGAGCTCATGAAACATAACTTCTTATTTTATGTGTGTAGCTGGAAGGGGCAGAATATTAGGGTATGATAGAAACTCTCTTAAATCTGAAGTACTGCACAGACTATATATTAGGATATCACATGAAGTTGGATCACCACCATCGGGAATCAAATTTTGGGGCTGTGAATTCTTTCAATCTATTTTCTCTTGTTTGCAAACATGCGCCATTTCTTCTTTCTTCTCTGCTCTATTGCAAGATCTTGCGACCATCAAGAATCATCTTTTGGGGCTGTGTATTATTTGCGCAACCTAGATGACCTGAGTTTCGGGGGGAAAAAAGGGTTGCTAGCTATATGGAATACGAAGGCAAAATCAGGGGTACTTTAGAAAGATCTTTTGGTGGCTCAAGCACAGGTACCCAGTCTAATAATAGGGACGGATAAGGTAACTAATCTATCCAACCTTGTCATTTCAATGACTCTCCAATGACTCTCCCATGCCTATTTTCTCGTTTCTGGAAAGGTTAGCTCTTTCTTTATAATATCATTACCTTTTGTTATTCTGATGGTTTATTTCTATAATTGAATTCCATATATTCTACTTGGCTGCTAAGAAACAGAGGAAAGGAAAAGAAATTTTAAATTTTGTAATCATTTGTTGGCACTTGGCTCTGTTTTAATGCTGAGGAACATGAGGGGAAAAAAGGATTTTAAAATTATGTCATCATGTCTTAGCAAAAACATTGAATAAACAAAACTAGGCCAATAGGTCTTTTAGGTTTAGGCTCTTGAGTTTAGAGTGATGCAATTCAAATATTAATTTATGTTGCTATAATTGCCTTTTTGAATTATTAGCTTGGAGAATGTATACTTTTTTTTTTCTCTAGATTATTAGATAATTACATTAGATTATTTATTTGCATTTTTTACATTATGTGCATTGATCCTTTCTTTTGATTGATTTTATGCCTTTTGTTGCCTCACAAATTTCCAATCCTTTTCGACAAAAAATGAGTTGAATACCCAGATATTGTCTTTCTATGTTTACCTGATGGGTTTCTAAATTGCAATGTGGGAATCTACCCTCCTGAACTGAGTTTAAATTATGGAACATGTTTATATTTTTCCTGCAAGATTTTTCATTCTCCCAAAAGCCTAATAGATCCTTATTTCTTTTGTGGTTTAAATTGTTAATTTTACTTGTCACTGATGAAAAATTCAATATTTTGCTACACTAAGTTCTTTATTTTTCATTTTCTTCCCCGACATGAGAATGGGAATTGCACCAAATGTTATGCTAGAAACCAATGGTTCTGTACCAATGTATATCTTTCATATCTTGTTAGGCATGGAAAGTCAAAGTTCCTGTTTCTATTTTAAAGAAAAAGAGAAAATAATTTGTGAATTTTGCCGATGGATGCTTGGTGTCTTTGATTAAGGTGCGGGTGCATTACCCTTGTCTTTTTCTCTTGAACTGATTTGAAAAAGTAGTATTCTACACTCAATTTACATTTTGGGGGGAGGGCTAAGAGCCTAAGACCATGATCTATTCCATACAAGAGCATCTTATGTTCAAAAGGACCATATGCTAATTGAATGGGGAGTGGAGACTGATATGTTTGACTTCAATATTACTGCTGAATTGATTGGGTTTTACATGCTTTGTTTAAAATATCCAGGCTACAGCAGTTGTCAATCTGGACTAGTAGACTAAAATGGTGCAGAGCTTGATGGTCACATCATGCGCTGTGTACATGATCAAAATGGGAATCATGTGATTCAAAAGTGTATTGAATGCATACTGCAAGATGCTGTTCAATTCATTGTCTTAGTATTTTATGATCAAGTTGTGACACTGTCCACCCATCCATATGGTAGTCGTGTCATACAGGTTGAGAAATTATCCATTTTTATTTATTATATATTTCTGTATTTTGGATATTTTGACAATATAAAGGAATGTATGTGATGAATGTGATTGTAAAATAGTACGACTTTCATGTGGTAGAGAGTGTTGGAGCACTGCAGTGACGCAAAAACCCAATGTATAGTGATGGATGAGATTTTGCAGTTTGTTTGCATGTTGGCGCAAGATCAATATAGGAATTATGTTGTTCATGTTTACTGTATTTCTTGGAAGTTCTTTTCTAACTACCGTGTTTATGGATATTGTTATATATTTCGACAGTTGAGGAATGTGGGTTTGATAATTTTTTTCTTTATTTATTTTTTTGATAAGTACAACACACTTTACCACATCCTCTATGAGATTTGAACCTTGCACCTCTCCTGTTTGGGGAGGGAGGAGATACCATGCAAGCTAAGAGCTGGTGCCTGGTGGTATAACGTAGTTTGGATAAATAAGTTAGTTTCAAATTTTACATTGTTAATTTGGACAACCCTTTTGTCAAATGACATTTTCAGTTCCTTTGGCTATTCTATTTGTAAAACGTCAGGAGTTAAACCATTATTTTTTTTTTGATAGATCGGGAGTTAAACCATTATGTCGTTCTTGCATCCTATCAATTCCCATGATTGGTCTACCCGTTGGTAGTTGTTAATATATTCTAGATGAATTTGAATTTGTTCAAGTGGTGGAAATGAACGTAAGCTGATAAAGAAAAGAATATCATGCCTCCTATTTATAATTAATTTTTACTGTCTTCATTAATTGAGTTGGTGTTTTATAGTTGACATGCCTGTAGCCTGTCATTCCTTTCCTTGTCATTATACCATCTTGAGTTGTTAAGCCTTGTGGAATCACATTGAATTGCTAATTTAACATCTAATGTAGGAAAAATTTGTTTTAGGATAGATCTAATACTGATTGACCATTAGAAAGAAACCACTTCTTGCAAGCAGTGCACCTTTGTATTTCTGTTTTGCTCCTGAACCAGTATTTGCATGGACATGCCACAGAGAGTCAATAACCCTTTTATTCTATTTTGTTATTAATTTTTTTTTCTTTTTGTGGGAGCCCAAATAAGGTAATCTTAAAAGAAATCAACTTTGATTCCAGTCAGTGTTAAACCCAGGCTCTGTGGTTTGATAGCTTGATCTTCTTCTCTTCAAGAGCCGGCACTTGAAAATACCTACCACCTGAACATGTGTATTTTTTTTTTTTTTAATATGATTCATTATCCCATGGTTTTTTTGTTAACCATACATGTAATTTATAAACTCTCCTTTAGGAGAATTGAATCTATTGTGCTATTTTCTATTAGAGCCATCTCCTAAATTCTTGTAATGTACATTCTATCTGGAGTGAAATAAATCATTGATTCTAAAATTTATCATTCTTTCTTGTCTATTTTTAGTTTTAACTCAGTTATTGTATCTACTCTTCTGATTGCTTGCATAAATTCTAACAGCACGTTCTTGAACATGAAAAGCCACTTGAACGTTATGCTATAATTAATAAACTAATGGGGCAGATAATTCAAATGAGCCAACAGAAATTTGCTTCCAATGTGGTAAAGAAGTGTTTAACTTTTGGAACTCCTGTAGAGCACCAGATCCTGGTGAATGAGATTCTTGGCTCCACTGATGAAAATGAGCCTCTTCAGGTTAGTCAATTGTTCATGTGCTCCCCATCACTGTATTAGGTGAAGAGCATATTCAAGCTTACCTGGACATTCTCACTTTCTTGTAGCCACATTACCATTCTTGTTCATTCTATGTCTTTCTTAGGCTGCATTATGCTACCTCTGATTTTATCCCTTTGGTCGGGTTTGCTTCTTATAGATTGGTTTACTAATTCAGGATGTGGCCGATAATTCAACACACAACCTTGTTGGGATGGAGGCAAATGGTTTTGAAAAATTGGAAGTTATTTCTAGAAAACATAACATAGACTTTTACCAATGATAAGATGCCACGGGAATATAAAAGATGCTAGCAACTTACTATTGTGCTACAATCGCTTTGGCAAACGTAAGATTGATCTTGATCCACTAATCAATGGCAGTTAGTCCCTACCATGTCTACCGTTTCTCGGAATTCTATCATTGAAAGCAGTGACATATGATGGTGGACCATAGATCTATATACAATCTATGAATCCATTGGACCTCTGGCCCTTTTTATGTTGCTAAAGACATAAATAGGTTTGTTATCTGATCAATAACTTGTGTGTTCTCCCAAGCAAAGAATAATATATCCTTGAATTTAATTTGCCTTCTAATTAATAGAAGCAATGAGCCTTTCAGATTGCACCTTATGACAGTTGTTGCTTCTATATATATATATCTCAGACTTTGCCCTCTAATTTATAGATAAATCATGTTACTGTCAAAATTGTAGTCATAGTGATTGGAAATCATTGTCTTTGTTTCTGTGTGAACTCTTTTAGTACTCTTAAATTTAGATCATGCTCTGACAGGTTTTATTTGGTGAAGCTTTCTAATTGTTTATTGCTTATAAATATTTACATCTCCTTAACCCCCCTTTTGTTTACTCTTGTTTGAGTTAGGTGATGATGAAAGACCAGTTTGCAAACTATGTTGTACAGAAAGTGCTGGAGACTTGTGATGATCAGCAACTTGAACTGATTCTGAATCGAATAAAGGTTCATCTGAATGGGCTGAAGAAGTACACTTACAAAAAACACATAGTTACACGTGTAAAGAAACTTGTTGTGGCTGGAGGTACTTAATTCTCTTGCTCTTGCTTTTTTTAGTTCTTTTGCCATCTACTCACACTTACCATTCATATATTTGCCAATTTCTGGTCTACCAAACTTTCTCATCATTTTTTTTTTTTTGACTATTTTCTTTTAGCTAGTGCTGAGCATTAGTGAGCAATTGAATTTTTTTTTGATATGGGGCTGTCTATGTGGGTGTTTTAACATTTAAGGATCGCATGCATTTTAATTGGGCACATAATTGATAATTTGATGATGTCACATATTTGTGAAACATGTTTTTTTTAAAATAAAAAATTTATGAGAAGTGCATTAAATGTTAGAATATAGAAATAACACATATAATTTTAATTAGTGTTAGTTTATTGTATGATTCCATTAATGTGAAAAGATTTCTCTAACAAAGTTCGGAATCTCTTGTAGAAAGGAGGATTGGTATTCTATCTTAATACTCTGCATAGATGGTACAGGGAAGAAGTTGTTTACATATGGGAGAAGAGCTTGTCAGTAGTAAAACAAGAATTTTTAGCATAAGAGTGTAGGAGCTAAAACATAAAAATAAATTTGAGAAAAAAATCTTAATGAAACTTCGAAGCCGATTGTTCATTACTCCTATATCTCCAATTTATTTTATTTTATGTTTCTTAAAGAATAAAAAATATTATGAATATGGATTAAAGAATAAGCTCATCCTCTATGCACCTATGTGCTTTTTATACTACAAGTTATGATAACTTGTGGTTCATTAACATTTGCCAACATTCTCTTTGATTTCCCAATTATGCTCATACTCTTTCTTTGTCTAATAATATTTGAGAAGGGTGTTCAGGGTGCTGGGAAGTGATATGAATAATGACGTGAGTAGTACCTTGGCTCTTTTTGGTAGTCTTTTTTTCTTTCTTTAAGTTTGAATCTTATTGGAGAAAAGGACTGTACTTATGAAAGTAGTGTTTTTTTAATGATTTAAAAGAGTGGTTAATAAGACTTGGTTGCAAGTGTAGAAAAATAGGAACAGAAAAAATAGAGAGAAAGGAGAATCTAACAAAAAGCACATTAGAAAAAATAAATGTGTATTGTTATGTATATTAATGCGTTCGTTACTTTGTTCATGTTCTTTCTTTTCCATTTGTATTGATGGGGCATAATAGAACTAATGGTGCACCTGAATATAAGAAATTAACATTATCCATTATCAAACTGGTTTTAATTATTTTTGTTTTCATTTTTTTAACGATGAAATTGGATACTAAACATGTTTTTTATTTTAAAGGGGAAAAGAATTGAAAATAGAAAATGTTACGAAATGTCACATTCAGGTTGATATAGAAAATGTTATGAAATGCCACATTCATGTTGTGTTTATGGCATGTTGGTGGTTGTGTCAAAAATCCAACCCCTATCACAAAATTTCACCATCTATTTATTTTTTTTATAATTATTCGTTATTTTCGTCTTTACTCTCTCCCCACCTCTCCCTCTCTCTCTCTCTCTCTCTCTCTCTCTCTCCCTAAGAAGAAAATATTTTTTGTGCTTGAATTATTGGCATCTATTTATAATAAATTTCTTTTGTGGAGTTGTGATGCATGCTCACTATTAGATAAATTTTAAATTCTTGTATTTAACCCATTTGTTGCTCAATGTGTGTGTGCAACTTAGTTTGTATGCTTTTTTTTTTTTTTTTTTTTTTTTGTATTTTAAAGTTTCTTGAATTAACTATTGCAAAAAATTGCTCCCTGGAAAGCACTTTTCATTGGGCTTCCTGCCTTGGGAAAAACCACTTTTTCACCTTTAAGTGCATTTTATATGATGATCACTTCCTCTATTGCATGCTTGGTCATGTTATTTTTTTCAATTGAAACACCATCGACTTGTTTTTGCAGTTTAATTTTTATGATAGGCACATGGGTTTTTCTAGCGTGCACACACTACTTTGATATATATAAAAGACTACTTGATACATTGTTTTTCTCTATACAAAGGTTCAAAAGAGATCGCAAGACTCTTTATATCCAACTAATAGTTTTCTCTTGTGGCAATTTGACTCTTCTCTCTTCAATCAATTGCATTGAATTTAGAGTCGTCCTCTCTATCCTTGTCCTCTTGTATCTTTTAATTACGTAAAGTTTGAGATGATCTTAGTTTCTTCTGTGAATGTAGTTCACTTTTCTCCGGTCCCCCTACCTAAAATTCTAAGCACATTTACCATTCCAGATGTTAAATTCGAAAGCCATGTTGTTTTTTAACGTCAACATTTCTCAATGCTTTTGTTTTGGTCAATGACCATGTGGGTTGGGAATATCTTTCTTCCTCACTTTACTTGGATTTTCTTTTTTGTCGTTTACACCAAAATCTTCTCAAAATTTGTTACCCCTTCCCCATAAATTGGGCTTTTAAATTTATTTGAAGGAACTTTCTTATACGTATATTCACTGAGCAACCAAGCACTTAATAATGTCTCAAGAAATTGTATATTCTAATCTAGCCATTTTTTTATTAAAGAAAAATTCAACTCTTTGCATTTTTAACCTTCTTTTTGGTGTTAAACCCCAATATAGTAAATTGCATTTTATGAAGGTATGGGATGCATATTAATGCTTTTATATGACATGAAAATTCAAAGATTTTCAAACTTTCATGTATTGTGATTTGATTACATTGTAATTTGGTGACATGCATTTGAAGGAAGACTTTTGCCTAATTTTCAAGACACGGTTGCCTCAAAATTGGGCTGCTAGAAATTAGGGAGCGTCTTCTGTTCTCATGTGAACCAATGAATTTGCTAAAACACACAGTCTTGTTCTTTTGCCTTTGAGGCTTTTTTCCACTTTTATTTTTGTTATGGGTTTTGTTAATTAAATCTATGGTCTTTATTATCCCCTCTGCAATATGTAGAATGTTGTTTCTTTAGATATATGGTCATTTGGTGTGTTTATATTTTGTGAATGTCAATTTTCCTTTCTCTTACAAAAAAAATGTCATTATTAAGTGTTAGTCTTGCTTGTACAAGATGTTGGGAGATGTGGGTTGGAGACAAGACCAAATCTCTATTATTATTTACACAAATTTGAATCCTTATTTTTATACATGTAGTGCACCAAAAAATTTCCTTATTCCATTCCCTCACTAAGTGCACCAACCAAATAGAGTCTTAATGTTCAGCATGATCAATAATGATAGAATTCAAAAATCAATACTATTACAAAAATTAAAACTGGCCTATCTTAGGGTTAGGTCTCATTCTACCCTTTCTCAGATGGAGAGCCCGTGCATACTTGGATCTTAGGTTTCATGCGTTTGAAATTCTTGAAGCCTCTCTAATGCAGCACCCAGGGATGTTACATAGTTCAAGTGAGATAGTAAAATGCTAAAAAATGATTACATAAATTTATTCCTAATGGATATGATTAGGGAACTTTTGAATACAAGGTTGGTGTTCTCCTTTTGACATGAAATAAATAAGTGATAGCCTTGTTAATTGGGTAAGTAGTTTGCCTACGGAATTAGTATGCATTGCATGATCGAAATTAAGAGCTTATACCTTAGCAATCACTAAAATCTGAACTTTAGAGGATGACTTCTTTGCTAATGGAAAGATTGCTGGCATTATGTATTTTTATGAGGCAATGAAATAACTTCTCTTCACCATATTAGTCTTAAAAAAAAAATTAGTTTTTATTTTTTGGGTACAAGGTGAAAGCAATTGCAAAATCAACATAAGGTCATCTTCAACATGTGTTGTTTTTGTGATTGTTTTGAGATTTACCATTGCGCTAAGAAATGGCCCCTCTTGTATTATAACTCTCTCTCTCTCTCTCTCTCTCTATATATATATATATATATATATATCAATTTTCGTGTTACATATCTTTTTTTTTTTTACCTTGAACTAATAGAATATTTTCTTCATTTTTTTGCCAAGGAATATTGGGTGGATCTATGCTGGTAGTTGAGGAAACATTAAAGCTGGCCTACGGGAAATATTCTGACTTTATCAAAGATAAGCGGAGTGCGACATTGCAAGCTCTCTCTAGGACTGGAGGCATGTTGACTTTTTGTGGGTTTTAAAAGTGTTTCTGTCTCGATTCCCAAATGTATAATCCAATCCTTACCTGGGCCAAGTGAGTATTCTCTTGATTGATTTTCACTTAACTCCTTAGTCGTGTTTCTTGTATTCTGTATGAATATTCTATTACAAGATTTAAATGTTGTTTCATGTTTTCTACTCTTTTTTTTTTTTTTTGACTTTTAACATGAGATGTTAATTGCTGTCATAACATTTAGAGAGATGCCCAAGCAGGGATGACAGTTTACCCCGCCTCGCTCCACTTATATAACTAATTTACTAAAATACCCCCTTATATTTTATATAATGTCAAAATTACCTGTGATATAAAATGCCTTGTATATTCCGTTATTAAGGTTTTAGAAGATACCATCTCAGACTCACACCTTCCCTCTGATCGTCTCCCTCTATGCTTACAACTCCGCCTCATCACCAGTCATCTTCCTCTTCTCTGGTTGGCTATTCTTCACTCTTCATGCTTCAACTAACTGGGTATATGATTAGTAGATATAACTAATAAAATGATCAAGGTTGTCAACATTGTGATTGTATTAATGCCTACAGTAACTTGTGATATTTATCCAAAAAAATGAACTCTGAAGCAGCTAACAAATCCCTAAAAATTATATAATCTAATACAAATTCAAAAACCCACCCATTCTTTGTATATTTATAAATAAAAAATTTATTATTTATTTTAACAAAAATATTTCTAAAATGATAAATTACATTAACTCCTTTAGAATTTTTCTTAATTATAAGAATCTCCTTTTTATTTTAGTTTTCTTCTTAAAATATTATATTTAAGTACTTAAATTATTTCAAAACTCACTCACGTGCAACGCACGTGCATCTCTACTAGTATGTATATATATATATATATATATATATATATATATATTTAGAGAGAGAGAGAGAGAGAGAGAGAGACTACACACCTAAAATGATCTAGGATCTTAGCCATAAACCACCATAGATTGCAATAAGTACTAGGAAACCCACCTTTAAGTTAAACAATATAGAAGAAAACTATTGATATTTTGTGTTTACAACATATATTGACTAAATAAGAAGAGACCCCATTTTTTAACTAACCCGGTAACTAGAAAAGCCAAAATCCATGAACTCTATTTCTCTCTCTCTCACACACACACTATTTATTATTATTTTAATAAAAATAGTTTTCATTCCATTCCACTCCATTATTAAAAATGGTCTAACCAAATAGTAGATAAGAAATGGTCATTTCATTCATGCGTTATTCCATTGTTTGCTACCAAACAATGGATCATTTCCATTTTATTCCCTATTTCATTCTACTAGGAATAGGCTAGAATATTATCTTTTTGTGTAAATACAATATAAAAATTCCTTAATTATAGGTTAGAATATTAGTGATAAGAGCATAATATTCAATATTTTTAATTCCTTTATATTTAGTTTTGTGGTATATTTTTTGTTTTAGTGAGGTAATTAATTTATTTATTGAATTAGGAAAACATTGATGGTAAAAAAATAATTTTGTGCAATTTTTGGTTTTTGGACAGATTTTATCTATGGAGCTTCACTTGAGATTTGGATGGTGTTAGATTTCGAGAATGAGAAAGTGTTCTTCATGAAGTTTTTAGAAGACGTCTTGGGATTTTCAGAAAGGTCTGATTTGCAAAAATCCGAGTTTGTTTGGGCCTCCAAACATTGTTTCGAAATCAGTCCTGGGAAGCTGTTCCATGCAGTAGAATCCTGTCCGATCAGCCAACTTTAATGGGCCATAACTTGAGTTTTCGGAGCCCGAATCAGGTGATTCAAAATCCTAAAATTATCTACTCATTCGGGGATACAACTTCCATGAAGAACCCGAGTCAAGATTCAGTCGTTATCTGATAGAAAAAGAGGCTTTAAAGTGCGGCTGCTGGGCTGTGCGGTTTCGACAGAACAGTTGCATGAAGTGAAAAAGCAATGGAATGTGGGCTTGGCTTGGACCGCTTATTGAAGCAGGTGGGCTGTGAAGAAAAGAGAAAAACTAAAGTAAAAAAAAAAGAAAAGTCAACAAGTGGGCATGGGTGCAAGCAAGGAAAGAGTGAAAGAGAGAAAAGTGCAGCTGAACCAAAGTTTAAGTGTGGAGCCCAGGTTGGAAACAAGGAAGCCCTAGGGTGTAAGGAGTTGAGGGCGGCTGATTCAAGGGGAAGAAAAAGAAGAAAGGAGGCGGCGCTCAGAAAATACTGAAGGAAACCAGGGAACGGTGCGGCACGCACAGGACAAATAATTTATTAGTTTTCTTCTTTCAAGTATGTCAGGTTAGATTTTTAATTCAGTTCAAGGGGATTTCGAACCCTCATTGCAGTTTAATGGTTGAACCAATACAGTAACGTTATTTCTCGCTTTTCTTATGAATCTGTTCATGATAATCTATTTTAATTGTCTTATTGATATTTAGTTTGATTGATTTAATCAAGCCTGTTAGATTGATCAGATCTAACAGGCTTGGGTGCAAGCAAGGAAAGAGTGAAAGAGAGAAAAGTGCAGCTGAACCAAAGTTTAAGTGTGGAGCCCAGGTTGGAAACAAGAAAGCCCTAGGGTGTAAGGAGTTGAGGGCGGCTGATTCAAGGGGAAGAAAAAGAAGAAAGGAGGCGGCGCTCAGAAAATACTGAAGGAAACCAGGGAACGGTGCGGCGTGCACAGGACAAATAATTGATTAGTTTTCTTATTTCAAGTATGTCAGGCTAGATTTTTAATTCAGTTCAAGGGGATTTCGAACCCTCATTGCAGTTTAATGGTTGAACCAATACAGTAACGTTATTTCTCGCTTTTCTTATGAATCTGTTCATGATAATCTATTTTAATTGTCTTATTGATATTTAGTTTGATTGATTTAATCAAGCCTGTTAGATTGATCAGATCTAACAGGCTTGGGTGCAAGCAAGGAAAGAGTGAAAGAGAGAAAAGTGCAGCTGAACCAAAGTTTAAGTGTGGAGCCCAGGTTGGAAACAAGGAAGCCCTAGGGTGTATGGAGTTGAGGGCGGCTGATTCAAGGGGAAGAAAAAGAAGAAAGGAGGCAGTGCTCAGAAAATACTGAAGGAAACCAGGGAACGGTGCGGCGCGCACAGGACAAATAATTGATTAGTTTTCTTATTTCAAGTATTTCAGGCTAGATTTTTAATTCAGTTCAAGGGGATTTCGAACCCTTATTGCAGTTTAATGGTTGAACCAATACAGTAACGTTATTTCTCCCTTTTCTTATGAATCTGTTCATGATAATCTATTTTAATTGTCTTATTGATATTTAGTTTGATTGATTTAATCAAGCCTGTTAGATTGATCAGATTATTATCAATTGCTAGATTCAGGAGGTATATTACATAATTGATATGGTTCCTAATCAATTGTGGCAAATAGTGATAGATGATTGTGGACAAGCTTTTGTTTATTGCTATGATTATCATGTCCTAAGTTAAACAGTCCGAGCTTGTGTGATTGTTGCTTAGAATAATCTAATTTCCTAGATATTAATGCTGCCATTATATTAAATTTAGAGAGCTTGTTCTAAATTGTGTAATGGTTAGAATCTAATGGAGAGCTTATTTCATTAGTGAGGAATTAAGAGAAATTTCAGGTAGCAGAGCTTGTTGTTACCTAGGATTATTAGATTCATTGAAGGGTAGAATAATGTTATAATTGATTGATTGATCCATTAACTGTGAGGGTAAGATTGAACCGAAGAACTGAAGTTTTAATTCATTGATTTTTGTTGTTAATTTAATTTTCATTCGTAATTAGTTTGATCAAAATTTCAAACCCCCCATTTATTGTTTTGCTATTAGTTGGATCTTAGTTTAGAATTAGTCGGAATAAATAAAAAATAAATTGTGGACACTCTCTGTGTGATCGACCCTTACTCAGCTAGCTACTGTGTTTATTGTGTTAAGAAGTAAGGTTAATTTATTTTTGGAGTGTTAACGACATGCTTCCAATTAGGCTCTAATATTGTCTTTCCATTTAATGTAAATACCATATATGGTCTTTCTACTGTGTATATATACATATCTGAAGTTCAATGCAATACACAATTTCTCAAACTCTTACATGGTATTAGAGGGTCTAGTGACCTAACCTTCTTTTTTCTTCCCATACTTTCTTCTTTGAGTCTAGGCTTCGCCTCCTTCAACAATCTTTTCCCAAGTTTAGGCGCCGCCTCCTCTGACACCAACATCTAAGCCACCGTCCACCACTATGATGCTACAACTGTTGTCACACTCTCCTTCATCATGCATCTGATCTGCTACGCATAGCATCCACACATAACATTTATTCTCTTTCTTTTCTTCCACATTTTTTCTCCAATAAAAAATTGTTAGTTTTTGTCTAGCATCATGTCTTTTTCTAGTCTTTATGGTTATCCACCATTAGCATCTATCGATCCTTTTTTCCTCAACCTCTTCCATCTTCATTCCTCACATCACTAATTTTGTAATTTTGCGGTTAACTTATTCCAACTACCTTATTTGGTGTTCTTTGATGAATTATTTTCCTATAGGTCAAAATATTTGGTGCTTTATTGATGGCTCTTATCCTCTACTGCCAACTTCTCTCACCATTGCTCTTAGCCAACTTGCTGCTCCAAATATAAAATACCGTTCTTGGCATCATATTGATAAAACCCTAATAGTTGACTTAATGCCACCTTGTTTGAACCCATTATAGCCATGGTTGTTGCCATTATTACCTCGCGGGCTATCTGGACGTGTCTAGAACAACACTTCGCCTAGTAGTTTGTTGCCAATGTTCCACCTACTATCTCTCACCGAAGACAATCGGTATATCTCTAACTATCATCTCTATTCTAATTCCTTAGTTGACTTCTCAGCCTCTATTGGTCAACTTGTCTCCAATGATGATTTAGTTACTTCCATCCTCCGTGGTTTGGGTCATGGAAATGAGATGATTACCACAACCACCTTATACTTTCTACCACTACCATCATTTTAAGATATTCAGGCTTGCATCCTTTATTTTGAGGCCCGAACCTCTTCTCTCAATCCTTCTTAAACACTTGTTGCCAGTACTTCTCTGCAAATTACTCTCATAACTTAGTAGTTTCTTGGTCTACTAGGGTTATTCGCTGCACATCCCCCACCATGGCAAAGCAATGGTGGTTATGGCAATCGTGGAAGAAATAATAAAAATTGAAACACCAATCGAGGTTACAATAACACCTATCCTCACCCTCGCGGATTCGATTCTTTCCAAGGCTTTGTTAGCCCAGTTTGCCAATTGTGTTGTGGCACTAGCCATGTTGCCCTTCAATGTCCTCAATGATGTGCTCGGCCAAATGCTAAATCCTTAAATACCACTTTTGTTGGTTTTTAGCTGATTCAATAAGCTCCTCCATCGCCATATTTTCAACATAACTATCAGAAACTACTCTCTCCATCGCCTATTCATTAACCCCCTATTCCTTTTCAACCGACACTTGCTCATGATCCAAACTAGTATCTAGACACTGGCTCACATGAGTAGCAATTTATGTCTTCTACAGAACTATACCCCTCATACAGTGGTTCTAACTTAGTATTCCTTAGCAATGGTGATCATCTCCATATTATTCATACTAGTAATGTCACATTCCAAAATCCACCCTATGTGGATTAGGGACAATGACTAGTCAATTAGGTACCTCGCCAATATGTTGTCCCTTTTGTAGTATATTGATAATTTGTCTAACCAAAGGCCTTGTTACATATCCAAGTAGATTGCATTCGGTCATATATAATCATGCAATGGAATTTACGTTAGCAATTTTTTTTTTAATATAGTCACACTTGGCAGAGTATAAGTAAACATTACATCAGAGTTACAATCATATGAGCCAATCATTTCATTATACATGTATGTTATTAATAAACATCATTCTCATTCTTATCTTATTCTAAGCTATTACATTAATCTAGTATCTGTCACCTCAGGTTGATACTTCTATGGTTGGAATACTAATTCTCTTCTAACTAAAGTCTTTACTTCTCAAAACTTTACTAGCATCTGAAAATGAAGAATGTCTAGTCATTCCTGAAAATATACAAGATAAAATCCTTTGTGTTCATGAAAAGCTCATGAGTAACTCAAGTCCCTTATCATGGGTTTCTGGAAACCCTTTACATTATCTTTCATGGATAACAATTAAAAAGAGTTGTAGTAAAAGTTACTGGCATTTGTAAAATACATACATATACTAAGTTGCAAGATATATAATAAATCATGCAAGTTCTTATGCCAGTTAGTTTTGCAAGTTAAATTATGATAACATAAAGTTTGAAGTTGAATAAACCAGTGATAAAATAATACATGCCAACATCCATAAGTTTGTCCCTTGGAACCATAAGTTATCACATGATGACCATAAGTAATTTAGAACTTTGGGCTTACATGCACCTTAATGACTTAACCTCCCAATCGGGTATGACTGTATCATGAATAATGGCTAAACCCCCTAATCGGGCATGACTGTGTCATGAACTAATAACATCTGTAGGGCACGTAAAATTTCATACTAAAACTTGCTTGCAAAACTTTCATTAAGCTATCCATGTTATTTAAAACATTAAAAGAAATGCTAGTTAAAAGAATGCAATTCAAACATTTAATATTGTAGTAAAGAAAATCTCATAAAGCTATAAAGAATTGAATTTAATGAAAATTATCTCCATTTCAAGGTTCAGGGTTATTTACTTTGGGTTCTTAGTATTGCATTCCTATTTTGATTCCGTTGTAGCTATTTTGTAGCCACTTTCACATTTCTCATCCTTTGATGATACTATTTCGAACGTAAAAATATTATCGCCCACAATTTCTCTATTTTCATATTCATCTTCTATTTGTGCATGGGCAACTTCCCTTTCTAAATTTACTAAAGCTTCATGTTCTCCCTTATTTCCTCTAATTACAACAGGTGTTCTGAACATAAAGGGACTACATCTAACCACTTCAACCTTCTTAGCTATTCTTTGTTTCCTCCTTCAAGTCTTTTCTTCCACTCATCATCATTCATGGTTGATACCCTCCCTCTAAGCCAATCGTGATTCTTTCTTTCTTTTTGGGATGGGTTATATCTCCTTAGCTTATTGGTTAGCCAATTATCCCTTCTTGATTTCTCTTTAAGCCTTTTAAGTCCAATAAAAGTGATTAAAATCTATTAAGTACTATTTTAATGATGCATTTCTTAAGAAGCTATCCTTTAAGAGCCTCATTTGGTCAAACGGATTCCACCACTAAGTTCAAAATACTAAAAAATTTATAAGTATAAAATTTTGTATTTTTAGCTAATCATTTGGTTGCTTAACTAAAGTAGTGAAGTTGCATTAAATGTGCCTTCAGATCTTCATTTTTATATTTAGAAAAAACCTTTTGCTAAATCGGACTCAGCCATTGACTCCAAAACATTGAAAACTGTAAGTTAGGTTTTTTCAGATCTTTATTTAGCTATATATAGCATTATTTATGCAAAATATAATTTATAGGGGTAAAATCATCATTTTTGAAGTGTTTAAGGGAAAATTCGTAATTCTGGACAATTTTATGGAATTTTCTAGAATTACCAGACATTCTAGGGGCTTTGGTATAATTTTAATAAGTCTATATTTTAAAATAACCATTTAATTATTTTAGGAGGATATTTTTGAATTAATTTTTTTCGTTATTTGGGCCTAAATATAATTTATCTAAACTGTTGAGGCCCAAATGTAGTTTTAGAAAGTTATTTTCTTAAAAATAATATTTGATTATTTTAGAAGGGCATTTTTGAATTATTTTTAATTCGGTCTCGGCCTTTGTGGCATTTTAAAAAAAGTCGGGGTCAATTTCTAATTTTAGAAACTTCATTCCTACCCCTGATTTAGCCAAATAGCGGATAAGGCTTATCCAAGTTTGGGATAACTTGTACTCGGTTAATTAGGCTACCAAACAACCCTTAATCCTAAAATTGGTTTCTTATTCTTGTTAGGAATAGTGTTAGTCTTAATTTGGTTCTTAATTCTGTAACCAAACAGGTCTAACTTATCCTAAAAAGGATAACATATTCCAGTTTCTGAAGGTTATTGGGTTTATAACCAATCAGGCGCATTGTCACGCCCCAAGTTTCCACAAACCAGGGGAGTGAGTGAAATGAAAGAAGAAAAGTAAGTGAAAGGTCATAAGGTGGATTTAATTGCTCATTCATTCATTTCCCCCTGTTTTCCCTGAAATTAGAAGTGAAGATTTATTAACTAGACCTACCCAAGATGAGTCCCAAATGGTAGCCAAACATTTCCCCAAACTAATGGTCAAGATAATCCAAAAATGGTCTCTAAAATAGTCCTAAGTTATCCCTAAAAATGCCTTGGATTAATGGCCCAAATGGGCCCCAAGATATCCTAAGGTATAGGCCAAGAATAGGCCAAAAGGTCTACCAAAATATGTCTAAGGAAGTGGCCAAACATGGCCCATGAGAGTGGCCAAACATAGCCCAATAGGGTGGCCCAAACATGGCCCAAAAAGGTGACCAAAAATGGCCCAAAAGGGTGGCCAGACATGGCCCAAGGATTGGCTAAACATGGCCCAATAGGGTGCCCAAACATGGTTCAAAGGGGTGCCCAAAAATGGCTCAAAAAGGTGGCCAAAGGGGCAAGTGTCATGGGCTATCAGGTTGGTGCACATGGACTGGGCAGCAGACGCGCATGGCGCAGGAAAGCAGGCACAGGTGCGCAAGGGGTAGGTTATAGCGCCCAGCATGCGCGCGGAGCGCGGCAAGGGCTGGTTAGGCTGCTGCAATGTAGCAATTGCAACCTGATTTTTCATTTTTCTACAGGTTTACTGTAGCGGCTGCGACTAAATTTCTCTGTTTTTCAAATTTTTTTCCAAGTTTTGAAGACCGCTTTTTCCCCATTTTTAGCCCACTTCTTCAAGGTTTTCAACCCCCCCTTTTTGACACCTTTCCCACCTATTTAAAGGGTGTTTTACACACCTAACAATTCCTTTAATTTTTTTTAAAATTTTGACATAGTCCCCTTTGTTTTCTAAGTCTTTTTCTCACATAATATTCATGATACATTATACAATCAATAATTTAAACATTCCATCCTCACTTGATGGTCACAATTCATGGAAATTAAACATATATTCATTTCCTTCAACATATATATACATGTAAGGCACAGTAATAAATATATCTTACATATCATTTGGGCTTAAGCCCTTACATTCCAAATTTGGCCCAAGGCCTATAGTTCACCATGCTTCCAAATTAAAACACAAGTCTTTTGGGCTTATGCCCATACATACAAACTATGCCCAAGGGCCAAATATCATTCAAAGTTCTTTTCCTCTCCTTCCTTCAAGACTTTATCAAGTCTCAAGTACTGGGAGCCTCATCTGTAATATGATATCCCACGATGGGTCAGCTCAACTGCTGGTATGACATAATGCTAATGCAAGGAACAATGTTAAGGTGTGGCATGTGCAAGTGTACATTTAAAATCTACATGCCTTCCAATACATCAATACAATGCAATGGCAATATTCATGACACACCCATGCAAACTCTATGCCATACCTATGTCTCACTTCACAGCCCTTCCCCGTTGGAATGAGTACCAATCGTATATCTCACTTCACGGTCCGTCCCCGTTGGAATGAGTACCAATGGCCAATTTTGGGTTTTTCACCATAGGATCTGCACCCTCATAATGCATAGCACTAAAGTGCTCAACTCACGCCATGTTTCCAAGGATTCACACTATGCCAACATGCCTTGATTTTTCTATGCAATTCCAATGAAGTATTTCATCAAACACATGGTATATGCCTTAAACAATGCAATGTACTTAAAGAAACTTTAACTTTTATATCACAAAATTTTATCTACATGACCCTAACATGTAATTCAATCAATTTCACATATAAACACATTACATATTCACAACCTTAATAATTTCTCAAAGCTCATAAAATACATAAATAACCAACACATGGAATAAATCATAACTCTCAAACCACAAGAGTTTCTCAACATGAACATAAGCTAGAATGCAATGAATCAAACATATAAACAAGTTACATGTTCAACACTTTAACAAATTCTCTAAGATTACAAAATATATAAAGCACCAACACCTTAAATAAATCATAACTTTCCAACTACAAGATTTTGTCTACATGAACATAAGCTAGAATGCAATGAATCAAACATATAAACATGGTTCATGTTTATCACTTTTCCAAATTTAAAAAGAATGCATAAGTACATAAACAACCAACTCTAGGTTTTCAAAGCAACTACTTACTAAGTGACTTTCTAACAACAAATAAACATATAAATCATTCAATCAACTTATAAAACACTCCTAAACTTAATCCTATTCCTTACGTAGCAAAATATCAAACCTAAAAGGATTTTTCTCAACCTTTGGGAGTTGTGTTCACTGTGCAGCTGAACCGATCTGTGAGAATGTAACCCTTGATGTGGGGAACAACTTCCTAGAAGGAAGTCTTGTGAAAATCCAAGCCTAGAAGTGTGTTTTGGAAGCTTGAAGATTTGAACACCTAGGTTTTCTCTTCATTTTTCTCCCATGCACACTGTTGCTGCTGCTTCTCTAGACCATTTCTCTCATTTTTTTACACTAAGTGTTGTATTTATAGTCAAGGGGCAAAGGGGGCAAAATGACTTTTTTTGCCCTTAATGAATCCAGGACCCTATTACACTACAACCCGTCCCGAAACACCTCAATTCAACATTTTTCTTTAGCCAAAGTTCTTAAAATTATTTTAAATAAAAATTTTCAAAAAATAGTATATTCGCCTGCGGCTGAGTTTGGCCGGTTCCACCCGGGCCACCCGAGATGCCCTTTTGGTCCCGTTTCTGAAGTTGTCTCCGAATAGGCTCAAATTTCTACAGGAGGTGTATTTCAACATTCTAAGCATATTTCTATTCTATTACATACTCAAACTATGTTTCTAAACATGACTTATAGCTAAATGATGCATATATAATGCTCTACCGGCAAATGGTGTATGAATAGTGTGCCCTACCGGCAAAAATGAAAAATTTATCCTCAATTTTTAGGTCTCTACATGTATAAAGGTTTTAAAAACCCTAATTTAAAATGACATAACTTCAGGGTGTTTAGGCATAAAATGACCGCGTTCAGTCTTGGGATTTCTAGGTTAGTTTTGTTAAAACGATAGTAACCCCTTGTCGTTTTGGCTGAAAGGACACCATTCTATTTACTGCCAAATTCATTTAAAACCTTTCCCAAAATAACACAACTTTATTCATTTTAATGCTTGAACGACACCGTTTACTTTTAAGGGTTATAAGTGTCTAAGTTGGATCGACTGACTCATCCGAGTTGGCCGAGTTAACTCAATCTTCTTCGTCGAGTCACCCCTAACATGCAAAAAACTCTAAAAACTTTAGCTTCTATTTCATGGATTTTGGGGTTGATTCAAAGCTTCCTGTTGGTTCTAATCATCTTCTAGGGTTTTAACTTAGCTTTTGTCGTTCATTTGATGCTTCGAATTAAACTAGAAATGGGGAAGCTTTGATACCATGACCTATAACTGGTCATTTTTTAGTGGATATTCAACCAAATGAGTCTGTTCTCATTGCTATGGAACCCTCTTAGTAAGAGCTTCAAATCCCTGTAATTAGAATTGAGTTTGCTGCCCAATTATGAGATTTACTATTTTTACCCAAAACCTACAACTCATTGTTATGGGCTCATTCTTGAGCTTTGTGGTCGAGATTTAGGTCATTTTTAATCCTCATAACATGTAGAACAAGGTCCTATGCTTAAAAATAGCTAATACATAACTTGGTTTCATGTCAAGCTTTTGAAGGCCCTTTAAGGATTGCCCCTTGTGGAACAAGCCATATGAGGGTTCTCTAAACCTTCAATAAGCTCTAATTCCTTTCTAAGACATGCAGAAAGCTAAAGGAAATGAAAGCAATAGGTTCTAACCTTTTTTGAGTAAATTTTAAATTTTCTTTCACTTTCTCTCTCTTCATTTTCTCTCTGTCCATGCAACAATCCAACCCCCTTCATGCACAAATTCTCTCCTTTTCTCACTTAGTTTCTGTGTGTGAGGTTTGAGTTTGTGCAAGCTTGGACTTATAGACAAATTCTTTAACATTTAAGGAAATTTTGGTCAAAAAGGGAGGCCCAATGCAGCTTGCAATGCTGCTATAGTGGGCTGCTCACATGGATTTCCTACAACAACTCATGCATGCATGTGGTTTTTCTTTTCTCCTTTTTTTCCCTCTTTCATATATATATATATATATATATATATACACACACACACACACACACACCCCTCTATACACACTTATGTGTATTTTTCTTCCCCTCTCTCATCATGAACAAGTCATGTGCTGAGTTAAATTAAAAAAATATTTTTATTATATATTTTTAATATTTTATAGTTATTTAATAATCATTTATTAAATAATTCATTATTTTTTATGTATAATTTCTACCATCTTAGGTTAGTGATATACTTGATCACTTAACCCCATTAACCTAGATTAGGTTAGGCTTACATGTGGTTAAGTTAAATTTTAACCCTACCTTAGGTATTGGTCTAACTAGGATAATAGCCATCTTTAGGTTAGGTTCATTTTCTAACCCTAGTCCATGACATAGCATTGTACATATTGCCCAAAGAATTTTTAAAATGTTTTCATTTATATAGCTTTTTAATGCATTTCACAAAAGTTACCCAATCCATTGGATATGGGTGTTACAAGTAACATGACTCTTCCTCTTGGTTCTTTATCTCTTCAACTTACTAATGTCTACCATGTCCCTACTATACGTAAAAATTTCCTTTTAGTTCGTTGCTCAATTCACCCGATAAAATAATGTTTTTCTTGCTTTTGATGCTCAACGATTTTACATTTATTACCTAACCTCTGGTGCCCTTTTGTTTCAGGGCTTATGTAGGGATGTCTCTATCCTTTGTCATCAGTCCTTCCTATTCCACTAGCTTTTCTTGTTACAAATACGTCTTCATCCATATGTCACCCTCGTTTAGGTTGTCCTTATGTTCTAATAAATTATCATCTTCATATTTTCATTCCCAAAAGTCTTTTGTAAGGGATATGCCTCGAGTAAATCCATACATCTCCCATTTTCCATTAGTAATGAAATTCGTGCCTTTGTACCTTTTGATTTAGTGCATTCTGATGTTCAAAAATAATTAGTTACCTCTATTTCTGATTTCAAATATTATGTCTTATTTACTGATGATTTTACGCACTGTACTTGGATTTATCCCACGTGCTACAAATCAGATGTATTTTTTTCATTTTTGCATTATTTTTTTGTTGCTTTTTTTAAGAATCATTTTGAGAGTTTTTTTTGAAATCTTTTCAAAGTGATGGAGGTCAAGAATATGTGAATTCCCGTGTCTCTAAATTGTGTAACACTGTAAAGATCTTAAAAATTAGGATAAATTTTTCATTTTGTCGGCACTATTTGCTAGTAGGGTACTACACATGCATCATTTATACATAAGTCATATTTAAAAGCATAATTTGAGTATGTCATAAAAGGCTTATATGCTTAGAATGTTAAAATACACTTTTTGTGAGAATTTGAGCCTAATCAAAAATAATTTGAAAAATGGACCCGAAAAGGGCATCCCAGGTGGCCCGGGTGGACCCGGTCGCACCCACCAACAAGCGAAAATAAATTTTTTGAAAAATATCATTTAAAATAATTTTAAGAACTTTGGTTAAAGCAGAATGTTGAATTGAGGCGTTTCGGGACGAGTTGTAGTGTAACGGGGTCCCGCGACTCATTAAGGGCAAAAAGGTCTTTTCACCCCTTGGCCGCTTTAGTATAAATATAGCTCTTGAGAGTTAGAATCATCAGAAAATGTTGAAGAATATATAGCAGGTCGTGCTTGGAGATAAAAGGTGAGAAAAGCCTAAGTTTTCCAACTTTCTACCTTCCAACACTCATCTCTAGCCTTGGAATTTCACAAAGCTCCCTTCTAGGAAGTTGTTCCCCACCTCAAGGGTATATTTCTACTGATTGATTTGGCTATAAAGCGAGCACAACTCCCTAGGGTTAAGAAAAACCCTTCTAGGTATGATATTTTGCTAAGTAAATAATAGAGTTAAGTTTAGTATGTTTTTATTAGTTGATTATATGACTTACATCCTTACTTGTTGATAAAAAACTATCTAGCATATAGTTACTTTGAAAACCTAGGGTTGGTACCTTGTGTACTTATGTATTCTTTGGGAATTTGGTGAAGTGATGAACATGTAACATGAATATATATATATATATATATATATATAATTCATTGCATTCTAACTTATGTTCATACAGATAAAGTCTTGTAGTTTGAAAGTTATGATTTGCTCAATGTATTGATACTGTGTACTTGTGTAATCTTTGAGAATTTGGTAAGGTTGTGAATATGTGACATGATTATATATGTAATTGATTGGATTATATGCTATGTTCATATAGACAAAGTTTTGTGGTTTAAAAGTTATACCTTGCTTTATGTATGATGCATTATTTAAGGCACACTCTATGGGTTTGATAAATGCTTCATTGAAATTGCATAGAAAAATCAAGGCATTTTGGCATACGTGAATCTTTGGAAATATGGCATATGTTGAGCACTTTGGTGCTATGCATTATGAGGGTGTAAATCCTGTGGTGAAAAACCCAAAATGGCCATGGTACTCACGTTCCAACGGGGACAGACTATAAAACGAGACATACGATTGGTATTTGCGTTCCGATGGGGAAGGACTGTGAAGCGAGACATGGGTGTGGCATAGAGTTGCATATGTGTGTCATGCATATTGTCATTGCATTGCATTGATGAATTAAAAGGCATATAACTTATAAATGTTCACTATGCACATGCCACGTCTTACCTTTGTTCTTTATATTAGCATTATGTCATACAAGGCGTCGTGCTTACCCTATATGAGATTACATATTATAGATGAGACTCCCGGTACTTGAGACTTGATGAAGTCTTGAAGCATGGAGGGAGAAGTGGACCTTGAAGAACATTTGGCCCTTGGGGCATATTTTTGGTTGTGTAAGGGCATAAGTCTCATGAAGTTTGTTGCATGTTTAAAACTTAGACCTTTTGTAAGCTATGAACTAAATTTTATGTTGGATTGTATGTAATTGAGTATTGAATGTAAATGAGGAGCATGGAGCTCCATGTAGTTACTTATTTTTAAAATATGTTTGTGAATGTTAGAATTACATAATTGTATGAATAATTGTTCCATTAGGTGTTGAGGAGGATGATAAGGAGGAATGGGATGAGGAAAATAGGTTAATGAACAAAGGAGACCATGTCAAAATTTTGTGAATTAAAAAAAGTTGTTGGGTGTGTAAAATGCCCATAAATGAGTAGGAAGAGTGCCAAAAAGTGGGGGTTAAAAACCTTAAGGAAGTAGGTTAAAAATTTAAAAAATTAGCTTGCAGCACTTTGAAAAAAAATTCAAAAAAGGAAGAAGTTAGGTTGCAGCAAATACACTATAGCAACAGTAAACTAATAGCCCAGCAGCCAGCCAAGCAGTCAGCAACCCGCGTGTAACCGCGCCCGCCTGCCATGCCCCGCACGTGCACGCCCACGCCCACGCCCCCTCCGCGCGCGCACGCCTGAGCTTCCACTGCGCCCCATGCGCGCCCAGCCTCCTTGCACTCCCCTTGGCCACTTGCCTTGGGCCATGTTTGGCCAACCCCTAGGCCATGTTGGACAATCACTTTGGGCCATGTTTGGCTAATCCCTAGGCCATGTTTGGCCACTCTTTTGGGCCATGTTTGACCACCTTTATGGGCCATGTTTGGCCACCCTTTGGGACCATGTTTGGTCACTACTTAGGAAAATATTTGACCTTTGTTTAGGCCATATTAGGCCACCAACCTTGACCATACTTTGTCATCATTTTAGGTTATGCTAAGCAACCACTTGGACCATGCTTGGTCACCACGTTGAAGTTGGGTTATGAAATCACCTAGGCTATGTTTAGCCTACACTTTAAGCCATTATAAGACATGATCTTGGAAATTAACAAGAAAAATCCAATTAAAAACAAATATATTAATTTAATTATTTTATTTCATTATTCTCACTCACCCCTCGGGTTTATGAAAATTCAAGGCATGACAAACACCATTGGTATTCATCATCGCCTCTCATGTTCTCATATTCTGGAACAAAATGTTCTTGTTGAATGTAAACACTGTTATATCTCTAAATTGGCCCATATTCTTCTTGTAACTAATAATGTTCCTCTCTATCATTGGGTCGAAGTAGTCTCTACTGCAGTTTATCTTATTAATCGTATACCACTCCTATAATCAAGTGGGACTCCCCACTTTTTCATCTATTTGGTTGTTTTCCTTGTTACACTGATCTTCGTATTTTTGGGTGTGCATGTTATCCCCATATCGATGCCTATGTTATTAACAAACTTTTGCCCATAACTATTTAATGTTTTTTCTTAGGTTATAGCTCTCAGCACAATGGGGTATCAGTGTTTGGATCCCATAACCAATAGGGTATATATCTCCCGCCATTTGCACTTTGATGAGACGACATTTCCCTTTACTCACTGATAAACTAAATCTAGCTCTCCTCCTACCTCTAATCTTGCCTTTGTACTCCGTCTCCTTAATAAGCCTTCGACCGCTTGTTGAGTCTAATTCAGTTGCACCTTCTATTTTTTCGTCCTATTCACCTATGCAAGTCTTTTCATTGCCTACTCCTGGCTCACATTCTCTACCGAACTCTCCGTTTGCCTCTCAACACACTTTACCAAATGGGTACTCCTCTGACCCTGGGTCATGTCCATCTCCTTTTGTTCCTTTACATCCCATGGTTACTCATCTTCAAGCTAGGATACAACATTCTTTGGTTTGCACTAATGGTACTGTGCGCTATCCCGTACCACATGCCTTGGCTGCTCAGCTTTCTCCATTTATTGATGAGCCCACCTATTTCTCTCAAAAAGTTCAGTTTTTATAATAATAAGCTTCCATGACTGATAAGTTTAATACTCTCTTGAAAAATCAAACTTGGACTCTTTTGCTTCCATCGTCACATCAAAATATTGTTGGATGCAAGTGGGTTTTTAAGGTCAAGTGTAAAGTTGATGGTACCATTGAATGTAACAAAGCTCCTTTGGTGGCTAAAAGCTTTCACTAGTAACATGGTCTTGCCTATTATGAGACTTTTAGTCCTATCGCTAAACCTACCATAATTTGTACTATTCTTAATCTTGGTGTCTCCTCTGGTTGGACTTTGCGTTAGTTGGATGTCAAAATGCATTATTGCATGGTTTTCTTCACGAAACAATCTTTATAACTCAACCTTTGGGTTTTTTTGATCCTTTGCATCCTCACCATGTTTGTCAACTTTACATGGCCATTTATGGCCTCAAACAGGCTCCCCGTCCTTAGTTTCAACGCTTTAGTTCATTTATCATTCAGTATGGTTTTAGGCAAAGTCGGCTGATCATTCCATGTTTGTTTTCTATTGTTCCTGTTAGATTATGGTTTTATTCTCACTGGCAACACCTAGTTTCTATTTTCCTTCTTTAGCTCCATTCTTTGCGTCAAGCTCGATATAAAGGACCTTAGCGTACTTAATTCCTTTCAAGGTCTTAAGGTTTTCCCCCGTCTCTATAGTTTTATGACTGAGTGCAAACCATGTCACACTGCTTTGAGTGCCAAATCGACATTGTCTACACTTGATGGTGATTCTCTTCTTGATCCGACTAAGTATTTTCACCTAGTTGGTTCTCTTCAATACCTCACCTTGGCTCGTCCATACATTGGCTTTGTAGTTCATAATGTTTCTCAGTTCATGAGTGCTCATCGCACTACACATCTTTATGCTTACTCGGTTGATTGTCATGATAGCCGACATTCCACCTCTAGTCCTAATCTTATTTCTTGGAATGACAAGAAACAACTTACAGTATCTCTCTCAAGTGTTGAATCTGAGTATCGCTCGTTAGCTCAAGTTTGTGCTGAGACCGCTTGGATTTTGCATCTCCTTCATGAGCTCCATTTCCTATTTCTACACTTGTCACACTTTACTGTAATAATCTCAGCACTACGTACATGGCTTCCAACCCTGTCTTCCATACTCGCACCAAGTGCATTGAGCTTAATTATCATTTCATCCCCGAGCTTGTCCTGTTTGGCACTCATTGTGTTCAATTTGTTTCATCTGTTGATCATACTACATATATCTTCGCTAAAGGGATTCATTAGAATTGATATGAACTTCTACAGTCCAAACTCGTCCTCTCTAAACCATCAAGTTTGTGGGGAAGTATTAGACAACCCCTTTGATTATAGGCTAGAATATTATATTTCCATGTAAATACAATATAACCCTTGATTATAGGTTAAAATATTAGGCTAGAATATTGTTTTTTAATTTAATGTAAATACCATATATGGTCTTTGTAATGTGTGTGTGTGTGTGTGCGTGTGTGATTCTGAAGATCAATGCAATACAAAATTTCTCAAACTTTTACACATATTATGGAATCAATATTCCATTCTTACGTACCAAACATGGTCTAATGATCTTGTTTATATTTCCTACAATTGTAAAAAATAATTATTTAATTTGAATAGTTAGATTTGTGTTCAATTGTTTAACGATTTTGCATGTAACAGGCCGAAAAAGTAAAAGGTTGGATGACTACAAAGCTATCTACAACAAGGCAAGCGGAGAATGAAGGTGATGTTGAATAACGAATGCAAGCCACTTGGAACATAAAAAATAATAATGATAATAAAGAAGGTTTCCTTGGATTGAAATTTTTTAAGTAATATTATCTTTGATAATTTATATGTAGAAAATGTTGAGGTAGAAATAAAGAGAAGAACGCGAGTGAGCTGGGAACTGTTGGTCTAGAAAAGGGTGATGAATATTGCTTAAATGATTTTAGTTATTAAAGTTTTTCTCAACTTTTATAGTTGGTTTGGAACTTGAGAATTTGGATTAAATATTCTACTTGGTTATTTATTATTTGTTTGGGTCTTTAAATTATGGGTTATTGTTTTATAATTTTTCGTTCTATTTTTTTTTTTTTATACTAAAGGGTCATTGATTCACAGCCAAATAAATTCAAATCAATTAGTTGGCAAAAGCATCACTTGCAAAACATGCATATTAAGATTCATACAACTACATCTACCACAACAAGAAATGAGGTTATTTTCGACGCATATTAGCCATCAGGTATAGTTTCATCGGTTACAATGGAAACAAATTAAATGTCAGTAATCTTTTTTTGACCATTTTATTACTGACTGTTGTATGCGACGTCTATTATTTTTCGGTAATATATATTTTCGACACTAAATAAATTATTTCCGACTTAATCTAGAGTCACAATAAATGTTTTGTCTTGTAGTGTAATTAAAGCACAAACTAGGTCATTTTTTATCTAAATTGAATTTATCTTTGAAATGCACATATATTTGTATCCTTATAGAACATAACTCTAGTTTCAAGAATTAAATATACAAAATTTCACATTAATCGGTCAACCTAGTTCTCATGTACTTTTTTTTTCTTTCTTAATTTTCACTATCCTACATTACTTGGGAAAATATAGGGAAACAATTGAGCTAATATCAGTGGTCTATTCAAAAGCCATTAGACTTTTCATTGATAATAATATCAGAAAAGCATTTCAAATATTTTTTTCATAGCAGAGTTGTCACGTATTAAAAAAAAAAAATAGAGTTATGATCACTTTTTGGAACATATTTAAAAATTATTTTAAAGAAAATTTCATTCCAAAAAGAGAGTCATTAAATCATTATAGAAAAATGGTTGCTTTGAATAGTGGAGAGCTCATTTCACATATTTTGAAAATAATATCAGATGCAAATTAAGACGATCGGAAATGGAATAAAACAATTTGTGACGACTAGGATTCTACACATTGAAAAAGGTCTTGTAGTATGACCCAATCACTTATGACAAAGATCTATGGCCACTTTTTTGCTAACCAGTCTGCCTTCTCCAGTAAAGATATTACTGTAGTATCACGCCTCATGCCCCAAGCTCCAAAAGCCAAAAGAAGTGATTTAAAATTATTAAGAAAAGGATTTAAGTATGTTATTAATTTAAATAAATCAAGGTCATTGACACCTTTGTTACATCTCAAAATCTACTCTCTACAGATTAGGAGATATAATCTAACCAAAGTCGTCAAGACTAAATTAACCATACACCAATACAACATAATCTTGTACTTGTTATTGATAATAATAATTCTACATCGTAATGTGTGCAACTTATCCAATCACACCAAAACATTTCATACATCTTATTCTTACACTAAGTTCATTACAGTCTTGCTAGTATCTGATAACATCAATTATAACTTATCAACATACATCAAACTTGTCTTTTAGTGGTGGAGCAATGATATCTACAAATTCAACTAACAAAATACTATACTTTACACCATGCCCTTTTTATATGAAAATAAAAAAAAATTTACACCCAACTAGGTTAACACAGTGTCACACCCCGAATTTCCCACGAACCCGGGGCGCGAGTAACGAGACAGAAAGTAAAATAAATAAAAGGACAAAGGTAATTAAATTCAATAAACATGCATCCATCATCATCCATACATAGAGTAACATCGAATACATTGTTCATCAGTCATTCGGGCTTAAGCCCTTACATAACGAAATACAAGTCTCATGGATCACAAATACATCACGTGCTTCGCCCTCTCAGGGCATCACTAAATCTCATGTGGCTGGGGGATCCTCATCTGAAAATGTTGCCCACGAATGGGTCAGCACAACTGCTGGTATGATGAAATGCTAATGCCAGAAATAAAGCTAAGGCGTGGCATGTGCAAAGTGTACATTTATTTCTAAATGACATTCAAACATCGCAGTAATATATATATGAATGGTATGCGTGACACACCCATGCACAACTCTATGCCACAACCCATGTCTCGTTTACGGGTACTCCCCGATGGCACGAAGTACCAATGCAATGGCCAATTTTGGGTTTTTCACCACAGGATCTACACCCTCATAATGCAAAGCAACACGTGCTTACCCACGCCATGTTCTCAAAGGATTCATCATATGCCAATATGCCAATGCAATCTCAATGATACATGGTTTCCACAATATAGCATGCTCGAGACAATAATATATAAATCACCTAACTGATTCCATATGCAATCATATCTCGCAAAATCGACATATACACATGTCGTGAGTCACATTCATCATTCACTAAATATTCATAAGGTACAAGTAACATGTAAGCATGTGAACAACCAATTCCAAATAAACAGGTAAACACATTACAGATAAACACATACAGCATTCAGTCATTCACAAATATTCCTAACTTAACTTCATTTCTAACACTAGCAAAACACCATACTTGATGGGTTGGTATCAACCCTAGAAGATCGAGCACTATATGTAACTGAACGGGCGGACGAAAATGTAGGAGATCAGATCGCCCCCTCCTGTCCTGTCAGTGTCCCTAAAAGTAGGAATTACAATTCAGTCCATTGTTGTTTGAATGTATGCTATTCATCAAATTTTATGTCTTTAAATTCATAGGTTTCTATTCTGCTAAATTAAACTCTACCATCGGTTTTAGAACGTTTAAGAAAGTAAGTCTAGGTTTTCGTAGAACTCAATTCGGACACCGGGGTTCAAAAGGGCAAAACAGTCATTTTGCACTTTACACGTGTCCTTACATTTCGTGACCTCTTTTCACAAATCGGACTCTACGGTTGAGTCCGGAATGTTCGAGATAATAAAATTCCACTATTTGTTTACCTAATTCGGAGTTCGTTTGACTGTGTTTCAATCTAGGGGCATTTTGGTAATTTTAAAGGTTACTACGGGTCTTTTATTTTTTGGGGCCCCGTCTCGTAAAACGGACCTCACCATTGGTCTCGGAATAGTCGAGATAGTCAAAATACACTAATGACTTGTCTCATTTGGACTCCGGGATGTTTTTGAATATTTAATTAATTAAATTAATTTAATTAAATAATTAATTAATTAATTTAATTAATATTTTATTAATAATTTAATCAGGTGGGTCAAAGTGTAATTTCTAACAGTTGGGGGGTCAATTCGTAATTTCTGAAAGTTCAGGTTAAGGTTCAAATTCAAAAGGTTCAAATTCAAGGGGTTCAAATTCCAAAAAGGTTCAAATTAAAACTAGTTTAATTTGTTATTCTAATTCAGGTTAACCAAACAGGGGATAAGGCTAAAACCGGGATAGGATATCCCTGTCTCTATTCAATTTCAAATTTTTGATTTCTTACCCTTGCAACCAAACGGGCCAAGTTCCCTTTTAATTTAAAACAACCACGCGACACGTGGCAGGGGCGGTCCACGCCCGACCCGAACCGGACCCGACCGACCCGACCCGACCCGGACAGACCCCCCTTCTTCCCCCGATTTTCCGGCGAACCTCCGGTAGGGTTCCGGCGTCTTCTCCGGCGCCGGTGACCGGAATTTCAGAAAAATCAAGTTTTTAAACTTGATTTTTATGGTGTTTTCGAAGCCCCTTTCAATCCCAAACTATTCTAAAACGTTTTTGGAGTCTTTTAACATCGTTTTGAAGCTTCCAATCACGATGAAAACCCAGATTTTTCCCCCACGGCCGTGACCTGCACCTCCATTTTTCTCCCTCATTTCTCAACCGTTTTCTATCATTTTTGTTGCGTTTTAATCCTCACATTATGCTCTACAAGGTTCTATAATTTAAATCAATTGAAATGCTCTAAAATAAATCGAAACAGAAGTGACCCACTTACAAGTTTTTCGGCCGTTTCTCTCTCTAGCCGTGTCCTCCTTCTCCCTCTTGCTCCGAGCTCGAACCAGGTCTCTAACCCTCCTTCAGAGCTCTGTTTCTCTCCCTCTTTTCTGCTTCTTTCCTTCTCTTCTTTTCCACCCGAGACACTCTCTTTATTTTCTCTCTCTATATTCCTCTCTCTCTCTCTCTCTATAAATCCTACGAATTCTGACCTCCTCCTAACTCTCATACTCACTCTCACACTTCACCACACACACCCACCAACTCTCTTACACTCCACAGCCCCCCCTTGCTTGTTTGAGTGTATCACACTCAAACTCACACACACACACAACCGGGTACACACACCTACACACACTGTCCTATACATCTATATATATATATATATATACATATATATATATATTCACATTTTTAAATACACACTCCTATGTACACACATATGTACACTAACAATTTAATTTATATATATATATATACACACATCATACAATTATAATAATAATAATAATAATAATAATAATAACAATAAAATTAATTAATTAACAATTGCAAGAATAATAAATAAAAAAAAAAATTTCCATGTTATAACACAGTCAGACTCTTGACTCACCTGTCTTATTTTTCCTGTAATACACCCGAAAGACTTTAGGTAAAGCTAAATTTTTCTTTCTTCTACTATACACCTAAAAAATGTTAGATAATTTTATGTGGGCTTCACTAACCTTATGAGTAATTTATATAATTTTTCATGAATTTTTAACATGGCGTTTTGAAGCAAAATATTATGATAAGCAAATCACCATTGATTGTACATATTTTTAAACACAAGATGCAAGATCCTTGAATCATAACATTTAAACAAAAATCATTTAAAGAAAGCACTTGTAATATAAAAAATTTCAAAGATGATTCTAGCAAAAATATTGCATTTCAAAAGCACATCACGTGATTTGTCTTTTAGTAGCAAAGAGTTGTAAATAACTTGCTTTCATGTAAAATATGATGATAAAATTCTTCTCATGTAAATAGGGATTCGAAAATGTTATACCATTTCTTTATTATACTTGTTATCACTTACAGTGTAGAGATCTAAAAAATGAGGACAAATGTTTTAGTTTTGCCAGTAGGGCACTATACATGCACCATTTGCCGGTAGGGTACTACATATGCATCATTTAGTTATAAGTCATATTTAGAAGCATATTTTGAGTGTGTCATTGAAGAGAAATATTCTTATAATATAAAAATAAACCTCCTGTAGAAATTTGAGCCTATTCGGAGATAGTTTCAAAAATAGGCCATAAAGGACGTCCCGGGTGGCTCGGGTGGAACCGGCCAATCACGACCACAAACGAAAATTTATTTTTTAAAAAAATTTCACTTAAAATAATTTTAAGAACTTTTTCTAAAACAAAATATCGAATTGAGGGGTTTCGGGACGGGTTGTAGTGTAACGGGGCCTTGGATTCATTAAGGACGAAAAGGTCATTTTGCCCATTTGCCCCTTTAGAATAAATACGGCCGTTAGAGTTAAAATTCCATTATTTTGGTCTGAGATATAGAGCAGAACTCGTGCATGGGAGAAAAGTGAAAAAAAATCCTAGGTTCTACAAGCTTCAAGCTACCAAAACACACTCCTAGGCCAAGATTCTTGCAAGAATTCATTCTAGGAAGTTGTTCCTCTCATCAAGAGTTATATTCTCACAGATCGGTTCAGCTGCACAGCAAACACAACTCCCTCGGGTTGAGAAAAACTATTTTAGGTATGATATCTTGCTAAGTTAGGAATATGTTTAAGTTTCTTTGCCTTCTTATATGTTGGTTGAGTGATTTAAGTGTTTACTTGATGTTAGAAAATCACTTAGGTGGTAGTTGCTTTGAAAACTTAGAGTTGGTATTTTAGGTAATTTTGTGTTCTTTGAGCTTCTTAATAATTTGTTACTATGATGAAGGTGTACCTTGCATATGTGTTTGGATTACTACATTCTAACCTATGTTTATGAAGAGAAACTCTTGTGGTTTGAGAGTTATGATTTATCCCATGTATTGGTAGTTTGTGTATTTGTATTTTCTTTGAGAAATTGCTAAAGTAATGAACATGAAACTTGATCATATGTTTAATTCATTGAATTGTGACTTACATTCACGTAGACAAAATGTTGTGAATTTAAAGTTATGCTTTACTTTATAAATGAGGCATAATTTAAGTTATACACCATGTGTTTGATGAAATGTCTTAGAGAATTTGTATTGAGAAAAATCAAGGCATGTTGGCATGGTGTGAATCCTTGGAAACATAGCGTGAGTTGAGCACTTTGGTGCTATGCATTATGAGGGTGTAGATCCTGTGGTGAAAAACCCAAAATTGGCCATTGATACTCGCAAGCCAACGGGATCCAGACTGTGAAGCGAGACATACATTGGTACTTGCATGCCAACGGAGAAGAACCGTGAAGCAAGAGATGGGTGGCATAGAGTTGTATGTATGTGTCATGCATATTCATATTGCATAGCATTGGGGATTGGAAGGTTATGGTTTCAAAATGTACACTTGCATATGCCACACCTTAAATTTGTTCCTAGCATTAGCATTTTGTCATACCAATAGTTGAGCTAACCCCTCATTGGATATCATATAACAAACGAGGCTTCCGACAATTGAGACTTGATGAAATCTTGAAGGAAAGAGGGAAAGGAACTTTGAAGGATATTTGGCCCTTGGAGCATATTTTGTATGTATAGGTATAAACCCAAAAGACTTGTGTTTTAATTTGGAAGAATGGTTAACTATAGGCCTTGGGCGAAATTTGTAATGTAAGGGCTTAAACCCAAATGACATATAGGATGTGTTTATTTAATGTGCCTTATATATATATATATATGTATATATATATATATATGTTGAAGAAAATGAATGTATGTTTAACTTCCATGAATTGTGGCCATTGAGTGAGGATGGATTGTGATGTATTTATATATGTGAATGGTTGCAAAATATTAGGTGGAAAAATGCTTAGAAAATACAGGAGGTTATGTCAAAATTTTTGAAAAAATTAAAGGATTGGTTAGGTGTGTAAAACACCCTTAAATAGGTGAGAAAAGTGCCAACAGAGGGGGTTGAAAACCTTGAAGTAGTGAGCTAAAAATGGGGGGAAAGTAGCCTTAAAAACTTGGGGAAAAATTTAAAAAATAGAGAAAATTGGCTGCTGGACAGAGAAATTCAATCGCAGCCAGTTACAGTGAAAATGCAGAAAAAGGAAAAATTCAGCTTGCAGTCGCTATAGAAGCACAAGTTGACATGCCCCAATCGCAGCCCGCGCGCGCCCGCCTGCCTACTGTACGCGCCTACTGCCACCGTGCACCTGCTGCTGCCTTGTCATGACACCAGTCCCTTTGGCCACCTTTTTTAGCCATGTTTGGGCACTTTTTTGGACCATGTTTGGGCACCCTATTGGGCCATATTTGGCCACCCTTTTGGGCCACTTTTGGCCACCTTTTTTGGGCCATGGTTGGCCATGCTTTTGGGACCATGTTTGGCCACATACATGGGCCATGTTTAGGCCTTTTCCTTAGACAATTTTTGGTGGAATTCTTGAGCCACTCTTGGCTTATGTCCTAGGGTATTCAGGGCCCATTTGGGCCATTATTTCAAGGCTTGTTTAGAGAGACTTTGGGGCTATTTTGGGAGCCATTTTTGAATATGACTTAACCTATTTTGGACATTAAATGGGATGGATGTTTGAGTGACATTAGGAGACCATTTTAATTAAGTTAAATAACAAGTCTTCATTTCTAATTTTAGAGAAAATATGGGGAAATGAATGAATGATCAATTAAATCCACCTTATGACCTTTTATTTACTTTTCTTATTTCATTTCACTCACTCCCCGGGTTGTGTAAATTCGGGGCATGACAACGTGGTATCAGAGCATAGGTTCGAATACCTAGGGAACAGTGTGAGAAGTTTAGACCTTAAGTTATTTGGACTAGTTTGGGTGGTATGTTTTATGTGCACATGTTGCATTGGTGTGCACGTGTATGCACTATACTTGATTTCCCAATTGACTGGGAGTATGTGATTGTTTGATATAATGGTTGACTAAGATTAGAAACTCATGTATATGTGATAGACCGTATATTTTATGGGATAGGTCGTATGCCTAGTTATTTGTGATATAGGTTGTACACCTAGTTATCTATATGGTAGGTCGTATGCCTAGTTATTTCTGAGATAGGCTATGGACCTAGTTATATACCTGATCGGCTGTGTTCTCATATATATATGTATGTTCTTAGGATGGATTATATACTTGCGTGCTTATGTGGTAGGCTATGTGTTAGCTGTTGATTGTGGCTTGTTGATTTTATATATGCATGCTAGGTTAGTACCCGTTATTCATGGGTTACAGTACTATGACAATGATATCTATACAGACTGGATTGGTCTCAAGTCTTGCGTTACAGTTGATGGATGACACCCCATCAGCTAGTAACAAAAGGAGTTGTGATCCATGAAGGGTTATTAACTAGCTATAGAAGTGAGAAATAATGAAAGAATTATAAGATTTTAAATGAACAAATGCCAATAAGGTAGTAAGCCATAAATTAAAAGACACATAAGACCTTAGAATGCTAAAATAAGAATTGAGATTTGTGGAGATTCTTGTGTTTGGATTGGACAGTGGATACTTAGAGTAATTGTACCTAAGATTTTAGGGATATTCTTGTGTTTTGTGTTAAACCCTCTTGTGGAGAGATGTATTATTTTTGGATAGCATTCACTTAGGGTTGAGTATTGGTAGGCTAGTTGGACACTAGCATAGCTTGAGTATGTGTATGTATTGTATTGCTTAAATGAGTTTTTCTTTGCGAAAGATTGTGTTTGAACTCGGTGAAAATATATATATATATATATAATCATAATAATAAATAAATAAATGATTATATTGTTTAACATAGAGAATGAATTATGAATGACATGTTGGGTCAAGCTTATGGGGAGTAGGATTTCAAATTTTTGTTTAACGTGTAATTGGGGATAGATTGGTTGTTTGCTTTTCAGGTGAGTATAGACTGCTACAAGGGGAGAATGACAGTGTGCACTCCTGAAGGAGATAGCTTTTATTTCATAGGAGATCGTGGGGATTTTCTAGTGCCACCTTTGTATGGCTCGAGGAGTTGGGGAGGTCATAGCTATTTGTTGGCTAGTTTGATAGCAGATGGGAGTGGGACTACAGAGAGTGTATTACCGCCAGTAGTGGATGAGTTTCCAGATGTATTTTCGGATGACTTCACTAGTCTACCGCCAAGACAAGAGATAAAGTTCACGATAGAGCTTATCCTAGGCACTGTGCCTATTTCCATTCCACCTTACCGTATGGCTCTAGCTGAGTTGAGGGAGTTGAAGAAGCAGTTGACTGATTTACAGGGTAAAGGTTTTATTCGTCCTAGTACTTCTCCGATGGGTGCTTTGGCATTATTTGTGAAGAAGAAGGACAAGACATTACGTTTGTGTGTGGATTTTAGGAGACTAAACAGTTTCACTATCAAGAATAAGTACCCGTTATCGAGGATAGATGACTTGTTTGATCAGCTTAGGGGTTTGAGATGTTTCTCGAAGATTGATCTTCGGTTCGGGTATCATCAATTGAGAGTATAAGAGGAGGATGTGGCGAAGACTGCTTTTTGTACTCGTTATGGCCATTATGAATTCGTGGTTATGCCATTCGGTGTAACGAATGCCCCGGCGGCATTCATGGACTTGATGCATCGCATTTTTAGTCCTTATTTAGATCAGTTTGTCGTGGTATTTGTTGATGACATTTTGATTTATTCACCTTCTCAGGATAAATATGTTTTTCACTTACGGACTGTGTTACAGATTTTGAGAGAGCATTGTTTGTTTGCTAAGTTTTCGAAGTGTGAGTTTTGGCTTCAGGAGGTGCAGTTTCTAGGCCATGTTGTGTCAGGTAGTGGGGTAGCCATGGATCCTTCTAAGATTGACGCTGTTATGAGTTAGAAAAGGCCAAAGAATGTGTTTGAGATTCAAAGTTTCTTAGGATTGGCTAGATACAACCGTCAATTTGTAGAGGGATTTTCTTATCTTACCGCGCCGATAACTCGTTTGACGCACAAGGGCATTAGATTTGAGTGGACAGATGACTGTGAGCAGTCATTTCAGGAGCTGAAGAGGAGGCTGACTTCAGCACCTGTCCTAATTATATCTAAGGGAGGTATTGGCTATACAGTGTATTGTGATGCTTCACGAGAGGGACTAGGTTGTGTGTTGATGCAGGAGGGTAGGGTGGTAGCCTATGGTTCTCGCCAGTTGAAGAATCATGAGCATAACTATCCCACGCATGATTTGGAGTTAGCTGCCATCATCTTTGCACTTAAGAGTTAGCGACACTACTTATATGGGGTAAGGTTTGAGGTGTCCTCAGATCACAAGAGCCTTGGATACATTTTCAAGCAGAAGGACTTTAACCTTTGGTAGAGGAGAAGGATGGAATATATGAAAGACTATGACTTTGACCTTCAGTACCATCCTGGGAAGGCCAATGTTGTAGCAGATACACTTAGTAGGAGGTTGAGGAGCATAGTTGCAGCATTACTATTAGAGAGTGGGAGATGGTAGGAGATATTGGTGAGTTTGACTTAGACTTTGTTGAGTCAGAGAGACACGCCACACTATTCAGTGTGTGTGCACAACCTACGTTGTTAAGCAGGGTCATTGAGGCACAGTTACAAGATACAGAGGTAGAGCAAATTCGAGCACGAGTTACTAGTACCGAGGGCTTTGAGGGATGAACAATTCATTCTGACCTTAGCCTGAGGTGTATAGGTAGAGTCTTTGTTCCAGAGTCTCTTAGGGCTGATGTTCTTAGAGATTTCCACTATTCACGTCTAGTAATGCACTTAGGGGGCACTAAGATGTACCATGATTTACGCCTCCAGTATTGGTGGACTAGAATGAAGGGTTATGTGGTGTAGTTTGTGTCGAGATATCTCACGTGCCAGTAGGCTAAGGCTAAGCACTATAGACTTGAAGGTTTATTATAGCCATTGCTAGTGGCCGAGTGGAAGTGGGAGTTTGTTACTATAGATTTCATGATGGGTCTTCCGAGGTCACATAAAGGTCATGATGCAGTTTGGGTTATTGTGGACATGTTAACTAAGCTACACATTTTCTACCGATTAGAGCGACTAATTCAGTAGATGTTCTCAGTAGGTTATATATCCGAGAGATAGTACGACTACATGGGATTTCTGTTTCCATTATTTCAAACAGAGACCCACATTTCACTTCACGGTTTTGGCAATGTCTTCAGACAGCCTTGGGGACTCAGCTACTGTTTAGTACTGCTTTCCATCCTCAGACTGACAGTCAGTCAGAGCATACTATTCAGATACTTGAGGATATGCTTAGAGCATGTGTTATAGATTTCACGGGTAGCTGGGAGGATCACCTTGCTCTAGTAGAGTTTGCCTACAACAACAGCTATCAGTCTAGTATCGAGATGGCTCTAGTAGAGTTTTCCTACAACAATAGCTATCAGTCTAGCATCGAGATGGCACCTTTTAAGGCGTTGTATGGTAGGCCGTGTCGTTCACCGGTATGTTGGACCGAGGTAGGGGAGATAGCTACTTTAGGGCCTAACATAGTTCGTGAGACCACAGAGAAGGTACAAGTGATTCGACAGCGTCTGTTGACAGCACAGAGCCGCCAGAAGAGTTATGCAGACAAGAGGCGATGACCTCTGTCATTTGATGTTGGAGGATATGTGTTCCTCAAGGTAGCACCACGACAGGGATTAAGGAGATTTGGGCGTAGTGGGAAACTGTTGCCATGGTTTATAGGGCCATTTAAGATCCTTGAGAGAGTCGGAGAGGTGGCCTATAAGTTGGCATTACCGCCACAATTATCTGGGGTTCATGATGTCTTCCATGTGTCGATGTTGAGGAAGTACGAACCTAACCCTTCACATGTGCTAGATTAGGTTGATCTTGTAGTGGAGAGCGATGTTTCTTATGATGAGAGGACTATGGAGATATTGGACTCAAGGGACCAGGTTTTTTGGGGCAAGACCATCCCTTTGGTCACGGTTCTTTGGAGCCATTATGGGGTCGAGGAGGCCACTTGGGAACGTGAGGCTGAAGTCCGTGCTAGGTATCCAGAGTTATTTATACATAGAGGTACATTTCTAAATTTTGGGATGAAATTTCTTTAAGGGAGGAAGGATGTAGAGATCTGAAAAATGAGGACAAATTTTTCGTTTTTGCCGGTAGGGCACATGCACCATTTGCCGGTAGGGCACATGCACCATTTGCTGGTAGGGCACTACATATGCATCATTTAACTATAAGTTATATTTAAAAGCATATATTAAGTGTGTCATAGAAGATAAATATGCTTAGAATATAAAAATAAACCTCCTGTATAAATTTGAGCCTATTCGGAGATAGTTTCAAAAATGGACCATAAAAAACGTCTCGGGTGGCACCGGCCAAACTCGGCCATAGGCAAAAATTTGTTTTTTTAAAAAATTTTATTTAAAATAATTTTAAGAACTTTGGCTAAAAAAAAATGTCGAATTGAGAAATTTCGAGACAGGTTGTAGTGTAACAAGGCCCCGGATTCATTAAGGGCAAAAAGGTCATTTTACCTATTTGCCCCTTTAGTATAAATATAGCCCTTAGAGTTAAAATTTCATTATTTTGGTCTGAGATACAGAGCAAAACTCGTGCATGGGAGAAAAGTGAAGAAAAGCCCTGGATTCATTAAGGGCAAAAAGGTCATTTTACCTATTTGCCCCTTTAGTATAAATATAGCCCTTAGAGTTAAAATTTCATTATTTTGGTCTGAGATACAGAGCAAAACTCGTGCATGGGAGAAAAGTGAAGAAAAGCCCTAGGTTCTCCAAGTTTCAAGCCACCAAAACACACTCCTAGGCCAAGATTCTTCCAAGACTTCCTTCTAGGCAATTGTTCCTCTCATTAAGGGTTATATTCTCACCGATCGGTTCGGCTGCACAGTGAACACAACTTCCTCGAGTTGAGAAAAATTATTTTAGGTATCATATCTTACTAAGTTAGGAATAGGTTTAAGTTTCTTTGCCTTTTTATATGTTAGTTGAGTGATTTAGGTGTTTACTTGATGTTAGAAAATCACTTAAGTGGTAGTTGCTTTGAAAACTTAGAGTTGGTATTTTAGGTACTTTTGTGTTCTTTGAGTTTCTTGATAATTGTTACAATAATGAAGGTGTACCTTGCATATGTGTTTGGATTATTACATTCTAGCCTATGTTTATGAAGAGAAACTCTTGTGGTTTGAGAGTTATGATTTATCTCATGTATTGGTAGTTTGTGTATTTGTATTTTCTTTGAGAAATTGCTAAAGTAATGAACATGAAACTTGATCATATATTTAATTCATTGAATTGTGACTTACATTCATGTAGACAAAATGTTGTGAATTTAAAGTTATGCTTTGCTTTATGAATGAGGCATAATTTAAGTTATACACCATGTGTTTGATGAAATGTCCCATAGAATTTGTATTGAGAAAAATCAAGGCATGTTAGCATGGTATGAATCCTTGAAAATATGGTCTGAGTTGAGCACTTTGGTACTATGCATTATGAGGGTGTAGATCCTGTGGTGAAAAACCCAAAATTGGCCATTGGTACCGCAAACCAACGAGGTCCGGACCGTGAAGCGAGACATACATTGGTACTTGCATGCCAACGGGGAAGAACCATGAAGTGTGACATGGGTGGCATAGAGTTGCATGTGTGTGTCATGCATATTGATATTGCATAGCATTGGGGATTGGAAGGTTATGGTTTCAAAATGTACACTTGCACATGCCACACCTTAAATTTGTTCCTAGCATTAGCATTTTGTCATACCAACAATTGAGTTGACCCCTTGTGAGATATCATATTACAGACGAGGCTCCCGACACTTGAGACTTGATGAAGTCTTAGAGGAAGGAGGGAAAGGAACTTTGAAGGATATTTGGCCCTTGGGGCATATTTTGTATGTATGGGAATAAGCCCAAAAGACTTGTGTTTTAATTTGGAAGAATGGTTAACTATAGGCCTTGGGCCAAATTTGTAATGTAAGGGCTTAAGCCCAAATGACATGTATGATATGTTTATTTAATGTGCCTTATATATATATATATAAATATGTTGAAGGAAATGAATGTATGTTTAACTTCCATGAATTGTGGCCATTGAGTGAGGATGGATTGTGATGTGCTTATATATATGAATGGTTACAAAATATTAGGTAAAAAAATGCTTAGAAAATAATGGAGGTTATGTTAAAATTTTGAAAACAATTAAAGGATTTGTTAGGTGTGTAAAACACCCTTAAATAGGCGAGAAAAGTGCCAACAAGGGGGGCTTGAAAACCTTGAAGTAGTGGGCTAAAAATTGAGGAAAAGTACCCTTAAAAACTTGGGAAAAAATTTGGAAAACAGAGAAAATTGGCTGCTGGACAGAGAAATTCAATCGTAGCCAACTACAGTGAAAATGCAGAAAAAGGAAAAATTCAGCTTGTAATCGCTACAGTAGCACAGGCAAACATGCCCCAATCGCAGCCCGCGCGCCCACTGCCACCGTGCGCCTACTGCTGCCCTGCTGCCTTGTCATGACACCAGCCCCTGACACCTGCCCTTTTGGCCACATTTTTTAGCCATATTTAGGCACCTTTTTGGACCATGTTTGGGCACCCTATTGGGCCATGTTTGGCCAACCTTTGGGCCATGTTTGGCCACCTTTTGAGCCGTGTTTGGGCACCTTTTTGGACCATGTTTAGGCACCATATTAGGCCATGTTTAGGCACCCTTTTAGGCCACTTTTGGCCACCTTTTTTGGGCCATGGTTGGCCACCCTTTTGGGGCCATGTTTGGCCACTTACATGGGCCATGTTTGGGCCTCTTCCTTAGACAATTTTTTATGGAATTCTTGAGCCACTCTTGGCCTATGTCCTAGGGCATTCAAGACCCATTTGGGCTATTATTTCAAGGCTTGTTTAGAGAGACTTTGGGGCTGTTTTGGGAGCTATTTTTTAATATGACTTAAACTATTTGGACATTAATTAGGAGGGATGTTAGGAGACTATTTTAGTTAAGTTAAATAACAAGTCTTCATTTCTAATTTTGGAGAAAATATAGGGAAATGAATGAATGATCAATTAAATCCACCTTATGACCTTTCATTTACTTTTCTTATTTCATTTCACTCACTCCCCGGGTTGTGAAAATTCGAGGCGTGACATACAGAATGAATTCGTGTTAACCCGAACTCTAGTGTCTTACAAGATGGTCTATTTTGTAGACCTAAATGCATAAAAGATCACTAGTCTTCTAATGGGTATTACAAGACATAAGTCCTCAAAGATTCCACTACAAGAGTGCTTATACACAAACAATTTCTTATTTAAATTTTTTCTCTTAACACATTTAGAAATCATAGTCTCATACAACTTATCATCTTCCATGTCAACAGTAGTTTTATTATCAATATTATCAACACAAAATATTGAACTTAAGGAATTTTTGCTTAACATAAAATAAGAAATCTTAAATCACTCTTAAACAAATATAGGAACAAGAAAATATATAAGAGAACTAACACTGATACCAATTAAAGATGCGAAAGAAATTTAATAATCCGTACTAAATTATTCCAAATTCCAATGCGATATAAAAATAAGTGATAGTAAGTGTCTATCAAAAGTGTGAAAATTACTATTTTAATTAATTAAAATAGGTTTTAATTAATAAAAAATGTAGATTTTATCAATATCTCATTAATTAATTCAGATTACTATTAAAAATATTCTTTTTTCAAATATTTAAGATCTTAAGTCCTTATAATTATCACGACAGTTGATATACCACAATGTGACACACCAACCACTATTTTGACACGTGTAACTACGATTTAGCTCATGTTCGGTCATAGAACTCATGCTCGGTCATTCAGCTCATGCTCGGCCTTTCAGAGCAAACCCATAAAGACCGAGCACATATCATCAGAGCAGGTCTGCTCTTCTGCAAAGCTAACAAATATGAGCACAAGCCTTCAGTACAATACATCGATAATCAGACCTCATCACCGCCCCAATGTGTACCAAGCAGGAAATAAGGAAACAGTCTTCGACAAGGAAACTGCCACACATGGTTATCTCTATTATTGCCAAATTCAACAAGGTAACTGATATCTCCGACGATCCAATCCCTATATTCATGGCTCCAAATCCTAATCAACTTGGGAAGCCACTGGCTATAAATTAAACCCTAGAGGTACGCTTTATGGTCATGCTTATTATTTGGCTTTCATTACAGTCTTTCAATTCAGTATTATTAACTTAAGCATCGGAGCGGCTACTGCCGGAGCCAATCCGGTGGTCCTCTGATCTTCTTCTTTGAGTGTTCTTCAGGGAGTCAAGCTCGGATTGTACGTGGGCCAAAAAGTGCAGCATCAGTTTGGCGCCGTCAGTGGGAAACGACAATCACCAAGTGCTCTACCGACTCAAAACTCATTCTCCTCCTATAAAGGATTATGGCTCCCAATCTCCAACCCAGGAAGAATACTCAAAATCCTCAGAACCCATGAACTCAACCGTCTACCGGACGAGGAAGAGGACGAGTGAATGATCCCGTGCAACAAGAGCTTGCCGAAGCCAGGCGACAGAACCAATTGTTACATGAACAACTTCTAACTATGTCTAGAACTCTGGCAATGCTTACCCAGAGCCATGAAGCTAATCCTCAGAATCCACCCGTTAATACAGGTACCCAAGAGGTGCAACCTGCTACTACCACCCACATTCGTGGAGATCCCCAACCTTCTGCAGCCGCCGGCGGAAGGGTTCCAGCTTTTATCCCGGAAGTCCATTACCAAAGCACCACAAGGGTTCCCATCCTTGGGGCTTCGGAAGTAAACCCTGTACCACAAGAGTCTCAACCTCATGTGGTTCCTACACCACCAGCCCAGGAAAATCAAAACAACCCCCCATTAATGGGCCAAGATCATCCTACCCATGTAGGCCCTGAAGTTGCGAGGCCTGCCTCGCAGTAACCAATGTTACCAAGGGGGTCGATAAGAGCGGAGGAAGTTGCTGAATCAATGGACCGCATAGTTATGGTGAGAGGCGTTCAATATCTAGAGCAGGATGAGTTGGCCAGGCTGCTCGGCAGGTTGGCCACCCCGTTCACTAATGCTATCATGGCTGAGGAGAGACCCAAGAAATTCGTCGTCCCGAAATTCACCCCTTATGATGGGACAAGGGACCCAAGGGATCATCTCTCCCACTACCAGCACACTATGGCTTTGCACGGTACTTCTGACGCCTTTTTATGCCGAACATTTGTAACTAGCCTCAGTGGTACTGCTCTGAAGTGGTTCCATCACCTCCCACCGAACTCAGTTACTAGCTTTTATGAGCTCGGCAGAAGATTCCTAGACAGGTTTATGACCAGTAGAAGGTTGAGGAAGGGTCCCGAATTCTTGTTGAACATAAAGCAAGCAAGGGAAGAGTCCCTCAGAGGGTATATTACACGTTTCAATGTCGAACTCACTGAGGTTACAGATTGCAGCCCTAGTTTCCTTGTAACTGCTTTGGCCTCTGGACTTGCACAGGGAGGCTTTAGAGACTCCTTGACCAAAAATCCCCCTATGGACATGGCAGCACTCATGGACCGGGCAAGGAAATACATCAACTTAGAAGAGGCCAAAGACACTTCTAGAAAGGTCAAGGCACAAGCTCAGAAGGACGACCAGAAGAGAGACGACCAGAAGAAAGACAGCCAAAGGAAGGACCCTAGCTCGGCTAGAAAAAGAGCTAGAAGCCCGGAGAAAAAAGGGGCCCCCAGAACTTCCTATAATTCTGGGCTAAGAGAGTTCAACCACTTTACTCCTCTAAATACCTCTCCGTATAACATACTGAAGCAAGTAAGATCTCGAGAAAACCTGAGATGGCCAGAGCCTTTGAAAGGTGACCCCAGCTACCGGGAACAAACCAAGTATTGTGATTTTCAAAAAGACCGCGGGCACACAACCAACACCTGTAAGGCTCTCAAACATGAGATTGAGCAGCTAATCCGGAGAGGACGACTACAGGAGTTCATCAAGTAGGACGGAGGGCAGAACCCTCGTGATGAGCGACGCCAACAGAGGAAGCCAGACCAAAGGCAGGAACAAAAGAAAGGACGGAACGAGCCCCCACGATAGAACAACCAAGTGATCTTTGTCCTACACGTAGACTCCCCTACAACTAGGACTTCCAACAGATCGAGGAAGCGTTATGCTCAAGAGGCCAAGTCAACTCCCAACATCATACAAGTCTATAACGTGGAAAAAAGGTTAAGGCCCGTTCCAAAAATTCAGTTCACGGATCAAGACCTTACAGGGGTTCATTGTCCTCACAGTGACGCCCTGGTCATCTCCCTCAAAATTGCAAACTTTGAAATCTGAAAAGTCCTTGTGGACACTAGGAGCTCGACCAACGTTCTATTCTACAATCCCTTCAAGCAAATGAAACTCAACCCTAGTGATATTAAGCCCACTGGTATAATCATGGCAAGTTTTGATGGGAACCTTAACACTCCTTTGGGAAGGATTGATCTAGCCACCACTGCAAGAGAAGGGGACGGGCAGAAGACCACAGTAACTGAATACATGGTCTTGAATGCCAAATCTCTCTACAATGTCATAATTGGGAGGCCTTGGCTACATGAGATGAGGGCAGTCACATCAACCCTACACCAATTCCTGAAATACGTCCACAATCAAGTTGTATATTCTCTCAGAGGATGCCAACCAACCTCCCGATATTGCCATGCTCTTACACTCAAAGCCAAGGCCCCCAAATAGCAATTACTGCATGCCCATGAGTGCAGGGATCCAATCCATTCCTGCTATCATGAGGTAGAAGACTGTTCCTTCAAGATTGACGAGCCACTAAGTCCTAGAGGAAGGGACAGCAGGGCCAAGCCCATAGGGGAACCTATTAAAGTCCTGGTCAGCTCGGAAGATCAAGGGCGTTATCTGCAGATAGGTCCTGACCTGACGCTTACCAAGCAGGATGAGTTGATCAAATTCTTAAAGAAAAACCTCTCCGTATTCGCCTAGGAAACAAGGGATATGGAAGGGATAGATCCCGACCTCATCACACACAAACTGATGGTGGATCCAGACCATCCACCAATAAGACAGAAAGAAGGCCACTCGCTCTAGAACGACATCAGGTCATCAACGATGAAGTCCAAAGGTTGCTCAATGCCAACATGATACGAGAAGTATTTTATCTTGACTGGTTGGCCAACACTGTTCTGGTTAAGAAGAAGAATGGCAAGTGGAGAGTCTGTGTCGACTATATAGACCTCAACAAAGCATGCCCCAAAGATATCTTTCCTCTTTCGAGGATAGATCAGTTAGTCGATGCTACTGCAGGACACGAGCTTATGAGCTTCATAGATGCCTATTCTGGGTATAATCAAATACAGATGCATCCTCCTGACCAGGAGAAAATGTCATTCATAACAGAACGAGGTCTCTATTGCTATAGAGTGATGCCGTTCGGACTAAAAAATGCTGGGGCCACATACCAGCGTCTGGTTAACAAGATGTTCAGCCCCTTAATCGGTGATACTATGGAGGTCTACATTGATGATATGTTGGTCAAAAGCCTGTAGAAGAGTAGTCATCTGCAGCACTTAGCTCAAATATTTGATATCCTCAAGCAGTACAAGATAAAGCTCAATCCCTTGAAATGCACCTTTGGTGTGACAAAGGGAAAATTCTTAGGATACACAGTCTCTCAAAGAGGCATAGAAGCAGACCCAACCCAAATTGGGGCCCTGATCGGACTAGTGTCTCTAAAACCAAGAAAGACATTCAGGCTTTGAATGGCAGAATAGTAGCTCTGAGTAGATTTATATCCAAATCCACCGATCGTTGCCTACCATTCTTCAAAGCTCTGAAAGGTAACAAATCTCTATAATGGACTGACGAATGTGAAAAATCCTTTTAGGAACTGAAGAAGTACTTAGCCTCACCTGAGCTCTTGGCAAAGCCGATCCAAGGGAAAAGCTATTTCTCTACCTAGCAGTCTTTAAGAACGCTGTCAGTTCTGTACTGGTCAGACAGGACAGGAGCGTGCAGAGGTCCATCTTTTATGTCAGCAGAGTACTATTAGACATGGAGAAGAGATACCCCGAGATTGAGAAACTTGCCCTTGCACTCATAGTATCTGTACAAAAGCTCAGGCCCTATCTTCAAGCTCATCCCATAGAAATCCCAATTGCTTATCCATTAAAGACAGTACTGAGGAGGCCAGAGGTATTAGGACGATTAGTCAAATGGTCAGTGGAACTAGGAGAGTTCGATATATCCTATATTTCACGGATCTCAATCAAAGGGCAGGCCTTGGCGGACTTCGTTGTAGAATTCACCCCAACACTACTGGGTAAAGCACAACTTTGTGAGAATTTGGAGACTTGGCAGTTATACACTGACGGATCGTCCATCGACCGAGGTGCAGGTGTTGGACTAGTACTACAGTCCCCTGATGGGCTCATAACCAAAAGGGCAATTAGCCTAGGGTTCAGAGCCTCCAACAACGAAGCAGAGTATGAGGCCCTTATTCTAGAGATGAAGCTAGCATAAGAATGCGAGGTTCAGAGCCTCGAAGCATTCTTTGACTCCCAACTAGTGGTCAGCCAAGTTCAAGGTGAGTCTGCCGTCAAGGATGAAAGGATGCTTCAGTATTCAGAACTGGTCAACCTGTTGAAGCACGCCTTCCGAACTTTCTCGATCCAAAAAGTAGAAAGAGGTCAAAACGGCAGAGCTGATGCCTTGGCAAACATGGCATCCATTTTGAAGTCTGAAACGGACTCAACAATAAAATTCTCCCACCAGCCAAGGCCTAGCATCGAAGAAGTCCTGGTCGCCCAAGTTACAGAACAGCCTCAGAACTGGATGACTCCTATACTCCAGTATTTAGAAGAAGGGCTCCTCCTAGAGGACAAGAATAAAGCTAAGAGAATCCGCATCAGAGCAGCTCGGTACCTCATCATGAACGAAAGGCTCTACCGAAGGTCAAACTCTCAGTCATTGTTAAAATGCTTGACTCCAGAAGAATCTCAGTAGCTATACGTTCTGGCAGAAATTCATGAAGGAATATGCGGAAATCATAATAGAGGCAGAACTATAGCACACCGAGCTCTGACACAAGGCTACTACTGGCCCGGAACGCTAAAGGAGGCAAAGGAGTATGCTCGAAAGTGTGATAAATGCCAAAGATTTGCCCCCTACCAGCATCAGCCTCGTCATGAACTCATTCCTATCACAAGCCTATGGCCCTTTGCACAATGGGGAATGGACATCATAAGCCCATTGCCTAAAGCCACGTCGAACAGAAGATATCTATTGGTAGCCATCAACTACTTCTCAAAGTGGGCTGAAGCAGAACCACTAACTCGCATTACACAGAAGGAGGTCAAAAGCTTCAATTGGAAAAATATAGTTTGCAAGTTCGGCATACCTCGCATGATCGTCTCAGACAACGGCACGCAATTTGCTGGAAAAACATTCAAAAAGTTCTGTCAAGACCTGAATATCAACCAACATTTCTCCTCACCTGGTCATCCTCAAGCCAATGGGCAAGCAAAGGTCACTAATCACTAACCGAACAATCCTAGATGCTCTCAAGAAAAGGTTAGAAGGAGCTAAGGGAAGGTGGGTAGAAGAACTCCTTTGGGCACTCTGGGCCTACAGGACAACTAAGAGAACTCCAACATCGGAAACTCCCTTCTCACTCGCCTACGACACTGAGGCAGTAATTGTAATATCCCGACCCGGGATATATACCGGGACATAACACCCGAGCACCCGGGACATTGCATCATAAAGCGTGCCCACACGTATTTTCATGCATGCCCAAAGTTTAAACATATACGCGTATAAATACGTATAAATATGTATAAGAATTATACATATAATATAATATATATATATGTATATATATATATAGATATATATATATATCCATATGTATATAATAATAAAAAAAATAAAAGAAAATGTGCAAGTGGAAAACATCAAGTGCAAGTGCAAGTGCATGTGAGGTGTGTGTGTGTAAAGTGTGTATTATATATATACATAATGTGATATATATATATTTTATACATAAGTGCTCATTTCTTTCAATCAAACAAATGCAAAGTAGAATTGGTGGAGGAAACACCAGCCCTAAATCAGGGAAAGAAGGGGCCATCGGAAGGTGTTGGCAGAATTAGTAGAGAGAGAAAGTAGAGAGAGAAAGAGTGGAGGAGAGAGAGAAATAAGTCACCCTCTCTTTAAATAGTCAAGCATGCAAACCATGCTTCCTACTTACAATAGAAATCAAAGAAAGAAGAAGACAGTAAGGAGAATTCTGAAAGTTTTAGAGAGAGAGAGAGAGTGAGCTAGAGAGAGAAAGTGGAGAGAGAAAATCCTAGAGAGAGAAAGATATACATAAGTGTAGCTATTGAAGGAAATTGAGGGCCAAGGAACTGCTCGTGAGGGATCAAATCCAACCTTTGAAGCCTCCATTGAAGCAAGGAGGTGAAGTGAAAACCGAGAAGGAAAACTGAGAACAGTCCATTTAAACAGGTAAGTTCCCAACCAAAATTCAATTTGATTTCATTCATATTTTGGTATGAAAATTATAGGGTCTTAATATATGTAGAAAGGGCTTCATCTTTCAAGAAAAATTATGTAAAATCATGGAAAACCGAGAGAGAAAATTTGAGTTACAGTAGGTAAGAAAAAAATTCTGAAAACCATAACCCATGTTCGGCCATGAAACCCAAATTTGAAATTTAGCCCTTAAACCAATTTTTGTGAATTAGGGATGAAACTAAATGTCGTGGGGATCATGTAGCAACAAACCGCGATGAAAATGGTTAAGAAATAACTGTTTTAGAGCAGATTATTGCTCGCCGGAAAAACCAGAATTTGATGTCGAAACCGGTGATGTTTAAGGTCAAAAGTTGTTCTTAACTGTTTCTGGAAGTCGTAGGAATTATTTGATGTCAAAATATTTGAATTTGGGTGAGAAAATCATGAGAAAAATGGGGGAAACCGTGTATTGTGCACTGTTCCGGTGAACAGTGGTCGGAAAGCTACCGGAGAAGACAACCGGAAAGACGGGGGCCTTGTCGGGTCAAAGCTAGACCGGATCCGGGTTCGGATCGGGTCGGTACCCGACCGAAAATAAACCAGAACCGAAGCTGTGTCGTTTTGGGGTTTTAAATTTAAATGAATTGGGCCGTTTGGTTGCAGGAATAATAAATTTGGAAATTGATTTGGGGTTATCCAATCCATGGATAAGGTGGTTAGGGTGGATATGTAAATCCGGTTCTCTGAATGGACCGAACCGTTTGGTTCAGTAAAGGGGGCAGTTCGGTTTAGGGTTTTTAGGTCTGAACCAACTGGTTCAGACCGCAGCTTATGGAATTTATGAACCGGCCCCAAAAGTTTTGAAAAATTACACTGTTGCCCAAATATAAAAATTAATTAAATATTAATTTTTTTTACAATAATGCCCCTATTCCAAAAATAGGTCAAACGAAGTCCAAACAAGGCAAATGAATAGTCAAAACCTATTTTCTCGGACGTTCTGAATCCAATGGTGGGGTCCGTTTTACGAGACAGAACCCCGAAGGATAAAATACCGTAAAAATGCAAAAAGACCATTTTACCCTTTTTAGTACAAAAGTCCAAATGGAATTCCACGAAAGCCTAAACTGACTTTCTTCGGTGTTCCGGACTCAATGGTAAAGTTTAAATTAGTATTTGAAATACTTATGATGGAAAGACATAAAATTTGATGAATAGCATCTGTTAAATGACTATGAACTGAAATATGAGGATCTAATACGGTTTAAGCATAAGTTGAGAAATATCGAAATGATATTATAATAAATATGAAATTGATGAGATGTTTATGAATTGTTCTTAGGAACTACAAGGAAAGTGGGAAAGCACAATATTAGCACTAACCCTAAAGAACCGAGGTGAGTAACCCTGTGTTTGAATTGGAGATTTAACTCCATGGATTTGAAAAGGTTTTAAGTTCATAATATGAAGTATTTGAAGTTTCAAATTCAGTATTTACATGATTCAGCTTTTAATAGTACTGTTTTATAACTCTATATGACATGCTCATTGATTGGTATTTATCATAGTTTTCTTAAAACATATTTCAGCATGTCTAAAGTTTTAAATGCCAAATTATGTTAAATATCCTGAATTTGATAGTTACAAGTATTTGAAGTTCTATTGTAGAAATTATACATTTCATGTTTTTAAATACTCATGAAAGTATCTATTGAAGAAGTTATGTGATAAATGTTTTACAAGATAAACGGTACTAAGTACCACCCCATGTGACGTTGAAATCCTTCGGGATTCAACAGTAAATGCCCGGTAGCAGGATCTAAATCCCCCAGGCAAATGAGATCGACAGTATTGGCAGTAAAATGGGAGTCTGGTTCGAAACAGATTCCACCTAATTAAAGAGAAAAGATGACAAAGTGATTTTTGGAAATGAAGCAGGTTCCACCCTTATTTTCAAATACATATTTATGTGATTTAAAGTTATATACTTTATCTGATGAAGTACGAGTTTCGCTTGAATACTTTAATTGTTCCAAGCTATTTGAAATGCATATGTTTTGAGTTATATACTCTATTTGACGAAGTACGAGTTTAGCTTGAATACTTAAAATGTTTCAAAGCTATCTGTTTTAAGAATGCATATACTCTGTATTTTAATTTGTATAAGCAATTGGCAGTGAATGCTTTACAACTCTTATATACTAAAAACCACTGCTAATTGAAAACCCATGACGAACACTTGAATTGCTCACAAGCTTAGATTAGCTTACCCGGACTTTGTTCGGAACCCCCCTTTCAGGTGATGCAGCAGACAGGGTTTTAAGGACAACAACGATGAGTCTAGCTGTTTTTGGAAGGATATGTTTAAGTAGTTTCTCTTGAAGAATCTATGAACATTAGTAGTACGTTTGACAAGTAAGAATATGTAATAAGCCCTCAGGGCAACATAATATGTATTGTATCGATGTATGAAGTTTTTAAGTTTTAGTTATACTCTGAATGTGTAACCATGTATGCTATGTATGAAAACAGCAGTATCGGACGGATGTGCCTAATTTAAAAATGAGAAAAGAAAAGAAAAAGTTTTTCACGCTTTCGCAACCATGTGTAGCACATCTATTCGATACCGCTGCAGATGCGAGCCTTGTCTCGGGGCCTTCGGGTCTCGGGGCGGCGATCGCGATCCGATAATCCGCAGAGGGTGGGTTTCGGGTCGTGACAGTAATCCCTGTTGAGATCGACATGCCGACTTTAAGGACCGAAGCTTTCAACGATGAGACCAATGACCAACAGCTCACAAAAAACTTGGACTTGCTTGAAGAGAGGAGAGAGCAAGCCATGGTCAGAATGGAAGCATATCAGCGCAGGATGGTTAGCCGCTCGAAACTTGGCCTTAAGCCTACCAGCTTCCAAGTTGGGGACCTCGTCCTAAGAAGGGTGTTCCAGAACACCAAGGATCCCACCATGAGGAAGTTGTCACCCAACTGGGAGGCTCCCTGAACCATCACCAACACCAGAGGATGCAGTAGAGGTCGACATTCCAAAATAACCAAAAAATAAGAAGAAAGATAGTGAAAAAATTAACGAAGAGACCAAAACCGAACCTGGATAAAGTAAAAGCTTCGGACGAATGGTACTCCTCACAGTCTGGCTTGCTGGTTCAACAATGGAAGAATGTATTATCTCTTCAAAACACAAAAAGCAGTAAAAGAATTGTACAAAGCTCCTTCCCTCTTTTATATACATTCAGAAAATAATGTCTACCAAGGCAAACCGTCGCGACGGTGGCACAACAATGATGACTTGAGAAAACCAAGAATCGGCTGCACAATAAATGGTGTACCAACAGTCGTCTCGAAAAACAAGACGGCAGAACGCGTGACTTTTCGGAGACGCATAAAACCTTAGTTACGCCACGAGCTCAAATTAAGACTTGTGGGGGGAGTAACTGATATACCATAATTTGACACACCAACCACTATTTTGACACGTGTAACTACAATTTAGCTCATGTTCGGTCATAGAGCTCATGATCGGTCATTCAGCTCATGCTCGGCCTTTCAGAACAGACCCACAAAGACCGAGCACATATCATCAGAGCAGGTCTGCTCTTCTGCAAAGCTAACAGATATGAGCACAAGCCTTCAGTACAATACATCGATAATCAGACCTCATCACCGCCCCAATGTGCACCAAGCAGGAAATAAAGAAATAGTCTTCGACAAGGAAACTACCACACATAGTTATCTCTATTGTTGCCATATTCAACAAGGTAACTGATATCTCCGACGATCCAATCCCTATATTTATGGCTCCAAATCCTAATCAACTTGGGAAGCCACTGCCTATAAATTAAACCCTAGAAGTACGCTTTATGGTCATGCTCATTATTTGGCTTTCATTACAGTCTTTCAATTCAGTATTATTAACTTAAGTATCGGAGCGGCTACCGCCGGAGCCAATCCGGTAGTCCTCTGATCTTCTTCTTTGAATGTTCTTCAGGGAGTCAAACTCGAATTGTACGTGGCCCAAAAAGTGCAGCATCAACTGTAATAATAAAAATCATGCATCCATGAAAACATATAATAATGCCAAGATCTTCGTGAAAAACTCTCTTAGGAAATAAAACCCATCACAGGTTGCAAAAGTCCACTAGTTAAAAAGAACAATGTACAAATGCATAAAGCCCTAACTCATAAACAACTAACCTATCAACTCTAGTGATTTACTTGCTAGTCCATTTGTGACTTCTCATGTATCCTTCAACTTTGAATAAATTTTGCAAGCTCCAACACTGACCACGATCCTCATATCCATTTGTTCTAGCTGTGTATAAGCTCTATGCAATATTTGCATGCTCTAACCATTATATGCCATTGTGTTTCCTCACCGACACTAGTCATATAGCAACTAATCAGGAATAATTGTAAGAATTTTTTATTAAAGTCGGTTAGCATATCTTATTAATATATTTTGTCAAAAACTAGATTAATTAGAATCGTTGATCTAAAGAAAGTAGACTGGATAAACTCAAATTAATTAATTGTGATATAACGTATATTGGATTTGGTGCATCTTAGTTACATATTATCACATAGAGAATTGATATGAATTTTACAAATACGTATAGACTCTTTTATTAGTAGTCTTTTATGTGTTAAGATTTGTACTTCAATTATAAATACAAGAATTAATCATCGCTATCGCTCAGTTGTTGCAGTGCCCCCATTAAATTTAGTAATTGCTCAGTTGTGTGTATAACCGAAACCCAAAATTTTGTTCTTTTTGATGTTTTAATAACCAAATCATGTTCGAAACCTAATAAGTTCGGTATCTATTGGTTCATAATCAAATATTATATCTTTTAATTTCACATGAATCGAAATTAAGAAAAACCCAAAAAGGGGTTTTCCAGCAACCGGGATTGTTTTAGGCAAAACTCCTTTGCAAGAAAATCACACCATTAATTTAGTATTTTTGTGGGATACCAAAGCAGTACCTTTATTGGTCTTAATCATGAGAATTCACAGGCCACATACCAGTAGCTTCCTGTTGGAGTTTTGCAATGTAGGAGATGAAAACAACTATACCATCCCCCAGCCGCAACGCCCACGCTCGGGTGAGACGTGACCCATTTTTTTTGGGTTTGGCCCATTTTGAAACTCTCTTTATTCCCATCCGAATGACTATTTATTATATTTTTTAAAATTCTAAAATAATTGAATTTAAAATTTTAAGGCACATTTGGAACATATTTGGAAGACTAGTTGTTCATGTTTGAATCTGAAAAAATTTCAGTGATAGTGCATCCGAACTTGATATCACAGAGACCTAAATATTAATTTTTGGACACATTATTAGTATTTTCATAAATACTTAATAAATTTATTTTTGGCCAAATTTTGGTATATTTATAATATCGCTTTTTAAAAATAAAATAAAAATTTGATTGGACTATATGGACTAGGGTCCATTATTAATTTTGAGTTTTGTGCCAAAATAAGAGAGATTTAATTACGTGCTAATTTTCTAGAATAAATTAAAGAATTAATTAATTTGAGGTCCCTCAAAATAAGTATCTAAAGGTTAAGGTCCAACAAAAAATACTTTAACTCCAAAAGTTCTTAGTTTTTAAATTATGTGATCCCAAATTCAATGGTGATGAGGTGGTACCATAAATTTATTCTCAATGACAAAATTATCTTACTTTGCCACTTACAAAAGCAATAGCTTCTTTCTGTACTTCTTTCTACCAAACCTGCACCCAACTTGCTATGTCATCATTTTTTATTTTTGAAACTTCAAAATTAAATAACTTATAATATATAAATTCGTTTTTCATAAAAATTATATATTTGGATTCTAAAAATTGAGATCTATAAAAAAAGATCCATAATATGTTGGCATAGTAATAAACATTATGTAATATAACGCCAATTTATTGTGAGAAAAAGATAATGATTGTTAAATCCAAGTACTTTTGTTTTCATTGGCTCTCACGCCAGTTTAAAATTTTCTAATCAGCATGGTCTGAAAATTGATAACTAGATGATGACAACATTAAGAGAATGTAGATGTTGAATATGAATTAGAGAAGATTGTCACTTTTACACAAAAAAAGGTACGTGATTTCAACGTCAGTGGAGGAAGATATTGTCAATTTACTAAAGAGTGTTCTAGCCGTCTGCAACTGCGCGTGGTGTAGACTGCGTTTTTGCAATCATTTTATAGTGAAACTTAATTTCACTCCGAAGGTTCTAGGCTGCACACCATACATCATTAGAAAGGTCTACGAGTATAATTTCCAACAAAAAAGGTGGTTCGTAATTTTGACTCCAATGGAAGGAGATATTGTCGTTTTACTAAAATGTGTTTGAGCTGTCTCAGACATAGACATTCTTGGAAGGGTCACTTTATAGTGAAACATTATTTCACTCTGAAGGTTCCATGTCGTATGCCATACATCGTTGGAAAGGTCTATGAGTCTAATTTTCAGCAAAAAAGGTGGCTCATGATTTCAACTCCTGTGGAATAAGGTATTGTCATTTTACTAAAACATATTTGAGCTGTCTCGGATAAAGACATTTTTGGAAAGGTCACTTTACAATGAAACCTGATTTCACTTCGAAGGTTCCATGCTGCTCGCCATACATTGTTGGAAAGGTTTATTAGTCTAATTTCTAGAAGAAAAAATAGGTGGTTCATGATTTTGAATCACGTGGAAGAAAATATTTCTATTTTACTAAAACATGTTTGAGCTGTCTCGGACAAACAAATTCTTGGAAATGTCACTTTACAATAAAACCTGATTTCACTCCGAAGGTTTCATGCTGTACACCATACATCATTGGAAAGGTCTACGAGTCTACTTTCAGAAAAAAAAAGGCAGTTCATGATTTCAACTCCTATAGAAAGAGATATTGTCGTTTTACTAAAACGTGTTTGAGCTATCTTGGATAGAAACATTCTTGGAAAACTCACTTTACAGTGAAACCTGATTACACTCTAAAGGTTCCATGCTACAAGTCATACATCGTTGGAAGATTTTACGAGTTTACTTTTTAGCAAAAAAAGGCGGTTCATGATTTTGACTCTTGTGGAAAGAGATATTGTTGTTTTACTAAAACGTGTTTGAGTTGTCTTAGACAAAGACACTATTGGAAATCTCACTTTACAGTGAAACCTGATTTCACTCTGATGGTTCCATGATACACGTCATACATCGTTAAAAAGTTATACAAGTCTACTATCCAGCAAAAAAAAAAAAACGGTTCATGATTTTAACTCTTGTGGAAAGAGATATTGTCGTTTTACTAAAACATGTTTAAGTTGTCTCGAACAAAGACATTCTTGGAAAGCTCAATTTACAGTGAAACTTGATTTAACTCTGAAGCTTCTATGCTGCAAGTCATACATCATTAGAGAGATCTACGAGCCTACTTTTTACCTAAAAAGACGGTTTGTGATTTCAACTTTTGTGGAAGAAGATATTACCATTTTATTAAAACGTGTTTGAACTATCTTAAACAGAGACACTCTTGGAAAGCTCACTTTATAGTGAAACCCGATTTCACTACGAAGGTTCCATGCTGCACGCTATACATTGTTGGAGAGGTCTACGAGTCTACTTTCCAACAAAAAATAAGGTTCATGATTTTGATATTTAGCTAGAGAGAATATATGGCATGCTCCGAAGGTTCCATATTGCATGACATTCTTTCCAGACAAAGCTTTTTTTTTTTTCCAAATGGCTTACTTTACCATAAAACAAAGAATTGATAATTTTTGGACTGATAATTTTTTGACAGAGAATTTTTCAAAATGACTATATTTTTGTAGTTACGTATTCTTTTCTATATCTATTTTTTTGTTTTATCAATGTTGGAGTATTACCACTTTACTAAGTAATAAAGATTATTTGATGCATTGTTAAAAACATGAGTAATAAATTTTTGTTGAAGGAATTCTCAAATTTCTCTATTTCAGGACAGAGACATTTCTTTGTTCTCATTAGAGAATATTCTTTATCTTAGTTATGTGGACATAGAATTTTTGACTAAAATCCTCTGTCAAAAAACATAATTTTTTTTACAAATTTTCCTACACAATATAGATCTTGTTTGATAGATCTCGATTGTTAGAGTCCAAATATATAATTTTTATGCAAAACAAACTTATATGTTGTAAGTTATTTGATTTTAAAGTTCTAAAAACAAAAAGGTGATGACATGGCATCACTGGAGCAAGTTGGAGTAGAAAAAAGTTCTTCCCTCTGTGTTTTTACAAGGAAGAGCATTTTTGTCAACAAAATTCTTAGGGACTTTTTGGATTAAGCAATTTTAGGTTGGATCTTATGCTAATTAAGAACTTTATAGGGGACCTATGATTGAATCACCCTAAATTAAATGAACACATATTATAATGTGAAAGTAAAATATTATTGTATAATATTCATTTCGGAATAAGGTTCATTATTAATTTGACATTGGTTAATTAGTCATTTATGTAATTTTGTTAATATATGGGTGTATCCAGTTTACTTTCCTTAGATCAGACATTTTAATTACTCTGATTTTCACAAAATATATTAATGAGATATGCCAGCCCACTTTAATAAAAAAAAAAAAAAAACGATTACATTCTCCCACTTGGGCTGCATAGATTATTATAAAAGTTTTGAAAAATATTTCTTTTCAAAAATGACTCTCCGGATTAAACAAGAAGAAAATTGTATGTGTCTACAAGTAAAAACAAATAGAATAAGTTAGAGAGAAACACCTTAAACTATTACCAAAAACACCTAACTATACAAGACCTACACAATCAAAGTACTAGCAATCTTACTAACTTAGACTATAAATGTGTATGGATGTGTGGTATAGAAATCACATGCCAACTGTGATAATCATGCCTATTTCCAAATTGGTCTAATGCGGTAGCATCCCTTAAGACTAGCAAATGTCTCAAGACCTATAGGTGAAAATCTTATACCATATGAGTAAAACCTTCCTCATAGGTGAAACCTATATACTTTAAAAATAAAAAATCACCTCTTCATTTTCATAGGTGAAAACTTTATATTGTATAGGTGAGATGCTTATGGGTCACCATGTGACCTATTTTGTTTCAGATTTGGCCTATTTTGACACTTTCTTTATTCTCGGCCCGAATGACTATTTATTGTATGTTTCAAAATGCTAAAATAATTAAATTTGAAATTTTAAGGCACTTTTGGAACATATTTCGAGGACTAGTTGTTCATGGTTGAATTTAAAAAAATTTCAGTGGCACATTATTTAGCACATGGTATGGATAATTTATCGAAATTTGACATGATAATGATCTAAATACTAGTTTTTGGACACATTATTAGTATTGTCATAAATACTTAATAAATTATTTTTTTGTTCTAATTTTTTGTATATTAATAATATTGCTTTTCTAAAAATAAAATAAAAATTTGAGTGGACTATATGAGCTAAGGTCTATTATTAATTTTGAGTTTTGTGCCAAAATAAGAGAGATTTAGTTACATGCCAATTTTTGGAATAAACTAAATGAACACATGCTATAATGTGGACATAAAATATTATTGTATAATATTCAGTTTGGAATAGGTCCACTGTTAATTTGATATTGGTAAATTTTTAAGTCAACCATGTAACAATAAATTCATACCTTGTTTTTAAAATTCCTATGTTCAATTAATTTTTATTAAATACAATTAAAAAAATCCTGACAATATAACAATATTTATGTATTTGATAGTATTGACACACCAATTATAAAATTATTGTTTAAATAATCTAGTAATTTTTTTATTAACCCTTAGCATCTATATAGAATTTTTAGAGATTTGTTTAATCTCACATAGTGCTAAATTTTATGGTGTTTTCAGTAGACTAAACAAGTGAGAGTTAATTCACCTCAATCAAATTTGTTTTTAGTTAGTAAAACTTGCCGATAATTAGTATTATTTTTAATCCACCATTAGTTTTTATTTAAAATACATTTATTTTAGTCTATGGTGGATTATTATATGTTCCATGATTCTTAGTGTTTTTACATTATATTTGATATTTGGTTTAGTTTTGGGCCTATATTTGGTAAATGTGGATTATTATGTGTTCCATGGTTCTTAGTGCTTTTACACTATATTTGATATTTGGTTTAGTTTTAGGCTTGTAATGATTCAGAAAATCATAAAGGGTAATTTGACAAATTATCAGGATTGACTAAGGTCAGAAAAGTAGTTAATTAATGATATGTCAAAAGGTTGTGAAATAGGTTGACAAGTCACCAATATGACACAGGGACACTAACTTGAATTTTTGGTAACTTATTTGGGACTGGTGTGAATTATGGGACTACACAGTCTATTATGGGACACAACTAATTATGAAAATTCAAATGATTGAATTTGAAAAAATGGATAGCATATTTGTAATAAGAGATTCAAAATTAGTTAGGGTGTTAATTTTGGTGTGATTCTGAGATAATTTATGTTCGGGCACATGTGGGCACATATTGGGCCAACAAGCCATGTGGTGCATTGGGAAGCATGCAAAACTTCCATGAGAAGCTTGGTTGGGTTTTCTAGAATAAGGAAAGTGTCTTATTTTTATTGTGCAAGGGGGTATCCAAGGTTAGGAGCGATTTAGTGTGTGAGGGTGCACTATTAAGGAACCAAGAAATAGACCAATGTGCTTGATGGAACAAAAGCCTTACAAGGCCCCCTCACTTTTCTAATTTCCCCTTCCACTTTTTTGATCTCTCTCTGTCTCTCCCCTAGCTAAGTGTGTGTGTGTGTGTGCGCATATATATATTTTGTGTGTGGGTTTAAGAAAGAGTATGAGAATGTGTGTGTGCTAATGGCTATAATAGCCTTGAAAGAGAAAGATAGTGAACAGTGTGTGAGTGAAAAATAGTGAATGGGTGCATGTGATATAGTGTGTGTTTGTATGTGTTAAACACACATTGAACCGAGGGGTGGAAGAAGGGAAGAAGAAAAGAGAAAAAAGGAAAAAAAAGAAAAGAGAAGAAAGGAATAAAAGAAAGGAAGAAGAAGGAGAAGACCTGCACACAACAACCATTAGAAGAGCTTGAAAGTTCTCTCTCTCCTCAAGACTTTCTCTCTCTACTCTTGCTCTAATAGTGGCCATCGCAACGAGCTTGAGGTAAGGACTTCTAGATTTTTTTTGGGTTCTTGGTGTTTAGCTATAGAGATGTATATGTAGACATGTGTGTAAGGATTAGTACATGTATGTGAGTTGTAGTGTTTACATACATATACATATATATACATGTATATCTATATGTTCTTATGTTAGGACCTTTATGAGGGTGGTTCTAGACCACGATTTGGAGGTTTTGGATTCTGGTGAGACATTTGGAGTGAAGTAGATATGGAGATAAGGAGTTTGGTAGTGTTGAGATAGCCATGGCAGCCATGGCTGAATCTCAGGAGATCTTCACGATTTTTAGATTTTGGGGGAATTAATCCTTTGTGAGGATAGTTCATGACTATTTCAGAGGGATACCACTTGAATATCACTCAAGGTCCAAAAGCGTGAATATCACCTAGAAAGGGGGTTGAATAGGTAGGTCCTGAATAAAAAGATTTTTCTATGTAAATTTCAATTCTTGGTTAAAACAAAAGACGACGCAATCAACAAAATCACTAAATGTGATTAATCGAACATTCAAACCCATCCACCAATAAATTATCCAATAATCATTTAAATACACCAACCTATCAACCTTCACCAAATTAATCAATCTAGCTTAATTTTATATAAAATTTTATCAATTCAAAGCAAATTTAACTAAGTGATCAATTTATGATTTTTATCAATTTATTCAATCAAGTTTTCAATTAATCAAATTAAAGAACAATTATGAATTTTAAGAAAACTCAATTTCTATATTCTAGCGGAAGCATTCAATAAAAACAATTAGTAAACTGAAAGAGATGAAGAGAATGACAGATTTGCAAATCGATTGATGTTAGAGAAACGACCAAGGACAACAATCCTTGGAGTAAAAATCCAAAAGTTGGGCCAATGCTCAAGGAATACTTCCACTATGATGGTAAATGAAATACAACGTATCTATGAACAAGCTTAGTACCTTAAGCTTTGTTCTCCCTGATCACGTTTTCAAATTCCACTTAAATCCTGAAGCATCTCATAACTGGAACCTTCAAACAACCAAGATCCTCGACGGTTTTGGAATCCTTCGTTCAAGTCGCTCAACAATTACGTATCCTCATAACCTCGGTGTCCACCGATTGCTCAACAATGAATCCTCAAGCCTGAACTCCATCTTTCGTCAATGATGAAATTGGCATGAACTACGGCTCTTAGATCTGATTTGGATCTAGTGGATGATCTAAATCGATCAATAAACAAGAGTAAAGATGTGTATGAATGACATGTATGAATGATCTCTCATAAGTGTTTCAAGATCTATCAACAATTTAACTCTCACAATTTGAGACTCTCTCACTCCGTTTTTTACTGCTCTTTATTGTATTTTTGTGTATTTTTTCAAAGAGCTTGTTCAATCTCCAAATTGCATGAAAACATAACATAAATCTATTTTTCGCACAGGGTTCGTTCTAACGAACCATCATTTGTTCGAATGAGCATAACTCTGAGGTTGTAGCTCTTCGTTTGATACAAAGCCTTTGAATGAATGAAAAAAAAAATGAGAAGGAACTTCTCTGTTGTTTGTTCAAATGAGCCAAGCCTTCTTTTGAATGAATCAAAGCTTGATTCGAATGAGAAACAAAGAGTTACTCATTCTTACTTGTCTTATGAACTGAATTTTTTCCTTAAATATTTTAAAGATGCATTTTGGAAAAATTGGTTCACAACCACAAGTCAATCACATATATGATGTTATGATAAAAACTATATGCAATGCATGCATGATGTGAGTGTGTGAGATTCAAATTAAATACAAAAGTTCAATAACCCTTCGAGAACCAAGTTGACCGATAGTGAAACACATTAATGTCTCTTGGACAAACTTGGAAAGAATGGGCATTGAGGTACTTACTCGTATGACATATGTAAAGATTACTCACAAAACATGTTTTGTCAAACTAGATTAGCCAATTACAATATCGGACCCCGTGCTCCTAACAAACTCCGCCTTTGGTAATCTGTGACAAAATTGCATAAAAAATATAAGAATACAATACCAAAATGTATAACCCCCAAAAAGCCAAATAGAAGGAAATTGTCACGACCTGAAACCCACCCTATGCGGATCTCGTATCGCGGGGCCGACCCAGTGGCCATCCCTACTTTTCTTTTCTTGTATCAATGACAACAATGTATAATATGAAACTTAAACAGTAAATCAATGGAAGTCTTAAATACATGATATGGTTCTACAAAGTTAAAATAGGAAACCAACATAACATCACCCTTAGGTGGTGACTACATGGGAAAACTACATCATAACTAATACATTCCTTATAATGTCTTCCTATGCTTTCAGTCTCCTACTACGGTCCCGCGGCATCCCTACCTGAAAAATAGTAAAATGGAGTGAGCTAAATGAAATTCAGTAAGTAAATTCCCATCTCTGACATGGGTTAATGTTAATATAGAAAGAACATGAATCCATGAATGTGAACATTGTAACACCCCGACCTTGCCTAATTAATAATTAGTTGCTAATTATTAATTAGAACCGACATAAAGAGTAATTAAGAAAAATTACTCGGATATATCGCGATGCTTACGATAGGTTGATAAAATTATTAAACATGTCTGGAAAAGAGGGTGTAACACCCAGACCTAATTATTAATTCATTAGGTGAAATAATGTCGTTTTAACACTGACGAAACTCGAATTAGCTAACTACAGAAATCCCAAATAAATAATAAACGACACGGGGCTTGTGACATCAAAGCTAACTGAAATACAAAACCCTTAGAAGAAACCGTTTCGAAAAAGGAGCAACAAAAAAGAAATTATAAAGGAAAAAGCCAAAACGATGAATTGAGCATGCCAAACAAGGCATAAGCATAAAATGGGAGGAAAAATGGTAAAAATGAGGCCAAGGGGTTTTGAACCCTTGACCAAGTGAAACAAGGTTTTAAAGTCCCAAAAAATATACCACTTGGCCCACAAGCACTTTTGTGTTATAATATACACAAGATATGTATATATGTATTGTATAATGCATAAAATCTGATTATCAAAATGAGGTGGCAGCCCCTCATTGGACCACCACCCCCACCAATTGGATTACATGCAACAAAGAGAATTATTTTTAAATTGGAAACAAATAAAATATTTGATGTAACCATGTTACGTGGAGTTGGGATGATTCAGAAATCAAAATCAAGAAGAGTAGTGTAAAGAGAGAAACTAGAGAGAGAGTAAGAGAGAGAGAAAGAGAGACCTTGTGCACAAGTACGTGTATGCTTGTGTGTGCATGTGTGTGTGCATGGGGGGACTAAGGATCAAGAAGAAAAAGAAGAAGAAGAGGGAGATTGATGCTGCAGCAATACAAGACTGCCATGCATGAAGGAGCAGTGGTCGACCAAGGTATCAATACCAAAAACCTAAATTTTTCCTTTTAGTTTTTGGTTACTGTTTTAGTCTTTTGAAGCCATATAAATTGCATGCATGTAACTACAATGTTAAGGACAAGACATTAGGAGAAATTTGGGTTAAAACTGAACTGTTTTGGGCATTAAACCATGAGAAACCGAGAGTAGGCATTCTGGGTTTTTGAAAACTTAATCCTAAGCTTGCTTTAAAATGCTTGGGTGTAAAGTACATAACAAATGGATTTTTATGCAAGTTAAATGGACCAAAATGGTCCAGAAATGAGAGAGGAAGACGCGGTTGCAGGTGCAGCCAATAATTTGATGGATGACGGGATTTGGGTCAATTCGTGAGGGTTAGACAACAACAACGTGATCTAATCGATTTTAGGAGTTCAAATAATGAAAATGGGGCTAAAACAGTGCTTGTAGCACTTGAAAACGGAAACAAACCGTGGTCGCTAGAATCTGGGAGCAGTCATTGTAATTAGCCGTTTGACTGCCAAGATGCAGTCTAACCAAAGATCCAAGGGTGGATATGGAATCCTTGCAAGATTTCCCTTCGAACCCCATTGGACTGAACCCAGACAGTCACCGAATTTTCCTAGCCGTCATCGGAGAAGACGACTGTGGAGAAGGCACAGTGAAACCCTAGTTCGGTGGAGACGATGAACAGTGTTGGGTCAAGTTGGATCGGGTTTGGGTCGAATCGGGTCGGGATCCGACCGAATGCAAAAAAGGGTTATTTAAACTGTGTCGTTTTGGAACTTGTTTTAAGTTGAAAATCCCCCTGTTTGGTTACGGGTGCACGGAATTGAAATTCAGTTCTAGAATAAAGTAAACCTGGATAAGGGGCTGAAATTGGGGATAGAAGGAATAACATATTCCGGTTTCCTAAAGGGAACTTGTCACGACCCGAAACCCACCCTACGCGGATCTCGAGGACGTGATGCTAGTTGGCCAGCTTGTCAGTCCTTCCCACCGACAACGCGACCAACCAAAGGCAACTTCTAAACTTTACAATGAATTGCATTCCAAATGTAAGGTCAAAACAGCGGAAATTAAAACCTTTTTAAATTAAGAATGCAACTCATCCAAACACATTAGAGCACGTCTAGAATCAGTCACCAAATATCTCTAAGGTATAATATACATGCTCCAATGCAACCATTCTATATCAATGAATTTCTTAAAGCGAAAGTCACACCAATACAGTTCAGTTAATTAAACTTATCTCCAATGATCAACAATCATAATGTCTCCAAGTATCACTTAATCACAATAATCTGACATACTAGGCTAACCTCATCACTAATGATGTAATATTATAATGCATAACTTTAAAGTTAACCTTACAGTGTTCACGCTCGATCTTCAACTTGGAATTCATATCGTCATTGTCGTTCATTGTGCATCACTAGTTCCACTAGTTATCTCATTGCATTTCATCCCATATGATGTCACCTGAAAAATGTTAAATAATGGGATGAGCTAAAACAAGCTCAGTAAGTAAAATCCTTTCCTCTGTTATGGGTCAAGATTAGTTCAAGAAGGTAAGCAGTGAACAAATACCAATCAATGCATGTCTGAACAGAAGACATGATAGAAGTCACAATAGCCAGTCACCAATGTATAAATCGATAGAAATGACCCTCAAGTCCCATGGGCATATCCCAAGGCGAGTACACAAAATCATAACAAGGGATAACCAATCATATGCTGCCGAAATCAGAAAACGTCTACATAGGCATGTCATCATGTCGAATAGTACAACAAGGGTATTCCAAGGAAAAGCTCACAAGCATATCGAGGATCCAAGGAATACAACATCAACGGTGCTCAAAGATATATAGCATATCAAAAATCAAGAGCATGTCATGTAAGAGATAAAAAGAAACTATCTGTTAGATGCTATCTGTCAGGGCCCGGCATACCCTTTCGTGCTTACAGCACAGCGCTTTCAAATTTTTGTGTCCCCTAGGACTCAAGTCGTACGTCATGCCTTGCATGACTACGTTTCGATCGTGCGAAGTGACGCTCACACCCACGGGTAGCTCGGTCGTGCGATGTGACGCTCACAACCACATGTAGACTGTCAGCATCTTGCCCCTAAGGGCTGAAGTGTGTAACGAGTCAAGTACTACCACAGAAAGATCAGGTCATGTATAAATAATTTCACAAGTTGTGGAGTAGTACTTTTCTTATCATATAACATGTACAGTTCAGCATTCAAGCACCAAGGAATTATGTATAAATCATACCAGGGTATCGACATGCAATTACTCATCAAGTCCACAAGATAGAACAATATCAATTATGGAGATCAAGACATATCAGATAATAGAGTACAAGGTGGCAGCATGAAGAAAGAAATGTGACATGGCTAAGGAAAGACCACATAACAAAGTCTAGGCTTTACTTACCTCGGTTTCTTAGTATCGCATTCTCCATTTACAAATATTCTGACAATCTCCAGATACTTCAGGCATGTCCTCGCATAGCCTGAATAATCATCATTAATCACAGACAGATCAGAATTCGTTCATTCATGTCTTATTCATTATCTTAGGAGTCTATTAGATCTCCTAATTAGGTTCACTGGCCTATTACCCACTCATTGGGTTTCAACTTATGTCATTAAATTCCTTAAACAAGCTTAGCAGCTGTTTGAATAATATTTTAAGTCATTTCGACTACAGTCGTTGTCAATTAAGCACTTACTTGCCCTTAAGGGAAAAATGGTAATTTTGTCATTCTGGCCCCGGACCCTATCGTGGTCCTCTGAATAGTCCACATATCGTATATATAAATTTTTAAGTCTTTTGGACTTCATTTGGTATCTGCTTTCGATCATCGGGACTCATTGGTCATTTCTCATTTTACCCGTTGACCATTCCAGGGTCTTATTTAGCCCCTTAATTTACATCGTTATACTTATGACAGTTAATCATGACCGATTGGCCCTTATTCGACCTCTAATTTGTAGTTCTTATTCTCAGGGGTATTTTAGTCATTTCACCTTTTATGATATTCTGATCCCGAATCATTATTTAATCATATATATGAGTTCACAATTATTTGGGCTTCCGTTGGTATCAATTTCGTCCAATTTGGACTTTATTTGGACTTCGTATAACATCAGGGGCATTTTGGTAATTTCACATGTTGTATAGCTAAATTTTCGGGACCTCAGTTCATAAAATGGACATCACTATTAGGTCCAGAATGTCCGACATAGTCAAAATAGACTGTCTTTTATTCTTATTTGGGTCTGGGTACCATCAAGGGCAGTTCAGTCATTTGTCACTTACAGGTCTGTATTTTTCGGTACTGTATTTCCAAAATCGGACTCTGCCATTGAGTCCGGAATGCCCAAAATAGTGAAAATACACTATTCATTTAATTTATTTGGACTCTGTTTGACATCTTTAATGTCTAGGGGTAAAATTGTAATTTTACCCATTTAATAAAATAATTAAAATAATTATTTTATTATTTAATTAATTTACTAGGGGCTTAAATGTACAATTTCTCAAAATTTTGGGCCACAGTCCAATTTCCCAAAACAGTGGGGGTTAATCCGTAATATCAGAAAGTTTTATGGGTTCAAAACTGATTTTATAAACTAAGGGTTCAGACCGTTTGGTTCAAGGGTTCAAAAACTGAACCAGTCCAAAACACTTGTGAACCAACCGGTTCACTGTCTTTGGAAAACCGGAATAGCATATTCCAATAATTCCTAATTAGCCCCCCTATCCGTGTTCAGGATTTGTCCAATTCAAATTTTAATTTTTTTATCACCGTACCCAAACAGGCAGGATTTGATTTTAAAACAAGTCAATTTACACCAAAATGGTGTAGTTTCATTAAAACAGTGGCACGCTCATGCGTTGCCACGTGTATGAGTCGGTTGGGCATGACTCGGCTGAGTCGACTCCATCTTTCCCATTTCTTCCAACAGTGTCGCCCTAGTTACAGTCACGGTTTTCTCCAATTTCATGGAGTTTCAAGCATGATTTTCGATATGTTTTGCTTCCAAAACGTCTCTGGGAGTAAAGCCAACCTTTTGGTATGAATTTGGAGCTTCAAATCCATATATGGACCTCTGTTCAGCCGATTATTGTGAGGAGATTCAGTTCGGTTGTGTGGCCTCGTGTCTCAACCAAACCTCATGGGATTTGGCTTGTCGTAACCCTCGTAACAGGGGCTTCAATCCCCCATTTAAAGATTTCAGTTTACAAGCTTATTTACGAGTTTGGGTTCCAATGGCCGAGACAATAGGTTCGGGTTTGAGGGCCTTCCATGTGTTTCCAAGTTGCGGGTCAGTATTTATGGGGTCCTAGAAGGGTCTAGATCAGTTCTAGACCATCAAATTTCAGTTTTATGGAGGTCGAATCAGACCTGTTACAGGAAGGTCGTTAATGGCGGTTTGTTACAGTTTTGGGGTTCCAAGCCTACCCAACCCTTTCAATTGACTTATAACAGTTCCTAGTTATTGAAGTATTCCATTTATGTAGTCTATATAGATCAAAAATGACTGAAAACAGTGGCAGAATTCTTAACAGAAAAATTCACAAACTTGGGGTTTTTACCTCATGGACGATCACTGATCCTCCATAGCTCAGTCCAGACCCCTCGGTTGTGCCTTAGTCGTGCCTCAAATTGGTCACACGGTGCACAATTCTCCCTCTTCCTTTGGTGCATCTCCATGAAGACATACACATGCATGTTTTCAAAAAAATTGTATATACCATGCTATACACACCATGCTTGACCTCACATAGATTTCTCACACAACAGACCAGTCTCACAATCCATAACAGTTCTGATATCTCATTTAGCAGCCCTCTCTTTTTGACCAAGAGACTCACAATATTATGTATAATATATACACACCTATACATACGTATCTCTATATGCATATGGTTGTAGGCTCTAGGTGTGGTGATACAGGTCAGTATAGGGTTCATGTGGCTGATGGGAGCTGATTCAATCAATCATATGGGGTTTGCATGTAACCTCATTGGTCCAATTTGAGGTGGAGCAAAATAACAAGGTGTTATATATGTTTCTTTTGCATATATAGGCACAAAACATTGGTAGCCTACATGGCTACTTTTTTTTTTGGATGAGATTTCTTTCCACTCAAAGGTCAAGGGTTCAATTCCCTTGCCCTCCCATTTGGCCATTTTTTTTCACATTTTTAGTTAAGGCCATGTTTGGTTGTCACCAAATTCTATTTTGGCTATTTCTGCGATATCTCCTTATTCGGAGCTCCGTTTTCGATGCGGTTTCTTTCGAGAGTTTCGTATTTCGGTTATCTTCAGTGTCATAGGTTCCGTGTCGTTTATTATTTATTTCAGATTTTTGAAATTAGCTAATTCGGGTTCCGTTAGTGTTAAAACGACATTTTTTTACCTAATTAATTGATAATTAAGTTCGGGTATCACACCCTCTTCTCCAAATAGGTTTAATTGTTTAATTGGTCTATCGTGACCACCGGGATTATGATTAATTCCCTTAATCGTTCTTTAAATCGGTACTAATTAATAATTAGCGAACTAATTATTAATTAATTAGGTCGGGGTGTTACAGAACTGGACCGGATGGTTTAAGAAGATTTTGGACCGGTTCAATTGGTGAACCCTAGAATCGAATGGTTCTGGACCCATATTTTATAAAATTACATTTTGAACCCCCAAACTTTTTGAAATCAGTTTATGACCCCAACTATTTTATAAAATTATACACTGGCCCAGCTTTTAGAAAAATTATGCAAATAAGCCCTTATAAAAATAATAAAATAATTATTTTATTAATTAGGTAAAATTATTATTTTACCCCGAGACATTAAAGAGGTCAAACGAAGTCCAAATTAAATAGATGAATAGTGTATTTCTACTATTTCGGGCATTCCGGACTCAATGGTGGAGTATGATTTAGGAAATTAAGTCCCGAAAAATACAGACACATAAAGTGTAAATGACTGTACTGCTCCTAATGATACCTAGGGCCAATTAAACACAAAAGATAGTCCAATTTAACTATGTTGGACACTCTGGACCTAATGGTGAGGTCCATTTTATGAACTGAGGTCCCGAAAATTTAGCTATGGCCTGTGAAATTATCAAAATGCCCCTGATATTGTACGAAGCCCAATAAAGTCCAAATTGGACAAAATTGATACCAATGGAAGCCCAAATACTTGTGGACTCATATATATGGTTAAATGATGAATCGGGGTCAGAATTTCACAAAACCTAAAATGACCAAAATACCCCTAAGCACGGTAAGTACAAAGTAGAGGTCAAATAAAGGTCAATCTGATCTGATAAATTATCATAAGCATAATTATGAAAACCGAAGGGCTAGATAAGACTCCGGAACAGTCAACGTGAAAAATATAAAATGACTGATGTGTCCCGATGATCAAAAGCAGATACCAAATGAAGTCCAAATGACTCAAAAATTTATATATACGATATGTGGACTATTTTGAGGACTATGATAAGGTCCGGGACAAGAATAACAAAATTACCATTTTGCCCCTAAGGGCAAATAAGTGCTTAATTGATAATGACTGGAGTCAAAATGACTTAAAACATTTTCTGACAGCTGCTAAGCCTATTTAAGGAATTTAATAACACGAGTTGAAACCCAATGAGTGGGTAATAGGCCAATGAACTTAATTAGGCCATCTGATAGACTCCTAAGATGATGAATAAGACATGAATGAATGAATTTTGATCTGTTTGTAATTAATAATGATTATTCAGGCTATGCCTAAAGTATCTGGAGATCATCAGAGTATTTGTAAATGGAAAATCTGACACTAAGGAACTGAAGTAAGTAAATCCCGAACTTTGTTATGTGGTCTTTCCTTAGCCATGTCACAATTCTTTCTTCATGCTGCCACCTTGTACTCCATTATCTGATATGTCTTGATTTCCACAATTGATATTGTTCTATCTTGTAGACTTGATGAGTGATTACATGTCGAAACCCTGATATGATTTATACGTATTTCTTTGATACTAAACAATACTTGTTATACCATAAGAAAAGTATTACTCCACGGCTTGTGAAATTATCTATGCATGACCTGATTTTAACCGTGGTAGTACTTGACTCGTTACACACTTCAGCCCTTAGGGGCAAGATGCTGACAGTCTACACGTGGTTGTGAGCGTCATATCGCACAACTGGGCTACGCATGGGTGTGAGCGTCACTTCGCACAATCGACACGTAGTCATGCAAGGCATGGCGTACGACTTGAGTCCTAGAGGACACGAAAAGTTAATAGCGTTGTGCTGTAGGCACGAAAGGGTATGCCAGGCCCTGACAGATAGCATCTAACAGATAGTTTCTTTTATCTCTTATATGATATGTTCTTGGTTTCAATATGTTATATATCTTTGAGCATCGTTGACATTGTATTCCTTGGAATACTCCTTGTTGTACTATTTGACATGATGACATGCCTATGTAGACGTTTTCTGAATTTGGCAGCATATTATTTGGCTATTCCTTGTTGTGGTTTTGTGTACTCACCTTAGGATATGCCCATTGGACCTGAGGGTCATTTCTATCGATTTATACATTGGTGACTGGCTATTATGACTTCTATCATGTCTTCTGTTCTGACATGCATTGATTGGTATTTGTTCACTACTTACCTTCTTGAACTAATCTTGACCCATAACAGAGGAAAGGACTTTACTTACTGAGCTTTGTTAGCTCACCGCTTATTTATAACCATTTTTGAGGTAGCTTATGACGGATGATATGCAGTGAGATAACTAGCAGAACTAGTAAAGCACAAATGACTTACACTGACGAGATGAGCTATAATACCCCAATTACTTAACTGGCATGTTTTGTGTATTAAAAATCATTTTGGGAATGAAATGTCAGGTTTAGCTAATTTAATGCCTATTTTTAATAGTGATAAAACTCGAATTAGCTAATTATGGGAAACTCAAGAAAATAAAAACTGACATTGGACCTTGGTCAATGGAAGATATTCTGAGTAGGAAGTGACAGAAAGAAACTGCACTGAAAAAGAGGTTACGGATTAGAAGTTATGGCCAAAACAGTGAAACTAGAATTCAGCGACAACCAAACAGGGCCTTAACCAGAAAATAAGAGAAAAATGGTCACTTGGGAGGCCAAGGGGAATTGAACCCTTGACCTACCAAGGTAAGCAACTTGTCCTAAAAAGTTACCAACTAGGCTGTTGGTTACTTTGTGCATAAATACAGCAATATATGTATATAACCTATAATCTGCTCAAGCCACCACCCAAATTGGCCAATGGCCTTACATGCAAGACTCCCATTATTAGCTTACCTCATCTCCTCTCACATCAGTTTTTCAATCAACCGAGACTCCATTGATATGCATATCTAAATACATATATGAGAGACATCATAATGGTCAAGGTACACCCCCATCCACCAACCAAATTGCATGCAAAACCTAAACCATGGTTTTGAAGACAAACCACCTAGCAAGCTGTGTGCTGCCATGTCTCTATATATATATTAGGTTGGTGAATGCATGAGAGGTTTGGAGTGGGAGAAATTCTTAGAGAGAGGGAGAGAGTGAAAAACCTTGATACAAGTGAGTATAAGCACTGTGTGTACGGGAAGAAGGAACTGGGCATACCTGCAGCAACCAAGGAAGCTCTGAGTTGGGTCGTGACAGAGAGAAAGAGGCACTGTTGAAGGTAAATACCAATTTCCTTCATCTCTTATTTTTGAATTTTAGAACTGTTTGATGGGTTACTAAGGATATAGACTACATGCATGCCTCATTATTGACTCTAGGAACTGTTTTGAGTGTATAGCATGGCTTAGAGGTCTCGGATAGGTCAAAAACCATGAAACCCGAGACCAACCTCCATTGATGAACCTTGGAAAACCCAGGTCTGAATCGACCATAACAGTTCAGAGTTTTGAATGTTAAGACCTGAAATAGACCCCAAGAGGATCTCAAATATGTACCTACGCGACCCCAGAACTCACTGTAGCCCCACGAAATTGGAAATGAACCTACGGGTTTAAAATCCAATCCGTTAAAACTCGAGACTAAACTGAAATATATAAATAGGGTCTTGATCCTTGTGGTTTGTAGGTCACGTAGCTTCAAACCACACACAAAATGGTTGAGAAATGAGGATGCTAGATCAAGTTGCAGGTCACGGTTATCCTCTTGAAAACAGAACTTGTTAGGTTGATTCGATGCTCAAAATCGATGCCAAAGTGTTGGTGTCACCCTCAGGAGTCGATACCACCCGAAAACAGCAAGAAACCGTACCCTAAAACTCACGAAATAGAAGCTAAAAATCTACAGAAAATAGGGCAACACCAAGTCAGTTTGTGGAGAAGACGGAGTTGACTCGGCCGAGTCGACCGAGTCGATCGAGTCGAGATGGGTTGGGCCGAGCCAACTCGGACACGTGTCTGTCCCAGGGACTGCCACTGCATTAATAAAGCTGCGTCGTTTTGAATAAACAGTTTTTAAATTATTTGAGGGCTGACGTCATCGTGACGTCAGCAATGTAACAGGACCGATCAGAACCGGACTGAACCGGACCGGTTCAGTTGCAAGGAGACTGAACCCTTTGGTTCAGTTTTGAACTTTTAAAAATTTGCAAACTGACCCCCACTGTTTGACAGAATTATACTAAGGCCCAGATTTTTAAAATCTTTTGCAATTATACCCCTGAAAAATTAAATAAAATAATAAAATAATTATTTAATTATATTGGCCCTAGACCCTAAACGAGTCAAACCAAGTCCGAATTTAATGATTGAATAGTGTAATCTTACTATTTCGAGCATTCCGGACTCAATGGTGGAGTCCGATTTGTAAAACCAAGTCCCGAAAAATACAGACATGTAAAGGGTAAATGACCATACTGCCCCTAATGACACATAGGGCCAAATTTTACTGAAAGATAGTCCATTTTAACTATGTTGGACATTCCGGACTCAATGGTTAGGTCCATAATATGAAAATCAGAACCGATGAATGTGTAAAGGCATCTGTTCTAACATGTTAAACTGTGTTCTAGGTAAAAATATCACTTAAACTACCATGGACAAACAGGGCAAGAAATTCACCATCATGACTAAGGTAGAGAGGTTAGCCGATGAGAAACAGCAAAGGTTTATGCAAGACTTACTGTGGCAGCAAAGAGTTATTGAGCGCCATATTAGAATAGCTAAGTCCACTGAAATCGTTTCCATCCAGCCCTTCATATATAAGGCACGTACTAAGGAAATGATTGCCGAGGCCAAGATGAAAAAACAGGAAGATACTGAAACCCTAAGCCAAATGCTTAAGAGGTAAGACCTAAGAACTAGCCACTATAAGTTAGTTCCATAAAACCCATCATAGGGTAGACTTACTCAGTCTAAGGTCATGAGTTGATAAATCTTTATAAATTGTTTTAGGCTTAAGGAGAAAAAGAGGAAGGCTCCGTTCATAGCTTCAAACTCAAATATTGAAGGTGAGTAACTTCTGACACTGTTAAGTTACTGCTCCTCGATCTGCTAAATTGTTTCGAATACTATATGTTTTAAATGCAATTGTTTTAAATGCATGCTTTTATCACCGATGACATGGTTTTTAGTTTCTCAAATGATTAACTATACTTCTGATTGATATGCTAGCACTCTGAACCGTTTATCTGTTTTGATCTATTGAATTTGACTTGGATTTATTGAACTGTTAATTCCAAACTGATTTAATTACCATGTGATTTAAGCAAAGATTGAATTCGAAACTCTTGCCTGGATATCTGTGTTACTCACTGGGCTTTTTAAAGCTCATTCCATTATTTTAATAATTTCAGGGGAACCCTCAGATGGACAGGTTTAGCAGGTCCAGAACTTGGGGGGAAAATGTTGGAGACCCCCAGATAGAATGATAACCCATTTTTGAGAATCTATACCATTTTTGTACTTTTTGTGTAACTAAACAGATTATGACCTTTTGTAGTGAAACTGTTTTGTAATCTTGATTAAGATAGGTCTGACTATGATATATCCTAAATGCTCTACCAAGTATATATGTATGCATTCTCATGTGAAAATTCCGCTGCTTAAACTATATATGTTGAATGCATTATGCTTGGGATTTAGATCGGAATGGCCTTTGGTTAGGATTACCGTCGGGGTTTTGTTTTCAAAAAAAAAACTGATAAAACCCGATGGGTGCCTAACTGGCCTTTGCCACGTACCCCAAATCCGCACAGGGTGGGTCTGGGGGACATGACATGAGCTGCAAGCCAATCTGACTATGTACTCTATAAGGTTAAGTTCATGATTTTTATTATAGTGTTACATCATTAGTGATGAGGTTAGCCTAGCATGTTGGATCACTATGATTAAATTATACTTGGAGATATTTTAAATTGTTGATCATTGGAGATGAGTTGATTAGCTGAACTATATTGGTGTAACTTTCGCTTTAAGAAATTTATTGATATAGAATGGATGCAATGGAGCATGTCTATCGATACTTTAGATATATATGGTGACTGTTTCTAGACGTGCTCTGATGTGTTTGGATGAATTGCATTTCAATTTAGAAAGGTTTTAATTTTCGCTGCTTTGACCCTACATTTAGAATGCAATTCATCGTAAAGTTCAGAAGTTGCCTTTGGTTGGTCGCATTGACGGCGGGGAAAAATAGACAAGGTGGCCAACTGGCATCACGTCCTCGAGATCCGCGTAGGGTGGGTTTCGGATCATGACAAACATGATAGCTAATCATAGGGTAAGATGTTGTGGTAGCCAATAAGGATAAAACTCTATAATGGCCAATGAACAGTAGAGGTCACAATAATCAATCATGAGTAATGGATATAACATTAACATAGAACTCTCAATAACAATCAGTCAACATGGAACTCTCAATAGAAATCAATCAACATAAATGTACTGCCACAATAAATTGATAACAATCAATTGTAATCAATGAGTGAACTCTCAACATAAGATTATTCATAGGGAATGACAACATCCTAAGAATCCAATAAACGTAATCGTATCAATCAAACATAAGTGATGCATTTACTCTGTTCAGGGCTTGGAAGACCCTCGGTCTCATAACTCAATGTGTAAAAATGCCATCATTTCCATATGTTCATTCACGAACTCGACCCGTAGGTTCTGCCAACTCAGAAAACATCAAATGAATATTGTGAGTGAGCACAAATCTAACACTCATAATATATCATTATCATTCTTGATTCCATAAAAGTGTATAAAAATAGAATATCATTCATTCAGTAAAAACATAACAGTAGACCTTTCAAGGCATAGTACAATATAATGATCAATGATATAGCAGTCAATAAACGTTTACAAGATAGAACAATATCACATTATAGAACAATAAACATTTAGTATGTACACGAGTACAAATATGGCAGTAATAGAATGAACATGGCTTGAAAAACTACACGTAAGAGATAGGGGTTTACTTAACTTACCTTATTAGTGCATCCTAGTTCAGTATTTTGTGCCTTTTCCTTTTCCCTTTGAGTTCCTTACAATTTAATAAACATGTTTCAGTTTAATGTTATTCTTTAAATTTTATATCTTGTTGCTATAAGTATTCCATTTGTTAATTAGACTCTATAATTGAGTCTGAAACATCGAAGAAAGTTGGTTTAGGCTTTTACGGACTTTCATTCGGACTTCTGTACTAAAAAGGGCAAAATGATCATTTTGCACTTTTACATGTCTTTATTTCTCGGGACCTATTTTCACAAATCGTACTCCACCGTTGAGTCCGGAATACACAAAATAATAATAATTCACTATTCATTTATTTTAAACGGAGTCCCTTTGACTCATATTCAACTTAGGGGCATTTTGGTCATTTGGCATTTCTACCGGTATTTTATTTTTCGGGACTCCGTCTCATGAAATGAACCTCACCATTGGATCCAGAATGTCCAAAATAATAAATTTACACTATTTATTTGCTAAGTTTGGACATCAGGATTTAAAGTAACAATTAATAAATTTAATAAATTTAATTATTTAATTATATAATATATATATATATATATATATTAACTCAGTGTTTAACCACATGTGCCCATGTGGCATGGTGGTGGGTGTGTGGGGGATAAGTTCCCACACGCGCCTAGGTCTCTAGTTCGACTCTCATCCTCAGCAACTCCCCTCTCATTTTCTTCCTTAAATTAGTTCCTTTTTTGAAACCTTAAAGGCCCAAAACGACACCTTGTGAGAGAAACCATCATTGCGCCTTGGCGGGTCTCGACCCGACCCGTGACCTGAACCCCCTTCTTCTTCCCCCGTCTTTCTGGTGACCTCTGCGCAGTTCCGGTCACCTTCTACGGTGCCGGTGACCGGACTGCAGCCTTTTCCTATTTTTTTTTTTCATTTTTTTCATGGTTTCAAGGCCCATTTTCACTTCTAAGCACCCTATAATACATTCTAGGACCCTTTGATAACATTTTAAGAACCCATTGAAAATCAAACTTTCCAAATTTACATCTTTCTGATAAATTCATTTTTCTCCTTCATTTCTTCACCGTTTCACTTGCGGTTTCTTCCTACGTGTTTTATTTTCTTCATAGATTAACATCATGCAATTATTTACAAGCTTTATCAACTTCTATAAAAAAAAAAAAAAAAAAAAAAAAAAAAAAAAAAAAAACCCGAAATTTCAATTAGAGAAAAAAAAAATCGAACTTACCTTACTGTGACAACTCCTCTCCTTCCTTCTCTTCTCCTTTTTCCTCTTCTTCTCTCCTTCTGTTTCTATCCTATTTCATCCCACACAGAACCCTTTGTATTGATAGATAAAATTTCTAAAGGATTTCTCTCTCCTTCTCTCCTAGAGCCGCCCCTTTAGTTCTCTCTCTCTCTCTCTCTCTTTCTTTTCTTTTCTTCTTTCCCCCTTTTCTGTTGCCCTTCTGTATCCGTAACCCCCTCCCCTCATTTATGTTTTGCCTTTATTTGTAAGTTATATATGTGTATTATATATGTAACTCACACTCTCTCACACATAAATGCACATATAATTTGTATAAACTCATAAATATATATATATATATATATATATATACTGCACATGTGATATATATATATATAATATGTATAGGCTTATAAATATTATATGCATGTATATACAACACACATATACACACACACATATATATATCTACATATATGCTTAATAATTCATATATATATACATGGTTATATATATATATATATAAATTTATATTACATATATATATACATATATGTATACATAATGTACACACATTTTGATGCTCGTTCATGGCTTGCTCGAGTATCGCCCAGGTATTGTCTTGTACATTGGAGATTATTCACATGCTAAAATCAGTTAATTCATTTAATATTATAAAACAACTCTAACAGTTTGGGTTTACAGTGTTTTGCTCGGTTACATTTTTGGGTCGGGGTATTACAGAAATTATACATTTTGACTCAGGATCCTATACTATAGATATCACTTAGTACTGCTCAACAAGTGGCAAACCTGTTTTCTGCATAACAAACTCAACTATACCATGTGAGATCACATCATAGAGATATCAAGTAAATCCAATGAGATAACACAAATAGATGAATATCAATAAAAAATAAGGTATAATAAACATGGTAACTGTTAGCCCCTTGAGGGCTTAATAGGCCAAGGCATGGTGAGCCTCAACCAATGCCAAGGCCAAGGTGGGGGTGGCTTGTCATGGGCACCCTTACTTGAGATTGGGTTGTCTTGATGGATAGCTCAGACTTGGTACAGCTTGTGTGCATGCCTTAGGCAACAAAGGACAAGGCAGTGCACTTCGACAACACTTGGCGGGCACTGACAGCCTTCAGCAAAATGTACTCGCACAGGGGGAGCAACTCAACTTTGCAAGTAGTTGTGTCTACTCCAGTCAGCTGGGTAAATTGTCCTAAGACATATATAGGGGGGTACGTCCCTGAGGCGCCCATGGGCGAGTAAGCCATGCGGCTAAAGACCTTGGTACCTTTAGGGTAAGGCATGTTGTTACTATTGTAAGTTGGGTTTAATATAGTGGTCCGACCTTCATCTCCAACGGTGGCGGCATATGGTGGCAACGTTTGACAACGCAAGACTAAGCCATGAATAGGCATGGTTTGGCAATTAGGGCTGACAATGAAGCATTGATGGGATCAAGTGGTTTGCTAACTGAAGGCTGAGTGCTCATAGCCTTGTCCTTGAGTGAGGGCTTGGGGTGGCTTAGTTGAGACATAGCAAGTGAAGGCAATTGCTGGTCTAGCACAAGACAAAGTTGTCTAAGGGCAAACAAGGGGAGCTGCCATGCTGTGTTGGGGCATTGATCCTATAGCTAGCAATGTATGCAGTAGTGAGATGAACTGCTTGCTTATATATAGCGCAAATCAATGACTTTAGACAGCCCTAGCAGTTGGGGGTGTCAACTACAAGCAACAGGTGGCTGTCTGTGATAGAAACTTAGCAGTTGGGGTGTAACTACAACCCATGTACGTGTTACAGACACACACATAGGCGGTTGTCGGTTTTGTCTATATATACACATTGTAATAGAAGAGTGCAGGCATAAAAGTGAGTATGAGTGCTTTTTGTTGCGTAACCCTAAAGGTTATAATCCTATACTGTTGAGAGAAGTAAAGGTTGGGAAGATTTTCTATAAAGTGTGTCTTTTATGTTGCTATCTTCTTTAAGCCTCTTGGGCGTGAGTGTGTGTTATTGGCTCACTAAGACAGCGTCTTAGTGCCATCACAAGGATGAAAAATTTAGGTTCAAATTTTGACCCTGTGACAATTGGGATCAGAGCCAGGTTTGATGACCATGGCTGGTGGTACTGCAAACGAGGCCCTGAAAGATAGAGTGTCCCGCTTGGAGAATTTCGTTGGTGTCCTTGATGGTGATGGTGTTGTTGCACTGTCTGTTCAAATAGAGCAACACACAATTGGGTTAGTGGACTTTAGGAAGATCCTTGATGACTTCATGACAGAAACGAATGCCAGAATCACCAACATCATGGAGGATGTGGTGTCCTTGACAGATGTCGTGAAGATCAACCTCAAGTGCTTAGAGGATGATATAGTCTGATTGTACCTGAAGATAATGCTGCTCTAGCTTGTGATCAATATCGGTAGTGGTCTAATCATAATGAAGTTGTAATCACTCTTTTAGTTCATCTCTGGTAATCGGTTGACCAATGGAAGATGAAGAGGCTCCTATTGATGCATGAAAGTCTCCACCCAAGGGGGTACGAAACTGTGGTTGAGTCCTATCAACAAGGAAGTCCTCAACATGTATCTGTTCTTCAGACTAATTTGGCTGCGGCGACGGATGTGGCTGCTGCCACGAAGCTAGTGTCACGACCCAAAACCCACCCTATGCGGATTAGGGGTCTGTGACCAGGTCTGCAGCCTGTGAGCTGTTCCCCTTCAAAAGGATCTGAAATTCTAAGTAAGGTTTTTAATAAAGCATTTTATAGTCAACAGTAAATCTGGTAACATAGTCAAGTCATCATTTAAAACATGCCAAAAGAACATAAGTGTTTATAAGTACAGATCTTCCAAAAACACAACTAACAGGACCGTGGTGACATGGGAGATATTAAGACCTTCTAGTATTTAATTTAATACAAAACTCGCCAAAAAGAGCTACCAGTGGCTAGCGGGCGTCTAAACTTCCAAAGCGCCTAAGGGTTCTCCTACTTCCTGTTGTCCTAAAAAAATAAGGGAGGGGTGAGCTAACAAAGCCCAGTAAGTAATTTCTTAGCTTTAACATGGGTTAGGGTTAGTTCACAAGAATGATCCAAGAATAAGATAACAGATAGCCAATAGCCAAATAAGCAACAAGTATATACATAGCCAGTCACCAAGATGTGCAATAATGACCCGAGGGTCCAAAAGGCTTATCCCAACATAACATACAAGAAGATAATAACAAATCAATCAAAGTGGGATCTAGCCTATCATGATGAATCGCTGCCACAAACAAAACGTTAGCCAATCAAAAGTGTAACATGCTTGTAATAATATGATCATTCACAGGATTTAAAATATGATCATCTAATGAATACCAGAAATATCAGATATTGAGTTCTAACAAAACAGATGCGTAAACAAACAGGGCCCAGCATACCCCCAAAATGCACATTCAGCTTCACCCCTCTCTTGTGCTAACTGAAAAGCGTAAGAGCTCTTTTATCACAAGTCTCAAATGACACAAATGACCGCAAAGGTCCTAAACGCCATCTGTGAGTAGGTGGGTCGTTGTGACTGAGCACAACCCCGAGCACATACAAAATGTCATAATCAACAAAATCTCACATGGGATACATACTCATGTGTATAAGATTTCCATCAGAATGATACATCACAAGATCATGACATGGCATACATGAAGGCATAACGATGCTCAAGTATTAGCAATCAAGTTCACAATGATGTAAGCAAGAAATTCAAATCCAAGGTACAGGCATAACCAGTAATCACAAGTCGATTGGCTTCAAAAGGGAGAAATCAAGTTCAGTAGGTAGTAATAGAGTACAAATTTGGCAGCATATGAGAATAAATGTGACTAGTTGGGAATAACCCATATCAAAGCATAGGAGTTACTTACCTCAAAAATAACTTTCAGCAGTTTTACAAATTCAAGTCTCCTTCTCCTTCCTTTTGGAGGTTCCTATAAATCATAAATTTAGTTGTTATTAACTTATCTCAGTTATTTAGGTCAATGTTAACGTTCGTGATTTATTTTAACTCTCTCGGTATTATTTAATTATATTCTTAAGGTTGCTAAATTTAATACATTGACCTTCAGAGTATTTTATTTGGGTAAACGGACTCCACCGTTGAGTCCGGAACGTCCAAGAAAATAAATCTAGGCCTTTGCGACTTCGTATTTGGCTTCGGGTACCCCTAAGGGCAAAATGGTAATTTCATGTTTTATGTGACTTAATTTTTTGGAACCCCGGTTCACAAAACAGACCTCATCATTAGGTCCAGAATGTCCGACACAGTCAAAATACACTGTTTGTTTAATTAATTTGGACATCGGGTCATTTACCTATTTTTAAATAATTTAAATAAATTAAATTAAATAATATCAGTATAATATATATATATATATATATATATTTGGGTGAGTTTTCAACGGGCACGTAATGGGTGGCACAGTGGTTGACTCACTAGTTTAGGTGCCACCTCCCCAACCGGTCATGGGTTCGATTCTAGGGGAGCCACCTTTTTTTTTTTTTTTTTTCTTGATCCAAATGGCGGACAATGGGGTTATCCGAGGATAAGCTATCCTCGTTCCAAACAGGTTTACCGATTTAATCTCCTAACCCTGTGGCCAAACAGTCCCAAACCCCCTTTAATTTTTAAAATCCATTACACGAAACGGCGTCGTCCCATTAATGTGCTAGCTTGCTTACAAGCCAACACGTGTCTGAGTTAACACGTTGGGTCCGATCGAGTTGGGCAAGTCGACTCAATTGACTCGTCGTCTTTTTCCCCAAATCTCGACTGTGTTGCCCTAATTTTTGTTTTCAAGTTTTTCCATTTTCGTGCAATCTGAGGTGGGTTTCCTCTCTGTTCTTGGGTGTATTGGGCTACTGAATGTAAGGGCAAAGCTTTGGCATCCATTTTAGAGCTCGAGTCAAGCTCTAGGAGCAGTGGTGGAGTGGGTGGTCTCAATCTACAGTAGGCTCATAAATCCCCATTCCGTCGCCATTTTAGGCATGGTTTGGCTCGTTGTGCACCTTTCAGCTAGGGGTTTTATTCCCCATTCAAAGATTTAAGTTTGGTGTCCAAATAGAGGGTTATCGTTTTTGGACCCGAACATACAAGTCCATTTTTAGTGGTCTCCTCTTGGGTGTTTAGGTCGCGGTTTATGGTTTTTGAAACCCCCATGAGGCCGAGGTTGGATTTAAAACATCAAAAACCAGTTTTGTGAAGGTCGTTTTAGTCTCAATTTAAGCAAGGTCCTTTAATGGCGGTTGTTCCTAGTTGAGGGCTTTTCAAGCCCTTTTTGCCCTCTCATTACATGCCTAACACCCTAGTTTTGATAGAGAAGTTCATGCATGCAGTTATGAGGCTCAAATATCCCCAAAAACAGTAACAAAAATTTCAAAAGAAAATCAAAAACAATTCTTATGCTTTATACCTTGGCAGGTCCTTCCCCTATTGTGGCTCAACTTGATCCTCTTAGCTTCCTCAAATTAGCCCAGTTTCCTCTGTAATGACCTCAAAAAATTTTTTTTTTATATAAAAATTTTGTGGTTATTATTATTATTTTTATTATTTATTTTTGTCATTAATAATATTATTATTATTGTTAAAAGTGTGAAATGAAGGTAATGTGTATATTAAGTAAATGAATGATGTATGGAATATTATATGTATGTGTACATGTATAGGATGATGTATTACATGTCTATGTGAATATGTATATGTATATATATATATATAGCAGTGTGTGTGTATAACAGATCTGGTGGGGTGTGTGTGTGGTGTCAGTGGAGTGTGTGTGTGTCTAGTGTGTGTGTGATGAGTGGTATATGTATATAGGTGTATATAGGGCAGCTTTGCATTAAATGCAAAGCTGCATTAGGGAGGAGCAGGGTGGCTGAACAGAGGGAAAGAAGTCAAGGAAAGGGGCTAGTGGTGGGAGACGTGAGGGAGTTGGTGAGTTGTATATATGTGTTGGTCTCGGTTGGGAGAAGAGAAGGAAAAGAGAAACAGAAAGCGAAAGAGAGAAAGAGAGTTCTGGAAAGGAGTCTTGGAGCTTGATTCGGGCTTGGAACCAAAGGGTGAAAGAGGTGCACTGCTAGAGAGAGAAACCCAACAGAAAAACCGTAAGTGACCCCCTTTCTGTTTTAATTTTTTTAAAAGCATGATAATTGATTTGGTGTATATGATCTTAGAGAGCATGTTATAAGGAAAATAATGCAAAAAGAATGAGATAAAACGGTCGAGAAACTAGGGAGAAAACTCGAGTTGCAGGTTTCGGTTATAGGAGTTGCACCTTGACATTTTATATGTAGAACTTAGTTTAAATGGTAGGGAATGAACCCTAGGAAGTGCAGAAACACATTAGGATAAGACTAGGGGTTAAACCAAGGCCGAACTGTCACAAAAATGAAGGGGAAAGAGTCGGCCAGAAGTTTGACCGAGGGGTTGACCCTCTATTTCGTGAAGATCTGGTGACTTGAACCCAAACCAAGCCTAGATATGGAAACCTTGGAAGAAAATGAAGAGGATAGCATTTTGAAACCTTGAAAATCTCGCCGGAGACCAGTCGCCGGCGCCGGAGAAGGCGCCGGAACCCTACTGGTGTGTCACCGAAAAGTCGTGGAAGAAAGGGGCTGCTCGGGTCGGGTTTCGGGTCCGGTTCGGGCGGGGCTGAACCGCCCCTGCCACGTGTCGCTCCCATGTTTTAAATTAAAAGGGGCTGGGGGGCTGTTTGGCTACGAAGTTAAGAAATTAGAAATTGGAATTAAATGGGAACAGGGATATCTTATCCCTATTTTGGATTAGCTACTGTTTGGCTATCCAAATTGAGAATAAGGGTTTTGGCAAATTACGAAATTGCCCCTGAACTTTCTGAAAAATTACAATTCTACCCTGTACTTTTTAAAATTCTGATTTGACCCCTCAGATTTTGAAAATTACACTTTAACCCTAAACTTTTAAGTAATTACACTTTAACCCACCTGAATAAAATATTAATAAAATATTAATTAAATTAATTAATTAATTAGTTAATTAAATTAATTATTTAAATATTCTAAAATAATCCGGAGTCCAAATGGGACAAGTCATTAGTGTATTTTGACTATCTCGACCATTCTGAGACCAATGGTGAGGTCTGTTTTATGAGACGGGGTCCCAAAAAATGAAAGACCCGTAGTAACCTTTAAAATTACCAAAATGCTCCTGGATTGAAACACAGTCAAACGAACTCAGAATTTAGTAAACGAATAGTGAAACTTTATTATCTCGAGCATTCCAGACTCAACTGTGGAGTCTGATTTATGAAAAGAGGTCACAAAATGTAAGGACCCGTGAAAAGTGCAAAATGACTGTTTTGCCCTTTTGAACCCAGATGTCCGAATTGAGTTCTATGAAAACCTAAACTTATTTTCTTCGACGTCCTGGACTAAATAGCAGAGTTTAATTTAGCAGAATAGAAACTTATAAAATAAAGACATAACATTTGTTGAATAGCATCATTTAGGAAACAAATGAACTAAGTCACTTGTTATGGTTTTAGGGACACCGAAAGGCAAGGAGAAGACAGTCTGATCCTTCCACATTCTCACTACATTACGAGTGCAATTTACTTGGGTTGTGACTGACCCGTCAGGTATGGTGTTTTGCTAATGTTAGAAATGAAGTTAAGTTAGGAATATTTTGTGAATGACTGGAATGATTTATGTGTTTATTTGAAATGTGTTTACTTGATAATTTGAAGTTGGTTATTCACATGTTTATGTGTTACTTGCATTCTTTGAAAGTTTAGTAAAGTGAAGAACATGAATTATGATGTATGAACACATGAGATATGCATGCATATGGAACTGACTGATGATTTATATGTTGTTGTCCGAGCATGCTGTATTATTGAAAACCATGTTCATTGATATTGCATTAGCATATTGGCATATGGTGAATCCTTGAGAACATGGTGTGGGTTGAGCACATAGTGCTATGCATTATGAGGGTGTAGATCCTGTGGTGAAAAACCTAAAATTGGCCATTGCATTGGTACTCCGTGCCATCGGGGAGTACCCGTAAACGAGACATGGGTGTGGCATAGAGTTTTGCATGGGTGCGTCATGCATACCACTCATATATTACTGCGATGCTTTGAATGACATTTAGATATAAATGTACACTTTGCACATGCCACGCCTTAGCTTTATTTCTTGCATTAGCACTTCATCATACCAGCAATTGAGCTGACCCATTCGTGGGTAACATTTTTCAGATGAGGATACTCCAGCTACTTGAGACTCAGTGATACCTTGATAGGATGAAGCACTTATTATATTTTTGGTCCGTGGGACTTATGTTTTGTAATGTAAGGGCTTAAGCCCAAATGACCTATGAACAATGCAGTTGTGAAATGTACCTTATGTTATTATTTGTATTAATGGGAATGGATGCATGTTTAGTGAATTTATTTACATTTGTCCTTTTATTTATTTTATTTTCTGTCTCGTCAGTCGCGCCTCGGGTTTGTAGAAATTCGGGGCGTGACATCCTCCCTCCTCGTGCACCTCTAAGTGGACACACACACATACATGCACACACACACACACACACACACTTGTATATGCACACAAGGTCTCTATTTCTCTCTCTTTCTATCTCTCTCTCTCTCTCTCTCTCTCTCTCTCTTTCTTTCACAATCACTCACGCACACACACTGTTTGAGTCTCTTACACTCACAGCTTTTGAATGCCCAGCACACACACGCACACACATATTTGAGTTACTTAAAAAGAAGTGTGACCCATATATATAATCATAATACCATATATTCACACTTATGCATGCGTTTCTTAGGGTTTGGGGTATGATGATGAGGGTTAGAGCAGACATAATGATGAGGGCTGGGGCATAGGGTGATGTGGGATGAAGTGTTGCATGAATGACCATTGGCCAATTTGGGAGGTGGGCTTGGGTAACTTGAGCATATATACATCTTTGTTGCATAATTAAGCACAAAAGTGCTAGCAGCCCACTTGGTATATTTTTTGGATGCTTAAAATCCTACTCCACTAGGTCAAGGGTTCAAATCCCCTAGGCCTCACTTTTGGCATTTTCCTCTCATTTTGGGCTTATGCCCCGTTTGGCTGGTGCAGATTTTTATTTTGGCTTTTTCCTTAATATTTTCTTTTTTGTTGCTCTTTTTACGAAGCAGTTTCTTCTGGTGGTTTCCTATTTAGTTTAGCTTTGATGTCAAAGGCCTTGCGTCAATTTTTATTTCGTTGTGTTTTCTATGATTAGCTAATTTGAGTTTTATTAGTGTTAAAATAGGGTTAATTAGTTAAATCACTGCATTAATTTCCTAAAAGACTTCATCACATTAATTAAATAGTAAAATAAGTTCGAGGTGTTACAGCCAATGTCGGTGGTTGCATCTCCTGCTGCTCTAGCAACTATTCCTTTTGATGTCCATCATCAACATCGTCCTCATTGGGAGGAGTGATGACATGTCCCGATGACCTGGCTAGAGTCTGATGCATGAACGGACCAGGTGAGAGAACCAGCATATCCGCAATGAAAAATGGAACCTACTGTATAACATACATCCTCGTGATCAGGCTTCCGAATGGCAAAAACACGGTGCGTTTAGGACCAGTAGTAGAGGAAACAATGACTCGAAGATTATACGATAGAGCATCAATAGGAATGGCAGCACCGAGTGCATACATAAGTGTAGCATGGGAAAGAGTCAGCGTTCGTGTGGCTGACTGGATGCAACACACTGCATATGATGAGGTTGAGGATACGATAACCCTCGTGCAAATATCCCTACACTAGATTTGTACCACTCGTGGCGAAAATAGTCTAACTGTCAACACAGATGGTGGAAGCAATAAGATTGGCAAGCGGAAGAACAATACCCTGAGGGAATAGGAAGCCAAACTACTCGACTCGAGGAAGACCAAGAGTCTCAGTAATCATGTCAGTTGTGAGAGAGAAAGGAACATTGCATACTGTCACCGGGTAAGCTCCCTAGGCATCATGAGAACCTAGGTTCGAGTAAAACTCTCGAACCAAGGTCTCGTTAGTCAGATCCGTGACTGACAAGAGATGTAGCTAACCCCGTGAGGCAAATAGCATTTAAGCTGGTGTCTCACATATATCATAAATGGTGCATACCCTCTCTACAAAGATTGGTTGTGACAGGACAGACCTTGCCCGAACCTGAGCTACCTGAGTTAGAAAATGAACTAAGACCATAGGTGCGGCTCTTAGATGTATGGCATATGAAAAATGACGATGCTCAATAGGAACAGTCTTAGAAGACATTATCACGTAGTAAAAATAAGAATATGATGTGGAATAATCCTAAAATGTCACTATGCTTAGTGTACTGAACTACACATTAATCCTAAGTCTAAAAAAAAATCAAATAAACTAAAGGAAAGTGAAAAAAGGACTCGAGGACGTACCGCATTAATAAACAAATGGAATCACAAAATGATGGGTGAAAATGAAGCCCTCGATGTGTAGAACACACTAACCAGAATCGAATCTAAGAATGATGAACTTTGAAATCAAAATGTCGCGAGATTTGAGAGGATTTTGAGAGAAAACCACTTAATTTTGTGATTTTATCGTGGTTTCTCACGTTTTTTGAATCCAACAGGGATCGTTCGAATGAATACCAAAAGTTGGTTTTCTTTTAGAAAAACAGTGTCCTGCTTTGTTTGAAAATCTTGTACACATTTCAACTGCAAAACAGTGGAAAACTAGAGTTTTTCATGAAAAACACTACTTTTAGCTACAAACTCTAAGATGAACTCAATTATTTTCAAAGCTAAAAATAATCCCAATGTTTTTTGAGTTGAAATCTAAATTTGAATAACATTTCAAGTGAATTTGAGAGATGTAAATGTGTTCGAAATAACATCAATACATTTAAATGATCCTAGTACACTAAAATACATACAAGCTCACTCTCTACTCACTCAATCATGGTCACTAGACATGTGCATTAATTTTAACTATGAAATATTCTTTGTCTCAAGGTTGACTTTCTATGGTGTTGAATGATTTTCACATCAAAAAGATCAAACAACCATAGTCAGTCAACCTAGGAATTTTTTACCATTTCTAATCAAAACTCCCTCTCAACTTAAAAGCAAAAATTTGCAAATTGAAGTTTCACTTGTCTAACCTTCTGCAAGGCGGCTTTCACACAATTGAGTAGGCTACCTTTTTAAAAGAATTTACCAATGCCAACAAACACATTATCTCAAGGGTAGCCCTTTCCTTCCACTCTTGGATTTTTTTGTATGCGTCACATTTTCTTTTTAGGCTTTTACTTTTGGTCCTTTGATTTTTCCAACCTAAGTCAATATTTCTAGCCATGGACTTATTGAGATGAAAACATAAAACCATTAAGCCCATCCTATCAACAAGACAATCTCATGCAAGAATTAAGCAAGACTGATACCTATGAGATCACAAGTAGAATAAAAGATTGTGTGCACCCAAGTGAAAAAGACTAAGTGAAGATATTGATAAAATAAAGTTCACAAGTCAAGATTCAATCACTTAAAAATGCACTTAATACAATTATATATTTTTTTTTAAATGGGATTACCATTAGCAATTTAAACAAGAGAAAAATATTTTTGGATTATTGACTTCACATAGGTATGAAATGCACCTAACTATGAGGGCTTAAAAATCCACTAAGAAAAAGAAAAAAAATATCCATAGACCTAGAATAAATGGTTAACGTAAGAATCACCTAGACTATAGAAAAGAATACATCTTACTCAAAGCGATTTTCAATGAGAGAAATGGAGTAAGATGTAATGAATCAAGTCATAAAGAAACTCTAAGATGAGAGTGAAGAGTGAAATCCCTAAATTTCTATAGAATATCTTAGTCATCTAAGAGATGAATTGGTTCTTCCTGAGGAAGAAACAAATTATGAAGTGTGATTTACACTCTTTCTCAAGACCTTTTAGTTTATCCTTCCTTACCCAGATTTTTCTTACAATTCTTTTGGAAGTAGGAGGAACATTTTGGGTCTTGACCTTACCTCCAACCTTGGAATGATAAATTACTTTAGGGTTTTCAAGGTTGGAAATTTGAATGATCCTTTGAGCCATGTTCCTTGATTTTTGAATATGATTATTCATTTGTTACTTCAAGGTAGCAATTTCCAATTTGTGCTCTAAGGTCATAGTGTGAGATTTTGTTTGCTTTTTTTTTTGGCAAATCTACACTTTCTTCTAGAATGTCTTTCTACCATGCAATAAGAGCAATAAAATGATCTTGGTTGAGGTTTGACTTGAGGTCTAGATTGAGGTAGTGGGAGAGAATGTGTTTGAGGCTTTGGTTGTGGTTGGGATTGTCTCATACGTTTAGGTGGTTCAATACCTTTGGATTTTGAGGACACAAACACAACTAGCTTGAAAGTGGGAGATTGACTTGAAGTGGATGTGGATGACTTGTTCTTATCCATGAACATGTCATAGCCCAAACCGCTTCTATCATTCTTGATTTGGATGGTATTAAGCATTTTAGAAATCTTATTCGACGTATCCTTAAGATTGACTTTTGCATTCTTAACTTGTATGAGTTGCTCACTAAGTGAGTGAACTTTGAAATTCAATTCCTACTTTTCAACCTCACAAGCAACTAAGGAAGCCTTATGTCCTCCTACCTCAACAACCAATGAATTTCTCTCATTTTCTAAGGATTCTACTTCCTTTAAGAGAGACATTTTATCCTCATTTAGTTAATTCAATAAGGATTGATAAACAATTAAAGCACTCTTCTCCTTCTCACATGACTTGAGCTTAATGATAAGCTTCCTGTTAGACTTCTTAAGATTTATAGATTCATTGAATAGTCTTTTAAAAGAAATCTCAATGTTGTCTGCATTATCCCTCTCATCATCACTAGACACAAGGGCCTTGATGTCCTCATGATCTTCATCCTTAATGGAAGATTCATGGTTTTATGGGTGCACTTAAGATTTAATTTTAATAAATTAAAGAAATGAATATATTTAAGATTGCAATTGCATCAAGGGTCCAAACGAGTGGTAATCATTTCCCTAAGAGGGTTAGCACTTGGTGGGATTCTTGATAGGGTAGCGTAGATATTTTGAGTTTCACGGTTTAGAGGGTTCTTTTTCCTCAAAGGCGTCGGACGTTTTGAAGACTTCTATTTCTTGTCTATCTGACTTTACATATCTCTTGTCCGAAATGTCTGATTGCAACGACGGACCTAGACTCTCACCAGATTTGGACTTATACTAGATTACTAAGACAAATCTAGATAAATCAAATTAATTGCCCAGTTAATTGAATTTTGGTTGTTTAATGATATAGATGTCAATTAATTGGTATACTATTTTTGCATTTATTATTCAAGTTAAGTGAGTAATGAAATATTATGTGTGCTATTAGTTTATACTACTACAATTTAATTATGTCATTTAAGTGTTTCAGTTGGGACCAATTTTGTAGAGAGTGGATTTTATTATTGATAAAGTTAATGGCTTATTGGTGTACACCATATTTAAATATTGTGAATCTTGCTTGTTGATGGCCTAATTGTTGGTATATAATAAGTCCTATGAAAAGAAGTCAAATATGGTGATCATGATAGGATATCTTTTGAGGATAATTGATTGTTTGACTAAGTTTAGATAAGACTACTCAATATAGTTGGCATATTATGGTTTAGACTGAGAATTAAATTATGTTAGAACATAATTCTTAGTGTGTCATATGTTGATTTTAGTTTTCATAAAGCTGGCATTAAGATAGTTTTTTGCAAATTTTTATTGTGACACATAAACAGGTAATAAAAATTCTGTTGTTTGTTTTCATAAAACTTATAGGAAAGACACTTTGGTATTTTTTTTCTTCGTCGAGATTTTATGGGTCTATTTTTGTAACTTATTTTTAAAAAAGATCCTCTTTTAAATCTTTTTTCAGGATTTTTTTGAGTTTCTTCTAGTTTAAAGCTCATATTATGTTTAAGAAAAGTTCCCTTATAAGTTGTAACAAAAGTTATATGTTAAAATTTGTTATATCTATTATATCATTTTAAGGATTCGCAAAATTAGTGAGAGTTTTTTTTTTTTACCTCATAAAAGTACTTGGAAGAAGAACATGTGCATTCTCCCATTTTTATTAATATATGTCACCAAGGTTTTCAAGATTTAGAGATGAGATTTATATTAATGTTATTATTACTTAGTCATTGTTGATAACTAGCTAGCTAACATTTTCTGACTATAGTTGATAAGAGAATTTATATCGTGACACACTAAAATTTGTAATATTATTTTAGAGTATCATATATATGTATTAATATGAAACAGTAGGACAATATACAATAAAGTTTCATTTTGAAGGTATTTTATTGATAGGCCTATATGACTTATTTCAGTTTAGATAGTGGGTTTTGGTAGATTACTTGATTGGTGTACATTTGGTCTCTCGTACACTTTGAGAAAGTTAATGTGTTTTTAGACATTTTGCGCATCCAGTTTGAGACTCTTCGGATCTAGCGTGTGACAAATAATATGAGGTTATTAACGGACAGTTATTATGATATTTTATAGAGGGATACGATAAATCATTGTATATGATGATAAGTTATGTTTTTTTTTTTTTTTTATAACGTGGAACCCTCCTAAGGATTTAGTCTAATGGCAGCCAGGGCCTTCGACCGAAGGCTACTCCTAGAAGGTAAACTTCGGATGCATCAAACCGCCCATAAACCCTGTGCTTCAGGTAAATCAAAGTTATGTTATTATTGCTCACGTAAAGTGTGATAGATCATTAAGTGTACATTTAGACTATACATATATTGAATTTTCATTATACTGTACTTCTCTTACAACTATTATGTTCATACAGGTTTAAGAATATGAAGGTTTATTTGAAAAGGAGAAGGTTGGTGAAGTTACAATTTTAGAAAGCTTGTATAGTTAGAACTTGAGAATATTAATATTGTCATATATTATTGTGCGCACCAGTTGTTTGATTGTTCATAGCAGGGGACCTCGAGCCAAATATGGCAGTTTAATTCCAATCCTTTTAATTATTATAAGTATAAGTTCATGAGGTTTATATTATAATAAACTAAATATTCATTTGGATTATGTACGAAAATGCCAATAGGAGTTTTTTCTTTTTTTAAGTGCAAAATAGTTTTAAGTTGAATTAACATTTGATGTGGTTTATCAAAATTTGGTAGATTTTGAACGTGTGACAATAATCTTTTTTAAAAAAAAATTAATGTGTTAATTAGTATTAAATGAATTAATAAGATTAAAACTTAAGACTAGCATCATATATTTATTAATTTTTATATTGTTGTATGGTTTTTCGTACATTCATGGTTGGAATAATTTAAAATTCATTCATTTCATAAAAATATAATGATGAATTAAAAAAACTGAGATAATTTTGTTGCTATAAAGTTTAGGCTAGCTTATTTCAAGCATTAGTATTCTAATCACTTAGTTTTATAATAACCTTACTGTCTGGCCTATTTTAACTAATTTTACTGGGTCTGTTGGATTGGAAAACATATAAAGGATAGAGATGTTCAAACACTTTCTCTTGTGTATTGTATATGCTTTTCTCACAGCATCACTTCATGCTGAAACAATCTTTTTTTTTTTTTTTTATTTATTTCCTTTCTTTTTCACTTTAATTTCTGGAGTTCTTAAAGTTGCAGACTGCTTCCTTAATATAATGGTAAAATTAAGGGGAGCAGAGATGGTGACAGATGATACTTCACTCAATGAGTTTGTTCCTTTTCACTTAAAACTGATTGCTCTTAATAATTGAGTTTAGTCGTCAGGTCAAAAACCAAGCATTACAAAATTATTTTAGAAAAAATATTAAAAAGTTCTTAAAATAAAATTTTCAATTCAAAAAATTCATCATACATTTTTTCTATATAAAAAATTCAAAAAAAAATTTAATACAAAAAAATTTAATTATTAACTTTCATCTTAACACCGTTAAAAAATATTAAAGATTAAACTAAAATAACCTTCAAAATATATTTTAGAAAAAAATACATATATATATATAATAACTTTTTCAATGTAAAATAATAATAACATTTTTTGAAGTAAAAATTTCTTTTCTAGGCCTTCAAGATAAATAATATTTTTTTAATAATGTTAAGACAAAAGTTATCAGTTGGATTTTTCTGTATTAAAAGTTTCTTTTTTGAATCTTTTAGATGAAAAATAATTTTCATAAACTTTTGTATTAAAAATTTTATTTTAAAAACTTTTTAGTATTTTTTTCGTACATTCACTGTAACCGAAGCCGTGAATGTTTGTTTTTTATTCAAAAATTGATAGCAATAATTGCTGGTTTGGAGAAAAAAGTTAGGCAAGAAACAAAAGCATGTCTCTTTGGTGGTACCTTTTTGGGGAATATATATATATATATATATATATATTGCCATATATTTTACTAAATTATATAAATACCTTTTAAGCTTAAATTAATTATCAATTACGCTATGATAGTTTTAAAAGAACCTATCCACACATTTTTCAAGGCTCTGGATTAAAAAATGCAGTGCAAATATGCAAGAATATTTATGCGGCAAGAAGAATACGAAGGAGAATCAGAATGTGTTACCTAGCCATGAACGTGAATATGATCCAAGGAAGTAAATTTTTAGTGTAATGAATGCTATTAGCTACATGGGTAGATTGAGATTAGATATTTGTTAAAGAAGATACGGCTGACTCTGAGAGAACTTGTAATAAGCATTCAAAACGATTGTTATTAGTTGTGATTTAATCAAGATACTTGTTAAATAAATGATATATCTGAGTCAGTCTTCCCCTAATATAAAAAATGTATTCTCCCATGATTTAAGTTCTAAGGCCTTTTCGATCCGTTATAATTCAAGTTTTTGTTAATGACAGGATTTGGGTTGTAATGCCGTTTGACTCAAATAAGCCTGCTTAGGCTGAGTAGTGTAGTCATCTACGTAAGCATATAATTCAGATCAAACCACCTAAATGGTTGACACCGTTAACAAAATTTCAAAGTATGGAACATTACCCACTTCTACAATAAGCCTTATGGTAAGAGGTGGAAAAAAGAGAATACAATCCCAAATTTGAATTCAACAAAGGATTATTTAAATAGCTAACTACAATAAGAAGAGACGCGGTAAATATATATATATATATATAGGAACTCTCCGTCAAAAGGGGAGATTCCCTCACAAAGGCAAAGTATGAACTTGAACTCTGATTCACTACTATATGGCCTTACTAATTCGAATCATGCTTATTTAGGTATTGGAGAGGCTTTTATGGACATCTCGCAGCTCTCTTCCGATAACTTTTGATGTTTTACATGACTCTATTTTTAACTGTACAACTAACTGCATCAACAATAAGATATAAGTGCATGAGTTTTTTTTTTTAAATAAATTAAATATTCATTTGGATTATGTACCAAGATGTACTAAAAGGTTGCTCGTCTTTTTATAAATGTAAAATAAATTAAATAAATTAATCACCTATTAACAAGTGTCACTAGATTATTTTTTGAAAAAGTTTCCATTGAACTACTTTTTGAAAAAGTCAATTTTGGGTTAAGTGCGACCAATAAGTTGAAACAAGAACTTCACAAATCTTAAAAATTTATTTTAGACTTCAAAAAGTCATTAAGTGCGGCTAATAAGCTGAACCAAACACAGCCTTAGCTGACTATGTGGGTCAAAACAAAGTAAGGCTATGTCTGGTTCCATTTGTTGACTGTACTTAATGACTTTTTCAAGTTCAAAACGAAATTTTCTAATTTATTAAGTGTTTGGTTTGACTTATTGGCCACATTTAATGAATCCGCACTTAACTCAAAATGGACTTTTTCAAAAGTAGTCTTCGTGAAAATTTTTCAAAAAGTAATCCAAACACTAAATAACTTAATTGAAACAACACTTTTTTACCCCTACTTATTCAAACCGCAACTTAAGTCAAACCGCACTATTGGCCAGATATTTACCCTAGAGAGGGGGAGTGAATTGAGTATTTCGCAAATATTGATTTCTTTTCATTTTTTAAAAATGAATATTATAAATGCATAGTAAATAAACAAGACAAAGAGAGAGAGAGAGAGAGAGAGAGAAGAGAGAGAGAGTAAATACAATAGTTACGAGGCTCGAAAAACTTCCTACGTCCTCGATTTAAGCATCCCCACTTGAGTTTTTTCACTATAGTGACCTCCTTGTAGGTGAAGACCAAACATTTACAAAACGAAGACCTCAACCTTCTTATCTCAGCAAAATATACCCATTTGTCTCATCGGTTAGCACCTACCCATAACTTTCACCGTAATGAGATAATACAAAGATTTTTACCAAATAACACTCTCTTCTAGAATAGTTTTGGTACAAGTAGATACCCACTCTCTATAGATTAAACAGGTGTAAGCTCTGAGTATTTAAGATGAGTAGAACGTTTAAATCTAGATTTGGAATATGGTAGATCTAAAGTCAATAGCAAAGATGTGATAATGTAAGCTTGTAAGAGATGGCTTAGAAAGCCCTATAAAACCTCTATTTATAACCCCTTAAAGTACCGTTTTTTTTCAAAAAAAGCTACTTCCTCCCTCTTAGTCTGTTCAAATTTTGAGTTTGCAATTTCTAGATTGCTAGAACCAGTCGATTGAATCATCAACAAGTCGATTGCAATGAGGACCAATCAATTGATTAGGTCAACTGATTTGTCGAAAGGGTTTGAGGTTTATTTGGTTAAGAACAAATTAAGTCGACTAGTTTTGAGTATCAGTTGATTGGTTCTATTTGTACACTATTTTTGCCATTGAGAAGTGGTCAACTAATATAGCTTTTAGGTTGATTGATTTAGACAGTATGCTTAAGAAATTCATCAATTAGTCATTCAATCGACTAGTTCTATAAATCAGTCGACTAATTTTATTTGTACACTAATTTTGCCTTTAAGGATAGTAGACTGAATCTCTTTGGAAGTCGACTGATTTGGACAGTGTGCTCATACAATTTTATAAAACATTACTCAGTCGACCAGTTCTTAGAATCAGTTGACCGGTTTAGACAGAGTGTCTTCTAACTTATTTCTTTCTAAGTGTACTTTTGCCAAAACATTTTAATATTTCAAAACTTTAAGTTAAATGCTTTGTTTTGAAAAAATTATTTAAGGTTATTCCTTAGATAATTATTTTAAATAGTGAGAGCTTACGACCAATGATCAATCTAATCCTAACGCACCAAAATAAAGAAAAATGAAAGTCTTCACTTAGATCCTTGGGCTTGAATGAGTCTACCTTGCTTGAATCATCATGAGAGCATTCCTTTTGTTTTGATATTTGCTTTGGAACACACTTGTTAGGACCATGAGGTCTGATATTGTAATTGGCTAATCTTATTAGACAACGTGCTTTATGTGTAATCCTTACATAAATCCTACGAGTGAGTACCCCAATGCCCGTTCTTCTCCAAGTTCGTCCAAAAGACATTACTGTGTGTCACTACTGGTAGACTTGGTTCTCGAAAGGTAAAATGGACTTTTGTATTTATTTGGATCTCACACACTCACATCATGCATGCATTGCATATAAATTTTATCTTATCATCATGTATGTGATTGACTTGTGATTGTAAATTAATTCTCCCAAAATGCATCTATAAAACACTTAAGAAAAAAATTCAGTTCACAAGATAATCAAAGAATGAGCAACTCACTGTTGCTCGTTCGAACGAAGCTTAGCTCGTTCGAATTGTTAAGACCATTGGGTTCAATTTGGAAATTAGCTAATCCGGTTAGACAAAACATGTTTTGTGTGCAATCCGTACATCAATCCTTCAAGTTGAGTACATCAATGCCCGTTCTTATCCGAGTTTGTCCAAGAGACATTACCGTGTATCACTACTGGCCGACTTGTTTTTAAAAAGGTAAAATGGTCTCTTGTATTTGATCGGATCTCACACACTCACATCATGCATGTATCGCATATATATTTTATTTTATCATTATGTATGTGATTAATTTGTGGTTGTGAACTATTTTTTCCAAAATACATCTTCGAAAATAAACAAATGGAAGAATTTAGTTCACAAGCCAAGCTTTGAATAAGTAACTCATTGTTTCTCGTTTGAAGCCTTGGCTCATTCTAATGAAAAATAGTAGAGTTCCTTCTCATTCGTTTTAATTCGTTCGAACCACTGTATCAAATGAGTTATTGCAGTCTTAGAGTTGTACTTCATTCGATACTCGTTAAATGTTCGTTCTAACAAGAAAATGCTCGTTCGAACAAACACTAGGCAGAAAATAGATTTATAATCTGATTTCTTCTCAATTAGGAATCAACCAAGCTCTTTGCGAAAAATAGGCAAAAATATATTTAATAGCAGTCAAAAAATAAAGTGAGAGAGTCTCAATTTGTAGAGAAAAGTTGTTGATAGATCTTGACGCTTTTTTGGGAGATTGATCATTTATGACATTCATTATTTTCTCTACTCATTTTTGTTGACCCGATTTGATCAAAGCACATGATTCGATCAAATCTTAAGAGCCTTGGCTTGTGTCAAATTCACCATTAACGATTGAAGGAGTTCAAACATGAGGATTCGACATTGAGTGATCAGTGGACACCAAGTTCGTGTGGATTCATGATTGTTTTGAAGAGGCTTGATTAGAGGAGTCCGAGACCGCGGAAGAGTCCGGTTGTTTAAGGCATTGACTACGATAGCTTGAGGATTCGATAGAAATTTGAAGACAACTGGTGAGAACGGTCTTAGAGGTACTTAGATCGTTCGGAGACTCATTGTATTTCACTTTCCATCATAGTTCATCACTTCCATAAGCAATGGCCTAGCTTCGGAGTTTTACTCCAAGGATTGTTGTCCTTGGAAGTTTTCTCTATCATCAATTGGTGTGCAATCTCTTATCTCTCCTTCTCTTTCAATTTATTATATGCTTGATTTGAATTGCTTCCCCTTTATTTGAGAAATTGAGTTTTTCATGATTTCATAATTGTGCATTCAATTGAGATAATTAGAAAACTTAATTTAGTAAATTGATTGAAGAAATTGATAACTTAGTTGATTTTGAATTGAATTGTAGAAATTTAAACCTCACTGATGCCATGGTATTTATAATTGATGCATGTTTTGGGTGAAGAGTTTGGCCATGAGTGAGGAGGTATGTTTAAATACTTAAGTTACATTCTCTCTAATAACTTAAACATTTTAAATAAGCTAGTAGTTTAACATCCGGGCATGGACTTGTTAAACACCTGAAGATTTCGACAATTGAAGTCCCCACTTTTTGCTTCTCAATTTTAAGTTAATATAGAAATTATGCATCCTAATTACTGAAATTTGATGCATAGGCCACTGCTATAATGTCATCATTGATGAACAGTCCCTCGAAGAGCTATATTAGCAGAAACTGGAGAAGAAGTTGATGTCAATGCAGTCAATGTGGACACCATTCTTGCTGTTAAGGCTGGAGAAATTATACCCGTCGATGGAGTCGTTGTGGAAGGGGAGTGTGAAGTACAGTAGCCAAACAAAAGGAGTCCACTGTTTGGGCTGGCACAATCAATCTAAATGGTAAACCACCTTTCTCTCTGTCTTTTGGTTTTCTATGGAGGAATAAAGAGATCACCTGCTAACACATATTGATCCTCTTTTAGGTTATATTAGCGTTAGAACTACTGCTCTGGCCGAAGATTGTGCGGTAGCTAGAATGACAAAGCTTGTGGAAGAAGCTCAAAACCAGAAATCTAAAACCCAAAAATTCATAGACCAATGTACCAAGTATTACACCCCAGGTTAGTCATTTCTAAGCATAATTTAGTGTGGATTTTGAAGCAACTTCATGGAGAAAAACAGCTTCAACTGAGAATGACTCTGGAGGGCCCAGGTTAATGTCCTTTTCAACTTGCAAAATGTTCTTTTCTACTTCCCACAATAACGGGTGGTAGTGTTAGGAGTTTTTGGATTCATTGTTCTTTCTTGAACTATTTCACAAGAATAGTTTACCAGAAGCCATTTTCTACTTTCTATTATTGAATCATTTCTTTTCTTCCTTAGTTTTTTCTTGCAGGCAAGCAAATTTCTTAGAGACTGATATTTTTCTTGGTTTTGTTCAGCCATTGTGTTCATATCAGCTTGTTTGGCAGTGATTCCTGCTGCATTACGAGTTCACAATCAGAATCAATGGTTTCACTTGGCTTTGGTAGTTTTGGTAAGTGGATGTCCATGTGCACTGATCCTCTCTACACCTGTTGCCACTTTCTGTGCGCTTTCAAAGACAGCAACATCGGGGCTTCTGATCAAAGGGGGAGAGTATCTTGAAACTCTATCTAAAATTAAGATAGTGGCTTTTGACAAAACTGGGACAATAACTAGAGGAGAATTCATAGTGACAGATTTTCAATCTCTAGTAGATGATGTTAGCCTGAACTCGTTGCTTTACTGGTAAAGTTTAATTTGTTTTCTATTTTTATTTACATTTGCATAGAAATAGACAAGACTTCATAAGAATAATGTTGACAGTTTAAAGAGTGGACATTTTGCACTTGATTGGAAACTAATATTCATGCTGCATATTTTCACAAGCATTGAGAGTAAGTCTAGTCATCCAATGGCAGCTACACTTATTGAATATGGGCAGTCACATTCTGTTGATCCAAAAACTGAAAAATTGGAGGAATTTCAAAATTTTCCTGGAGAAGGTATTTATGGGAAAGACATTTATGTTGGAAACAAAAAAATCGCTATGAGGGCAGGCTATGAAACAGGTGAAAAGCTTCACCTCTTATACCTTCAAAATTGTCTTGTTAATGCATCAGTTACTCTCTAATGTAATTGGAAGTGATAACTATCTCTGGGTCTATTATGAGTTGTGGAGAAGAAATTATTGTATAACTCCAAACTATCATTTCCATTCCTCTGTTTCTTTGGGCGGCAATTGTATTTTGCACCCTTCTATCGTTTTACATCTTCAAAATTTCAGTTCCAACTTTAGAAGGTGATACTAGGGAAGGAAAGTCCATTGGATACATATTCTTTGGGGAAATACCTGCTGGAATTTTCAGTCTCTCTGATGCTTGTCAGACTGGGGTCAATGAGGCAATTAAAAAGCTGAAGTCAAGTGGGAGTTAGAACTGCCATGCTTACAGGAGATAGTAACACTGCTGCGATGCATGCACAACATCAGGTGAACATCTACTCAGTAATTTTGTATAGTTTGATTTCTATGTATGATTCAATCTACCAAGCCCTGAATATTTTGTTTCTACTATGCTTGTTTGATGTGTCAGTCTTGACATCATTGCATCAATTTGCTGGGAGCTGGTTCAACTGTTGTCCATAATTGACTTCCAACAAATCCTCATTGGATGGTTATGAATATGCTTTCAAATTTGTCAGCAATTCTTAGTTTAATTCAGCCTGATCTTCCATAATTGATAATCCTACGGGTGTATTTTTTAACTTTTATCTAACGTTAGTAACATAACATTGCAAGTTTGATAAATGTTCTGATATTAATCTGCAGTTAGGAGGTGCTCTCGATGTAGTCCATGCTGAACTTCTCCCTGAAGACAAGGCAAGGATCATCAGACTTTCAGAAGGAAACACCAACTGCCATGATTGGTGATGGCCCGAATGATGCCCCTGCATTAACGACAGCTGATATTGGTATCTCAATGGGCATTTCAGGCTCAGCACTTGCCACTGAGACAGGGCATGTGATTCTCATGCCAAATGGCAATCGAAAGATCCCAAAAGTGGGTCGGCTTGCAAGAAATACCCGTAGAAAAGTAATCGAGAATGTGATTTTGGGACATGCTTGTTAGTAATCTTTAACAGCATGCTACTTCTACAAGGAACCCACAAACATGGAACAAAATGTCACAAATCTTCCTGTCACGCCCCGAATTCCCGCGAACCCGAGGCGCGATTAACGAAACTAAAAGAAAATAAAATAAAGGACAATCTCACCGATTCAACTCAAACTTACATTCATTTCCTTCAATGTACATCTGTGTGAAGCACAATCAATAAAAAAAAACATTCCACATGTCATTCGGGCTTAAGCCCTTACATCTCAGAACGTGCCCCAAAGGCCAAAACACTTCAAGTTCTTTCTTTCACTAAAACATCATCGAATCTCGCGTAGCCGGAGTGTCATCTGAAATGGTGTCCCACGAATGGGTCAGCTCAACTCCTGGTACAATATAATGCTAATGCAAGAAACAAAATTAAGGGTGTGGCATGTGCAAGTGTACATTTATATCTATATGTCATTCAATATCATCATACAATGTACTAGCAATAATCTATATGCCACCCAACTCATTAACATAATCTAAGGCGTGACATGTGCAAGTGTACATTCATATCCACGCGTCATCCAATATCATCAATGCGGCACAAGAATAATATGCGTGACACACCCATGCAAATGCTATGCCACACCTATGACTCACTTTACGGACCTTTTCCCGACTGGCCTGAGTATCCAAGTATGTCTCACTTTACGGACCTTCCCCGACGGCCTGAAGTAACCAGTATGTCTCACTTTACGAACCTTCCCCGACGGCTTAAGTATCCAGTATGCACAGCACCAAATGCTCAACTCACACCATGTTCCAAGGAATCACACTATGCCAATATGCTTTGATTCCACCATGCCACAATGTAATAATAAAGTATCTTATCCACACATGAAGCATGCTTTAAACAATGTATTACACAATAACATTTCAATCACGAAATCCCTTCATCCAGGGTACATGCCATACACAGTTCATTTAAACATATGCTTTAAGTCACACACTCCGTAATCTTAACAATTCTCAAAAATATAATTCACACAGTATGCTTAACACATGGAGTATACATAGAGTCATGATCCACATTCATCACCAAACTTTCAAAAAGATAACAAGAAACACGTAAGCATGTGAGCAATCAAACAAATATGTGAATCATCAAGTCAACATAGCAGTTATCCCTAAACTTAACTCTATTTCTTACTTAGCACAATATATCGTACTTGAATTATACTCGCCGTGATGGGTTGTCTCAAATCTAAGAAATCATACTCGCCGTGTAGTGGAACTAACAATGGTAATGTAGAAGGTCAGACCATCTTCTCTTGCCCTTTGGTGTCCTTAAAACCATGAAATACCACTTAGTTCATTTGCTACTTGAATTATGCTATTCATCAAATTTTATGTCTCTATTTTATTGGTTTCTATTTTGCCAAAATAAATTCTACCATTGGGTCCGGAACGTCAAAGAAAATAGGTTTAGGCTTTTGCGGAATTTAATTCGGACATCCAGGCTAAAAAGGGCAAAACAGTCATTTTGTACTTTCACGGGTTCCTATTTCCTGAGACCTCTCTTTGTAAATCGGACTCCACGGTTGAGTCCAAAATGTTCGAAATAATAAAAATTCACTATTTTTTTATTTTAATCGAGGTTCGTTTGACTGTATTTTGACTCAGAGGCATTTTGGTAATTTTTTTAAGGGTTCTATGTGTCTTTTATTTTTCGGGACCTTATCTCGCGTCACGGACCTCACCGTTGGTCTTAAGATGTCCAAGATAGTTAGAATACCTATATGACTTGTTTAATTTTGGCTCCGAGCTATTTAGCGATATTTTAATTTAATTAATTAAATAGAATTAAAATGTAATATATATATATATATATATATTAGTTGCCCTAATTGACGGGGGCGTACTGGGTGGCACCATGGCCAAGTGTCACCCTCCCCTTCAAAATGTCACTGGTTCGATTCCCCTACAGGTGCACTGCACCTTTTAATTTTTCTAATTTACTTTACTTTTAAAATAAATATATATATATATATATATATATATATATATATTGGTGGCTAAGTGACCACATGGGCTTTGTGGCTCAGTGGCTCGTGGGGTCTTGACCCTTTCCCAGGTCGGGTGTTCGATTCCCCAGGCAGTGCCCCTCTTTCCTTCTTTTCCCCTCTTTTTTTTTTTTTTTCTCAAATTGGCCCAATGATCCCTTAATTAAACTAGGCCCAATGACTTAAAAATAAAGGGAGGCCCAATCCTTTTAAAGGAAAACCCAAACCACAGCCCAACGACCATGGCCCAATCCCCACGTCGTCTCCCTCGATTTTCAGGCGTAGGGGCAGTTAGGTTTCTATTGCCATCTCCGGCGACGGCGACCTAAATCCGGCCATCTTTCGTTCCCTTTTAAACATGGTTTTGTTCGGTTTTTCAAGGAGATCACGTTCCCATGGTTTGTTTTTAACTTGGTTCATCAAACCTCCCCGTATACGCTTAAACCCGTAGCTCCTGGTGAAGAAGTCCAGATTCCGGCGATGTCCCGTTTCCACTGATTCTCCCATTGTTTTGCCCCCTTTCTTTTTCAAATCTCTTCCGGTGTTCAAGGGGATTAAATCCCCGTAGTTTAGACTAAGTTTTACACATGAAATATCAAAAACTGTATACCCATCTTAGACCTGCAACTTCTCATATTCCTTTCATTTCTTGACCTTTTTAGTTACTTCCTTTTGCATTCAACTCTACATTTCATGCTTTCTAAGTCCATGAATTAAATCTACCTATCATGCTTTGAAAAATTTAAAACAGAAGCCAAGAGAGACATACTTATTCTCTGATTTTTTTTCTCTTGGTGCAGTTTCTCTCTCCTTGTCCCTCTCTTCTTGGTTCAAGCTCCCCCGGACTCCTCCCAATGCTCTCTATCTCTCCCTTTCTGATTTTTTTTTGTTTACTTTCCCTCTCTAACCCAACGGATATCTATACACATATATTCACACACCAACCCAGATGCAGGTCACTTCAGCCCCTCCCTACTTCTGATTTCTCTACTGCTCTAGCCACCTTTTTCACTTTGCATTTAATGTTGCTTGTGTGTATGGCGTTCCATGTATATATATATAATACATATATATATATATATATCTTACACTTATATGCTCACAGCAACCTACAGCTGCACCCGCACACCCACACGCAACATATGTGTATATATATATATATATATATATATTATCTTTAAACACACATCAGCACACACACACACACCCACTTGCACACCAAGCTATCACACACTCACAGTGGTCCATATATATATATATATACATATATTTTAATGTATCAAATATATACATATATATATACACACATTCATACATATTGAATACCAATACGCACATATCCATATATTATACTTTATGCCTACACATACATAATACACATATTATACATGTATATACTTCCATATACGTATGTATATATTAAATTTCGGACACGTACACATACACTCATATTTCACGACCTATACTTACACACGTAATGTATGTATGCATGGAAATGGGTGCGCACACGCATTACGAGGTATGGTTCTGGTTTGCCCGGGCGTCGCCCGTACTGGCTACTCAAAATGAACCGTTCACCTTCCAAAATTTTCCAGTCTCTAAAATATTCCGACATAGAGCCCTAATAGCTCGGGTTACCTGGGTACTACACAACTCAGTCGGTCTACCTCGGTCTACGTGTTATGTCTCGGGTCAGGGCATCACAGTCCCATTGTCAAAATGAAAAATTCATCCTCAATTTTCCATGTCTCTACACTTCCTATGCACAGATCCATGTAGATTGCAGAAAAACTGATATTAACCACTCCTCCCATAACCACAAGCTTTGTAATTCTCATACTGAAGCTCAAATGATTTGTGAACCACAGAAGTGCAGCCCTTCCAAAACATGTACTCCAAAGTGTCAATCTCTCCCTTCCGGTTCAAGCACTTGTCGGAATAACAAATGCTCAGACTCATCTGACAAGCAGAGTTGTGGTGCAAGTGAGGATCAGTCGTTGCAAGAGGAAAAGCACTCCAGTCATGAAAGATTTGACATGGTTACTGAAAATAAGGGGTTATGTGGTGGGGACAATCATGGTTGTTCCGGCCAATTCGTGTCAAGCCCTTGTGAGGAAGGTAATAGCTCAAACTCAGTTGATAATGAGATCCATAAGGCAACACACTGTGACCATGGGAACCATGATAGAATGGCTCATGATATGGCATCTCAGAGCTTACATGACCATTCGGAAGTCAGTTCTTCAGAACGAAGCCATCACTTGAAGAGTAACGATCATTGCCACTCGCTCCACTGTGTTGACACCCATGTAAACAAACACATTGCCAACGAAGAAATGGACAATATGGTTGAAACTAGTTGCAAGCATTACCTACCAAAACAGGATATTCATTCTGAGTGTAAGAAGCACGGTACAGACTATGGTGCATCACTTCATGGTACCAACCACTGGGAATGTGCACCCATGAAGGCTTGTATGAGTTTGAAGAAGAGAAGAATTGGTGGGTGTTGCACGAGCTATAGGAAGGAATGTTGCCGTGCGAGTGGACGATTTGGAGGTAATTTCAGAGGAGGTTTATCAGAAATAATCATTGAGTAGATGTACATCAGATGTGAAGAATGTTTTAAAATTATATAATGTTCTTGTTTTCATGTTATTGTAATTAAAAGTCAACTTGATGAAGGAAATGATGTGATGTATAATGAATAATTATATAATAAAAAGGAGATAGAAATGGCCTGTTAGGCCTAAATGGTTTTTTTTTTTATTTGCTTTAAACTGTAAGAAAGCAAAAAAGAAAATGATATAATTTTTATGAGTAATTATTATCATTTAAAGGAAAATAGTTGATTGATGAAAATACTTTCGTGAATTATTTGTGTTTGTTCACTAGTTTGAGTACTATCTTTCTCCTGGTCAGATTGCATGAAATTTATAAGAAATATGTAGGTATCTCAAAGTTAAGGTCAAATACTCGAATTGATTTTGATGAATCTCATTTCTTCTTCAGAAGGAATAATATAACAAAAACCTCTTCCCACATTGACATGGGACAAAGAATGATGCAGTAAGGAAAAAATCATTCTGTAAAATAGATTCAACTTGGAAGTGTCATCTAAATTTACATGCTAAAAGGAAATGCCTCGTAACATTTTAAAATAGGAATTATACAGAACAGAATGCAAAATAGAGAAGAAAGAAACAATTCTTGCATATAGAAAATAAAATTTAAACAACATGAGATAGCCTAAGCTGTTGCAGCACAATGGTAAATGAAATTCAAGAGATGCGGGGTGGATTTGAGGTTTATATCTGTTAATCAATATAAAACACATGCACACAAATTTTAGTTGTAACATTCCCATATCCCCTTTCAGTTCCATGTCATCAAATGATTGACCTTCACTCATAACATTGCCCCATAGTACAAGATTCATGCCTAGCATGTAAAAAAATTCACTTCCATAAAACTTGAAAGATGCATCTATTCAATGACGATTTCTGATAAGCTGCCGTCAGAACAAGGCTTGAATTTCCCACTCTTACTGCAGCATTCCTCCATAAAAATTGTCTTATAACTGTCTGTTTCCAAACATGTAGACAAATTGTTTTGTACACTAGCTGATGCCATATATTGAGTGTCCTTGTTATAGCATTTGTGGCCGCAGTGAGATATTTGGTGGAGCCCATCATCTCCTTCGTTGCCACTTCTCAAGTCTACTGAATCTCTGCATCTATCTTTCCCACATGAACTTGAACTGATGGGGCCAGCTTGGCATCTTACAGAATAATCTTGAAATTTACATCTTTCCTTAGCTGCAATGTTTGAACAACTGCTGATGAGAGGTGTGTGGCTATCACTCGTGTTCTCATGAAACAGTGGAGTAGAAGGTTTGAAGCATCTTCTTTCGTGTTTTGGGGTCTCTCGTAAAAGCAGCATGCTGTTCAAAATTACAATCAAACATGTCCCAACATCGGCAAGAACTGCTGCCCAAACCAGAGGGTAACCTGCAAAGGCCAATACAAGGATAGCACCCTTAGTGGTGATCGATAGAACAACATTCTCAACGAGTTTCCTGTGAGTTCTTTTGGCAAGTCGAACAGCTTCAGGGATCTTTTGGATGTTATTTGACATGAGAATCACATGTCCTGTCTCCATTGCAAGCGCTGAACCAGAAATGCCCATTGAAATACCAATGTCTGCAGTAGCTAAGGCAGGAGCATCATTTATACCATCTCCGATCATAGCCACTGGTCCTCTCTCCTTCAAATCCTCAATAATTCTTGCCTTTTCTACGGGTAGAAGTTCTGCCCGGACTTCATCAAAAGCATCCCGTAGCTGCACAGAAGTTAATTGATATGTTAAGAGCTTGGGCTCACAATGCCACTAACTAGAACCTAAAAATGACAAATTAGTTTTTAGGCACGTTAAAATTTTATTGAACCAACCAACCAAATCAAAACAAGGGTACAACTCCATTACCGTAAAATATACAACAAACATTAAACAGGGTAGAGGCCACAAAACACAACCCAGCAAACACCCCAGTAAAGCCACGAGATATAAAGCTGACTAAAGCCACAAAAAGAGCACAAGCACACTGAGAAAGAAACACATAATAAGCCACACTTCAGGTCAAAGCAGGAAGTAAACCAGCCCCCAAAGCTCGGCATCCAACGAGAATAAAAATACACTCCCTAGGCAGCAGCATGACTGTAAACTCCTAATAGTAGCACACCAGAAAACAAAAATTCAGATCCTCTCCCAGTTTCATCAGAGAATAGAGGATGTCCCCAGCACAAGCTTAGTCCTCAGGATATAAACATTTTCTGGATGCTCCTGCTTTTTGGAAACCAGAATAGGAGCCTCACAAACCACAACACTTATCACAGCAATAGGAAAACGAGCTAACTTGCATCTCTGCACTCCAAATAGAATTCAGCAGCCAAGCAAACGACAGCAGGCATCTACAGTAAGGCAATAACAGAAAGTTGCAGAAACAAGACAATACTTCTGCTTCATAAGATCAAACCAGTCCTCTAAATGTTCCTTCAAGTATAGACAGCTCTACAACTTCATAATCCCGAGCATCATCTAGCTTCAGCATGGCTAACTAGTAACGGGCTCTTAATCCCAAACTAGCATTTAGAATTGCAATTCAGCAAATGAGATGCAAATTTGATATCAGCAAAAGCCCTCACAGATGAAACACCTCTGGTTTTTGCAGAACCTAAAACAGCAACTCACTACCCTTTTACTAACTTTTGGCAACCAAGTCTTCATTTGCAGGACATCTCCTCCTAGAGCAGCTTGCTTAGAGGCATCAGGTACCATCATCCAAGAAACCAGAACAGTTCCACTCCTAGAAGTAACAGAGACAGCAAGAAGACATCCCCAAGTCTTAGGAGAGCACAACAAAACAGCTCTACTTCAGATCAGTCATCAGTGCAAACCTAACTACTCCTGGAGAGAAAAATGAACTTTTTGGGCCAGCAACCTGACACGTGTTTGAAAAGAATTCCCCTATTGATTGCCAACAGAATCTCAGTATCCCAAGCACCAGTCCCCCTTTTAATCAAACAAGCATGCAAAACATCCCTCCATACTGAAGCAAAGTAAACACAGTAAAAAATTAATTGCTGAATTGTGCAATTGCTACATAAAGGGCATACATCCTTTATTTCCATCCCCCACCTCCACGGTCTATTCCTTGTTCCAAGGCCCTCCCTTCAAGTAAGCCATAGTATGAAAGCATACTTAGGGATGGCCCACTTAAACCACACAATCTTATGCCACATTACTTGTTGTTTGTGTTCTCTTATGAGGTCCCAAGCAGATGCAGAAGAGTAACACTTATTAGCAATTAAAATCCACTTTGGGCTATCCTCTATGCCTTGGTGAGTGACAATATCAGGTGGAACAACCTCTTTAACTGCCTACAACAACCTAGAAGAACACTTTGGCTACCTCCATTGATTGTTCCTGATTATGGATGATACCTTAGTGTCATCCAAGCTATGGCAAGCTGATATTATAGAGCTGCCATATGTCTCACTTATTAAACCAGCTGGGCACCACCAAATATGTCACAAGAAGGAATTATTCCCATTTTCAATTATCATTTGAATAGCCCTTCTGGCGTAGCTTCTAAGCTGCAACAGCTTTCTCCAAGTCCAACTACAATCATTAGGAGTTTGCAAAGTCCAAGGGCATCTTCCTTTTATAAAAAATGTATGAACCCATTTCAACCAGAAAGTGTCCTTCGTAGCTATTATTGCCCACAAATGCCGAAGCTTTGTAGCTTGGTTCTACTCATTAAGCTTTTTTGATCCCTAACCGACCCTACGATTTAAACAAACAAATAGATGTCCACTTCACTTCAGCACCAGTAGTCTTTAAATTAGGCCCAGACCATAAAAAGATCTGGATCTGAGAATCTTCTCTACTCCTTTGATAACAGTTTTGGGAAGGATAAATAAACATTCATACTGTGCAGAACTGAAAGCACAAGTTGTAATATGCCAACATGGCTCAGAAATCTTGCTGTCCAATGTTGGACCCTAGCTGTTATCTTTGTTATAAGATGATTACAGTCCCTTGCCATCAATCTGGTTGAAACCAATGACACTCCAAGGTATCTCACAAGTAATCAACCTTTTTTAATCCCCAAAAATAAACTAATCCAGAGAATAAGATCTGATTTGTGCAAAGTATGAGAACCAAAAGGAATAGGGAAAAAACGAAATATGCTCCATAAAAACTACATGGCCAGAGACAGAGAGTTTGTTAGCAATAGGATCATAACAACAGTACCTCTTTTGCCCTTCACCATAACCAAGAAATACAAACATTGTTAAATGAGTAGTGAGTTTGGTACGAACAACTTTAGGAAGAAGAACGAAACAAGTACATCCAAACATACACAAGGAAAAATAATCAAGAGGCTGACCACACAATCTCTCAAATGGAGAGAGTTCGAAGGTAATGACGGAGGGAATGTTGTTAAGCAAATGAACTGTAGTAAGAACATCTTTCTCCCAAAAAGGTACTAAAACACTAGCCAATAACACGAGAGAATGAGCTGTTTTCATGATGTGCTTATCCTTACGCTCAGTCACACCATTACGTTCAAGAGTATTAGTACATGGAGATTGCGGACTAGACTAGCAGATTTCAACAAGTTGAAAAAGACATTGGAAGAATAGAATATTCTCCTTCTAAATCATGTCAAAAGCATTTCATAATAGAAGAATATTGTGTACGCATCATAGCACAAAACGTAAAAAATATAGAAAGAAAGTCATATCAAATCTTCATAAGATAATTCAACAATAGTGAGAGTAGTCATTAATAAAAAAACATAATATTGACGTAGCGGAAGCTTGTGAAGAAGTAGGACACCGTCTGCTTCTTGGAAAATCGTCCATGAGGACAGAGAATAAGATCTCAGAAAGATAATTCTTTATTGAAATAAAAGTTAACCTTACAATGAAAAGAAAGCCTTTATATAGGCGCAAAACCTAATTCGTCTAGGACTAGAACTCCTAATTCGACTAGAACTGTAACTTTTAGGAAAGAAATAATTAAAATAAGGAAAAATACCAAAAATAGAAATATTTTAATTAAAATAATAAATCAAAAGTCCTAAACTTAAGTAGCAATCTGGCAAAAGGACAGCTTCAAACGTCAACTGCAGCTTTGGGAAATTAAGCAGCACATTTATTACCAAAAGTGGTAAAAACGCGCTTTTGAAGGCCAAAACGAAGGAATTTGCCCGAAAAGCGGCATTCGTCATGGTAACGCAATGAGTATTGATCAACACTTCATTTCCAAACCACCCACCGAATTTCACGCAATTCCGATCATTCTGGTGTTGCACGCAATTCCGTGCTAGGAATTGAATTCTTCCACAACTTGTTCTGCATCAAATGTCTACACACACCCCCCCTTCCGGAGAGAAAATATAAAACTTTTATTGAAAGGTAATGCAATAAATTTTGCCAATTTGCATCCGTTACAATAAAAAATATCATGACAATTCAAAGTATCCAAACTACCAGTAGAAACTAAAAAGTATAAATGACTACTAGAAATATGATTAAGTTGAGAATCCCATAAATAAAAACTAGACGATTTTGGACATAAACAAAATGAAGCTAAATCTACTAAAGATGCAGCAATAGTAAGCACATGCAACTCTTCAAACACTTACAATCTTGTCTTTCTACAACCTGTCCTAATAAACTTCTTGGTCTAAGGATCTTACACAACACAACTAGAAGAAGAGAAATAAACTAGAAAATCAAAATTAAATAACTAACTAACAGAAATCAAATTTAACATAAGTTGGGGAATATAATAGACATCATGAAGATAATTGGGGAGAAACCGTAGACCCAATGCTTGCCAAGGACAATGGAGTGCCATGGGTAGGAATGACCATGGTTTTAAATCGCGGTATCAAGATACGTAATTATCGCGATAGCGACATAACGGTATCGGGAGTATTAGTCAATACGAAATGAGACCTGTGAATTTTTTGTAATCACTAGAAAATTCCTTAAAAGTTACTGATATGCATGTTTTTACTCCAATTTAGTCATTTTTACAACTCCTATGAAAAAAATTACTTATTGTATAAGATTTTATATTGGTTTTATATCAAAAAAGAAAGTACAATTTATTATGATTGACTATAATAACTAATAATAAAAATGCAACTACAAATAATTTTAACAAATATAAAAAAATAAAAGAAAACATAGACAAATAATACAATATAAGTGAATATTAATGGTTAACTAATGAACTTAAAGCCAAAAAAAATACATAATTTAGCAAAAATAATATAAAATAAAAATATGATGAATCATATTACAATACTAAAATTTTCTATCACGAAAAAAAAAAAAAACTCAAGTTAGAGCAAAAATATTAATTCAAAAACAATAGTAGCAAATAAATAATTTTTACAATTAGAATTTTTTTCTGTAGAAGTAGCCTAGTGATCTTATCAGACTAGGATTCATTCATTTTTAAGCAATATCTACCAAGTCTAATAAGATAAGATTTTACTTTTAAGTTTGTAGTATTAAATAATTAGATATAATTCTAGGACTTAATAAACACTTTAAACATATCCATAGTTTCAAATCTTGTGTTCGAAAAATTTAAATCACTAGATCTATGGCCAAAAATGAGTTTTTTAGCCGTTAGAATAGAGAAAAAGAGAAAAATGTATCTTTATTGTTACGTATCAGCTAAGACCGTTACATATCCATCCGTTACGCCTATGAATTTTCTACACACCGATATACCGGTATGTAACAGAATTGGAGGGTTCAAAACCTATTACGTTACGTAATGAACAATATTTAATACCGTGGGAATGACAGAGACATAAGGTGGATATAGAGTAGATATAATAAGGAGGTATCACTATTCATATGACGGGTAGCACCTATATCAAAAACTTGAGTGGTCCGAGACATACTTATAGGCCTTGAGGAGATTGAACCAATAGAAGGAGAGACCGAAAGAGCATTAGGCTAATCGGTGAGAGAAGTTTTGGAAATTGTTAAGCAATCAAAGAGAAGGAGCTGAAGTGAAAGGCTCATCCACTGGTGGTGCAACTGTTGCAATGTGACAATCCCTACCTAAAATACTATTGTTGTGGTCCACGTACTCCCTTATTCACTAACTTAGGACACTAGGCCTTCTAGTGACCCTTCTCACAATAGAAACTACACTCATCAACACCTACATGGATTCCAAATGCTGAGTAGTCTTTGGCTTAGGTGGAACAACTAACGTTGCACGTATAGGAAGAGGAAGAAGACCATTTTTTTCTGGAAGAGCCTTGAAACACACCTCCTTAGATAGGAGCTCATTAACCACTCAATCAACTAAGACCCGCAAAGTCCCTCAAAATCATCTCTGAGTGCCATTAGAAATTGTACTAACCTTTACTCCTCTCCATAGTACAACTTATAAGAACTTAACCCTGCAGGCATTATGAGAGCTAACTGATCCTAAAATCCCGTCATAATTGAGTAGAACTCATGTATGCTCTTAACACCCGGTCAAGTAGCTTAGATATTATACTCCAACTTATACCTTTTAGTAAAGTTGAACTACAAACAACCTAGACAAAATATTCCCAAATATCTCTAGCTATTTCAAACTTGGCTACGTGAACCCCAATGAACTGATCAATTGAATTAACAGTTTTTGCATTATTAACTTTCCAATTAGATAACAGCTGATTGTAATTTTTAGCCTTAGTATTAGTTAGGGCTTTCACAACACTAGTAATGTAGCCCCACATATTCTTATCCCATGGAAAAATCTTTATCACATATGCCTAATAGGCATATTTATTCCCTGTTAACCTCACATTGATAGCTTGAAGGGAGTCAGAATTGCACTTGTCATATTCAAGCAGAGAACATGACATGTAATAAACGACAAAAGGATAATAGAACCAACCAAGATCAGATTGCAACAGACCCATCCAATAAACAACTTCCAATGTCAACAAATAATCTCAAAATACCAGTTTAGCAGCGATTCAACAACAAAGCTGATGACCAGAATGCAAAACGCACGTTCAAGGTGCTAGGCAAACCACCAATCTTCACAAAACTCAACCAAAAACAATTCAAATCATCATGGGCTCCAAGATCACATCTATTTCAGGCCTAGACGTAGCCACTAGAAGTGCTTAAAAGCATTAAATGCTTCGAAAAAGGATTAAATCAAGAGATTGTAAAATCAAACCCCTTTTTCAGGAAAAAAAATACATTTGAAAAACCATGCAATTTCTTGCCGGAATTGACATCATCATACGAACGATGAGGTCAACAGTCATATACAATGCCAAAATTCCTCCCTCCTCTCCACAGTGTTTTTTCTAAACTCCAACGCTTGATTGAGGCTCTCATACCATGAAAACTTTATCCAACAATAAAAAGAAAGAACAAAGAAATCGTATTACTAGTACAATATGTTCCACCAAAAAGGCTTCAGAAAAAGAACATACTATAGAATACTTTATAGAAGGGTTAAAGATAATAAAAGATTAAACTACCCTTAATGAGCCTAACTAAAATACAAGGCTATTCTAACAGTCCTAAGCATTCCAAGGACAAATATAAATGCTGGATTCATCTGAAGTTGGGTTGTAGATTTTAAATGACTACCAATGTGTATAAAAGTAATTGCTAGATATGAACCTGATCTTGTACAAGCATGGCTGCTGCATGACAATCACCAGTGAGCATGATGGTTTTAATGCCTAATGATTTCAGCTCTTCGATCGCCTCCATGGCCCCAGATCGACAAGCATCAGATAGGCTGAAGATTCCAATATGAGTGGAACCAAAGTAAATGAATCCAGTTGTCTTTCCTCCCATGATGTTAACTTCCCGGGTTAGAGCTGAAAATTTTTAATTAATGATACCATTACAGTAAAACAGTGCAGAGACGCTTCAAGATGTTAAAAAAATGATAATTCAAATGTACTGGCATGTTGTTATATTTTAGTTTTCCTTGAACTAGTTAACATGAAGTTGTTCTTAAACTTTGGCGAATGATGGGTCAACCTTTTTTTTTTTTGGGTACAAAAGTGAACATAAGTGGCATGAATGAATATTGGTTGAAACAGGAACATTCATTATCTAAAGAGGAGTAAAACTGAATGTTCATATTAGGATATCAATATAGAAAACCATTTTATTGTCTCATTGTTCAAACTCAGACAACTAGGCAAGCAAAGAGGTAATTTATACACACTGGAAAAAAGCATTGAAAGCCAAAAGCAAATGGGATGATAAAAAAATACTCCAACCTAGGAGAATATAAATTGATTTAGGCATTGAGGCAGAGTAATACCTGCTCCACTCCCAGCTCTTACAGCAATTCTTCGATTTCCAATGTAAATTTCTTTTCCATCAATTTTCCCAAAAATACCTTCCCCAGGAAAATTTTGAAAATCCTCCACATTCTCAGGCTTTGGCTCGATGGCATGTAAGCATCCATAGTCTATAAGTGCAGCTGCCATTGGATGGCTCGACTTACTCTCGATGCTTGAAACCCTGTGCAAGTTTCAAAACCTCAGTATTAAGTTTTCAAGAAATTGCAAAAAATCAAACTACTTTCACTTTCAATAACCAATTTTTTTTTTTTTATTGAAATTTCTGCTCTAGAAAGTAATACCAGTATCTGTCATTGATTTGTTAAAGAAAATAAAATTTTTGAAAGTACTTTTTACCAGTAGAGCAATGTGTTCAAGCTGATATCATCAGTCAAAGACTGAAAATCTGTCACCATGAATTCTCCCCTTGTTATGGTCCCAGTTTTGTCAAAAGCCACTAGTCTTAACTTTAGCAAGAATCTCTAGATAATCTCCACCCTTGAATAGAAGCCCAGTTGTTGCAGCCTTAGAAAGCGCACAGAAGATCGAAATCGGTGTGGAGAGGATAAGTGCACATGGACATGTACTTACCAAAACAACCAGTGCCAAGTAAAACCAGTGCGTTTGATTATGAACTCTTAATACTACTGGAACCACAGCAACACCAGCTGATATCAACATAACCGCTGCAAGAAAATAATAAAGAAAAATGTAAATATTTGCAGAACATAACTGTAGTTAAAATTCTATAATGAGAAACAAAGGTAAGAAGATAACATGAATAATAAAACGAAGTAATGAAGCTTAGTGTGGGCATATTTGCATAAAATCTCCGAGTAAGTCAACAGAGAGGGGTCTCCAGCTTCATATTTTTCTTTCAACTTTTGCTGTGAAATTTTATTCTTTCTGCGTGATGAGGGAACAACTTCTTGTAGCATTCATGGTCAACTTATAATAAGAGCCCCAGAATATGTTAGAAACACTACTTAGATCCAAACTAGGTAAGAGGAATTTCCTTTTACCTGGGTATGTGTCTTAACCATAATCTATCACGTATGTAATGCACATGTACTTTTTTATTTTATTTTTTTAGTTAAAACTAAATAGTCATGTGATATTTACATGATTGCATATGTGACAGATTAAAGTTGTGACACATACATGAGTAGGAGGAGGTTCATCCTGCATAATTTGGAGCCAAGTACTATCCATATGTTAGTTCTCTACAATCACCCTTTTAAAGCAAGTCCAAATAGAAGCAGGACCTACCTGCCTCTGGTGAGAACTTGAACATACAGGGTCTACTCTTTTCGTAAGAAAAAAGGTTCCCAGTGAAATTGAAATCATTTGTCTATAAATTCTGATATTTTAGATTCAATTCCATTCTTCATTAGAAATCTATAATAGGGTCAAATAGATCATTCTCGTTCCAATATGCGCTCATTCTTTTTCTAAAGTTGTTCCAAGCCCCTTCTCAAGAATACCCTAAATTATATGAGAAACCAACTAACCAGGAATATAGTACTTTGCACAACTGTCTATCAATCTCTCGGCTCTAGACTTATTATTATGGGCATCTTCCACTAGCTTTGCCATTCTTGCTACCACACAATCTTCAGCCAAAGCAGTAGTTTTTACACTGACATAACCTAAAAGAAAAAATAATAATAACACCAAAAACTGTTAGCAGAAAATAGAAAATCTTGTAATGTTGTTTCCCATTAACAACTTCTACAAACAAATGTTGTCAACAACAGTGAAAATAGCAGTTTAAAAAAAAATTGATATTTATCAGACTAGTTTCTGAACTTCAGTTTCACTTTAAAAAGATTTGACCGTATGATCTTTTTGAGAGTCCAGCAGTATTCATTTCAACAGATATAACAGTTAAGGGGGAGGGAAAGATAATTAACCATTTAAATTAATAGTGCCAGCCCAAACAATGGACTCCAATTGTTTGGCAACAGGAAATGGTTCTCCAGTCAACATCTTCTCATCTACTTCACATTGCCCTTCCACAACAATTCCATCAATAGGAATAGCATCACCAGCCCTGACAGCAAGGATTGTGTTCAACTGAACCTTGTTGACATCAACTTGTTCCCCAGTTTCTGCTATTATGGCTTTCTGAGGGGCAATGTTCACCAAAGATGACATGACAGCCATAGCCTGTGATGTAGAATCATAAACTATCAGGATTTATGATAATTAAGAGTTTAAAATGAAGGGTGGGAAATGATATATGTGTAAGAGATTATATTATGGAATAAAAAAGGAAATATAAATAACTATTGCCTCATTAGTAATGGTAGCCCAGAAGCTTGAAAAGAGAAATGGCCGCCTAGTTTTGACTTGATTAGTATAATCTATATAAGGTAAAGGCCTAAGTATCGTTGTCCTAGTATATACTAAATGACCAAAATTTCTCTTTTACTACATGGGAGATGCAATCATAGATGTAGTTGATTTCACCCAGTAATTTTTAAGTCCTCACTTTCAGGGATATTAGAGCCAAAGTTTCAATTCCTGCAGTCATACCTTCTGATATGCTTTCTTGACAAATACCCCTATATTCGAGCAATACATATCCATTTGTCTAGATAGTTGCTCAGAAAATTCATGACAGCTGCAGAAGTTTACTGAGAAAATGAGAAATAGCTATTGTTGCTCTTTAACACAAAAAAAATAGGAGTCCAGTCTATTTAATTCAATCATAAAGTGGTTAGCTAAGAATTTAGGATTGCATGTGAAGAATTAGATAACAAAACCTAGTTTCATATATACTTCTATGGTTGACAAATAGATTTTTACATAGTTGATATTCTAACATCTAGAGATGGTGAGGCTGAGTTAGATGTTTCATAACAGTTTTGAGGAATATAATCACTTAAATTGGATATATGAAGGGTTTGTGTAGAGAAACGTTCCAGTGATGCAGAGAAGTTTAAATGATTTTCAGACTATCATAACCTTCAGAGAACAGTTTCAGGCTAGTATTTCAAGCTAATATAACTGTGCAAGTGAATTAGCTAAGCAGCATGAAATGAAGCTACTTGGCAATGATATGGAGAGAAGGGCACCTCTCATCTTCTGGTTTATATGTATACATCTCTTTACATTTATACATTTCTTTACATTTTTGCATGTGTTCCATTTTATATTATTAAAATTTGTAGCATTTAGAGCTTAACATCAAATAACCCCAAGTTGTCAATTTACATCTGAACTTTAGTCTGCTTGTTCAATATGACATTGATTGGATTGACTGCAATTTTTAGTCCTCATAATCTCAGTTTTTGCCAATATATGTTCAATAAATGGTTCAATACTTGTTAGATAACTATTGGATGCCTTGAACAAAGACATAGGATATGTGCCACTTGTCTCTTGTTTTTTTATAAAAAAAAAATCCTAAAAGAGCATGAATTAACTCAGGAATAAAGGAATACAATGATTTCTTTGCAATCCAAACCCAAAATGAAGAAAGTCGAGCCTGTGATTGGCAAGTTTTTTTTTTGGCAACTGGCAAGGTGATTTTGATCTGAAACTTAACCAGCAAAAACAGGGGCAACAATACTGCCAATAAGCAAATACATATAGTGCTGTCCATAGGGCGCACACAAAATCACACTTTTCTCTTAAACATAGTGGCTACAAGCTCACATAAGTTAGAGACACATATCACATTTATGTGTTTCTCTCTGAAATGTGTATACATGGTCATACCTCTCTGTGTGTGTGTGTGTGTGTGTGTGTGTGGGAGGGGGGGGGGGGGGGGGGGGGGAGAGCGAGCTGACCTTATAACTTGCTCTTGACTCAAGCCACTGAGAAATGCCGAATAGGAAAACAATAGAGCCAGCCTCCCAGAAATCTTGCAAGGCAAGTGTTCCTCCCACTGGAAATTAAGCATCAATTATAATGTCACATAATGTTTTTTGAGCTTTTATTGCTAGCTTTATTTAATTATCAACTTCATGGATTGTTGCCAAAATCAAGTAATAATACATTGTGGAAGCTATGAGCAATATCTTCACAAAATGGAATTTGTATTGCTTCATTGGTTAGATTGATGTGCAGGAACATGAGTCTATGCATCGAAGTCCCCTGTAAACACACCCCCTCCAAAAAAAAAAAAACAGGGTTGCAAAAAAGTGTTCCCCTTCTTCGTAAAGTTTACTTAAAATACATAGCCCCATATGATGGCTTAAAAGCAAAAACTCAAGATATGATGATCACAATATACTAAGTGAATAATCAATGCTAGACTCCAGTTTTTAAAATTTTAGAATTCAAAAATTAATAATTAGCAAGGTAAGATTGCTTAATTGGCTAAGGCTGTCCTGTGGGCTTGACAAAGTCATTTAATATGGAAGAAATATCACAAATGACAAAGGTACTTTCTTTATCTGTTGAAGTCTAAATCGTAATACTTTAGCTAAAAGATAAATTGGAATATTTTAGTCAGCAACATTTTTTGATCTGGTCATTTTGAGATGTGGTTTCATAAATGTAACAATCTGTTGCCACTTTTCCACATCTGTTAACAGGATAAACCTTCATTACAGATGAAACAAAACCAAGGCAATGGAGAACCAAAGCATGAAAAACTTTCATGAGGAAAATGAATTTAAAATAAGAGGGCACCATATTGAAATTTTTAATTTTAAAATCAAACTAATCACCCTATTCGAAGAAATAAGACCTACAATAGCTGAAATTACAGTGGCTGTTACACTGTGACTGTCACAATGAAAAAGTTCTGCCTTTATCTAGTCTTATTATATTCATACCACCATCAAAATTTAAATAGAGTTGTGAATATTAAGGCATGAGGTTGAAGGTTGACATTCATATACCGTATACAAAGAGATCTGGAGTTTTTTCAAGACAGGATGTACAAAGCTACAAGAAAGTTCTACAGTCCAAGAAACAGAAACACAGGGGTTCTTTGTTGAGCTAATCTCTCTCTCTCTCTCTCTCTCTCTCTCTCTCTCTCTCTCTCTCTATATATATATATATATATATATATATATCCATCCATCTATCTATTCATATTTTATATAAATACTGAAAACAATTCATTTGTTAGATGGACTGCTGAATGGATTATTATAAAATGTTTCTTCATATAAAAGTTCTAGTCTCAACAGTAATTCATGGCTAAAATCACAAATTTACAATTACCTGCAATTAGGACGAGAACATTGATGTTGAGTGTGAAGTTACGAATGGCTGCTATGCTTCTCAAAATGTTTTGAGGGAGACCAATGGCAACGGCTCCAACAGCCAACCATCGCAATGGATAATAAACATACTTCAAAAATGATAATGCAAGTAATAAGCCACACACCATTACCCATGCGTCCGGCCATTTCTTCTGGAATTTGACCTCTCCATGGAGTTTAACATTAGCTTCTAGCCTTGCCTGGTTTAAAGCCTTAACTGGTTTATCATATGAAAGAAAATATAAGTAAGTAGTAACATATATTATTTGTACTTGTGTAGCCGAACTTGGAGACGTTCTTGCAATTCCTTCACGCCTAGAAGATTTTCATACCATAATTGATGTGTGTGTGTCTGCGTGTGTTTTTCCATGACACCTAGATATGGAAGGTTCTAGAACTTCATTTTACTCTTATTATAGACAAAAAATTATTTATTTGTAAAATTATTAAGTGTGAACTTCTCTTTGACTTCCATAAATAAAAAAAACTTCCTTACAAGTATGAGATTTTACGTGCATCTTTCAAAAACTAGCATATGAATTAAACACAGAAAAATAGATGTTTATAATTATTTTAAAGGACAAGAAATCTTCTAATGTTACTTGATTAAATGGTCATGTTGGCTTAGGGTTGGTGAAATAGGCAACTCTCAAGAATTAATTAATCTTATTAGTTGATAACAACATTGGGAAAGACATGAGTGTGAACATTATTTTTCATTATTATTATTATTATTACTTGTTAGTCATAAAAATTAAATATCTTTTTGGCGCAGCATGTGTGAACCAATGTGCAAGTGTCTGGGCATGCCAGAGCTGACGGGCTACCTAACTATTTTGCTTGGATTTCAGATGGTGTTGTGAAGTGGGGAATTACGCCCCCCTTTAGGTTCAATTTCCTTGTAAACAAAGGACTTCACATATAAGGTGATTCACAATAAGGACAAGAACTAGATATAAAATGAAGACAAGAATTAAAAATATACCTCAATAATGAAACTTGTATTATAAGCTTGAAGCATACGGTGAGATATAAATACGAAGGTTGCAATGGCAACAATGATAGTGCTAGAAATAATGGAACAATGGTTGTGAAAACTACTGCCATGCCAATTAGACTAAAACTATGGCTAGGCTATGACGATAAACTGCATGAGTTGTTATTAGGATTATTCGTCACAAGTATTGGCTAATCTGTGAGACAAAGCTATCATTGAGTTGTAATATTGACCAAGTTATTGAGTATAGAGTCCTTTAACCTTGTGATCATTAAAAAACGTGTCTGGTTCTAGTTAAAAGCTGTCTTATTTCCACATAACTCTCATATACTCATTTGGCGAAATATTGGTAAGCACTTAGTAAGTTTGGACCGGTTCTATCTCACACACACACTCTCATGCATTAAGTTTAATTTACTATTTTAATATGTGAAAGTGTATAATGTAATGATTTTATGAATTATAATAGCTCACTTAACTATGCCTAGTACTGAAAGATTGTTTAAGTGGGTTATTATAGGTCATTGACCTAAAATTGAAAATTTTAGGGTTTTTCACAATATTCGCTCAAACGAATCATGAGTTCATTTGCACGAATCATAAATTCGTTCGCACGAATATTCCAATGAGTTTGTCGTATATATTAACGAAATATTCGTTTGATCTTTCAATCGAACTAATTTTCCATAAACCCATTAGTGGGACATTCATTCGAATGAATGATCCAACGAACTTTCCAGTACCTTTCATATCACATTCGTTCTATAGTTCGTTCAAACGTATTGAGGTTTGTGCGAACGAACATCCAATTCATGGGAACAAATGTCACGTAGATCAGTTTTGTAATTTGATTTAAACGGTGCGATTTTCTTTCCAAAACCTATCCTATATAAAGGATTTGATCCCTAGTTCATGGGGGAGACTTTTTGGCTGCCATCAAAAAGAGTTTCTAAACTATTCAAAAGTATTTTTCTTCATATGCAATTGCACACATAGATCAAATCATTGAAGAAAGAACCTGAATTCCATCTTCTACGTTGTTTGTTAAGTACAAGCTTATGGATTTCAAGTTTGTGCAGTTGGCAGAGTTTCGAGGTTGTGTAGAGTTCGCAATTGTGCTTGGATTGTCGTTCAGTGGAGTTCGAAGTGACAGATATACTTGAAGGGTACTTAAGGATTCAAGTTTGAGAAGATTCAGATTATCAACAAGGCTTGAGGGACTAAGACTGAGTTGTAAAGAGTATGTAATCATCAAACCTGTAGAGATCTGAAAAATCAGGATGAATTTTTTATTTTGGCTGGTAGGGCACTATTCATGTACTGTTTGCCAGTAGGGTGTTATACATGCATCATTTAGGCTATAAGTCATGTTTAGGAGCATAATTTGAGTATGTTATAGAAGAAAAACATGCTTATAATGTTAAAATACACCTCCTGTAAAAATTTGAGCCTAATCGGAGATAGTTTAAAAAATTAGACCAAAAGGGCATCCCGGGTGGACCCGGCCAAACCTGCCCACAGGTGAAAATAATTTTTTTGGAAAATTTTTATTTAAAATAATTTTAAGAAGTTTGGTTAAAGCAGAATGTCGAATTGAGGGGTTTCGAGATAGGGTTGTAGTGTAACGGGGTCCCGAACTCATTAAGGGCAAAAGGGTCATTTTACCCCTTAGGCCCCTTTACTATAAATAGGACCCCTTAGTGTTAAATTTCTCAGAATTGGTCTGAGAAAAACGTAGTAGCTCGTTCATGGAGAGAAAAATGAAGAAAACCTAGGTTTCTCCAACTTTCAAGCCTCCAAAACTTACTTCTAGGCTTGAATTTTCACAACACTTCCTTCTAGGATGATGTTCCCCACGTCAAGGGCTACATTTTCACCAATTGGTTCCGCTGCACAGCGGACACAACTACCTAGAGTTGAGAAAAACCCTTTTAGGTATGATATCTTATTAAGTAAAGAATAGAGTTAAGTTTAGGAGTGTTTTATATGTTGATTGAGTAATTTATATGTTTACTTGTTGTTAGAAAGTCACTTAGAATGTAGTTGCTTTGAAAAACCTAGAGTTGGTAATTTGTATACTTGTGTGTTCTTTGAGTTCTTTGAGAATTTGTCAAAATGATGAACATGTAACTTGAATATATGTTTGATTCATTACATTGTGTCTTATGTTCATGTGAATAGACCTTGTGTTTTGGAAGATATGGTTGTTTAATGCATTGATGCTTTGTGTAATTATGTGTTCTTGGAGAATTGGTAATATAGTGAACATGTAACATGATCATGTGTTTAAATTGATTGTATATAACATATGTTCATGTGGAAGAAGTTTTGTGGTTTGGAAATGAAAGTTTACTTTATGGATGATAAGTGATTTAAGGCAGTATTCCATATGTTTGATAAAATGTCTTATTGAACTTGCATAGAAAAATCAAGGCATTTTGGCATACTTGAATATTTGGAAAATATGGCGTGAGTTGAGCACTTTGGTGCTATGCATTATGAGGGTGTAGATCCTTGTGGTAAAAAACCCAAATTTGGCCAATGACAGTACTCGCATGCTAACGGGGGTAGATTATGAAGCGAGACATACTACAGTACTCGCGGGCTGACGGGGAAGGACCGTGAAGCGAGACATTGGTGTGGCATAGAGTTGCATGTGTGTGTCATGCATATTGTCATTGCATAGCATTGAGGGGTTGGAGGGTTATAACTTATAAATGTACACTTGCACATGCCACGTCTTAACTTTGTTCTTTGCATTAGCACTATGTCATACCAGCAGTTGTGCTGACCCTTTATGGGATATCATATTACAAATGAGGCTCCTCGTACTTAAGACTTGATGAAGTCTTGAAGGATGGAAGGGAAGCAGACTATGAAGGACATTTGGCCCTTGGGGCATATTTTTGTATGTATGAGGGCATAAGCCCTAAGACGTGTGCATTTACTTGTAGAAATATTGTGTAGTATGAAAACAATGGGCAAGGTTCTAAAAATTGTAATGAGCATGAAATGTGTAACATTTTGAGTTCAAGTACATATGTATATATGTTGGATTGTATGTTTAAAATGATGTATGAATGCTTTGTTGAGTAAGGGGAGGTATTCTTGTAGTTAATTTTATAGTGATGGATTGTATTGTGGAATTTTAAGTGAAAAAGGCTTAGAAAACAAAGGAAGCCATGTTAAAATTTTGTGAAATTAAAAGGTTAGTTAGGTGTGTGAAACACCCTAAATATAGGTGGAAAAAGTGCCAAAAAAGAGGGGGGTTGAAAACCTTGAAGAAATATGCTAAAAATAGGGAAAAGTAGCTTGCAAAACTTTGAAAAAAAAATTGGAAAACAGAGAAAATCAGCTGCTGGATAGAGAAATTCAGTCGCAGTAGCTACAATAAACCTGCAGGAAAACAGCCCAGGCCATGCCCAGCCCCTGCCTCACGTCTGCGGAAGATGAGGCGTGAAATAAAGATGTAATTCGAAAAATGTAACATCTATGGTAACAAACATTTTTTTAGAAATGAGTTCAAAACATTTATACCCCTTTTGAGTAGAAGTGATGAGTGTGCGAAAATGCACTCTAAATACTCTATTATTAGATTAAAATGCTAAAATGTGACCCTATTATTAGAGCATAATATTTAATATTCTTAATTCCTTTATATTTAGTTTTATGACATATTTTATGTTTAAGTGAACTGATTAATATATTTATTGAATTAGGGAAGCAATTGAAGGTAAAAGAATAGATATGGCGTATATTGTGCTATTTTTAACTTTTAGGCAGATTCGATCTATGGAACTTCAATTGAGGTTTGGATGGCGTTAGATTTTGAGAATAAGAAAATGGTCTTCATGAAGTTTCTAAGAGGACGTCTTAAGATTTTCAGAAAGGTATGGTTTATAAAGATCCGAGTTCGTTTGGGCCTCCAAACGTTGTTTCAAAGTCAGGCCTGGGAAGCTGATCTGAATCCTGATTGGAGTTGGATTCCTGTCCGAACCAGTGAACTTTAGTGGGTTATAACTTGAGTTTCCTGTCCGAACCAGTAAACTTCAATGCAAAAACCCTGATGTGTCAAGACAAGAGGCGTAGTATAAAAAGAAAAAAAAAAAAAGGCGTGAGGGCTTGTTTTTAAAGAAGGCTTGCTGCAGCGCAAAACAGAAGCGTGAGGGCGTTGATCAAGAGAGGGAGAGGCGCTGCACAGGTTGTAGAGACAAAAGCAGCATGCTTCGGGTTTTCTTTTCCTTGAGATTTATGTTGTCCATCATCTATATGGGTAACTAAATTTTCAAGTAGGGCTAGAGATGAACTTGCACACTAGATGGTATTTTTAATTATTTTTAATTCATGTACGGGATTTTCATTTATTAAAATTCTTTGATTTTATCATTCTCAATTTATTGTTGGTATTTTATTCTCCGAATAATCATAAAGTTTATTTCGTTTATAGATTCAGTCATACTTTTTCTATTGAATGGATTAGTTCTTTAATTATGTTTGGATCAATTGATTATTTATATTGAATTAATTCTTTGCTGCAATATTGCTCCCTGGGTATATTGTCGTCGTTAGGTTCTTTCAATGTGGATAACAATTTGCGTGATTTAAAAGTGATGAATGATTTTTCAAAAGGTTACATTTGGTTTAATTTTGGTTTATAATTCTATATCTTCCGATTGAAATTTTTGGAATTAAATTCTCAATTGAGTTATCAGTAAAAATAATTAAAATACCGTATATGTGCAAGGGATTCCCGACGATCTACTATTCGTTAATTTGAGTACTTTTTCCGTTAATTACTTTGTTTAATTTTAATTTGCATTTAAAATCACTTTTTTTTTATTTTATTTTCTCGTTAATCATTTAATATTTTCTTCAGCTTCTTTATTCTATCTGTTATTCTTTTAATTTGTCTTCTTGTGGAATCGAAACCCCAAAGCTGCACTACTAACTACCGTGTTATTTTTTAGGCGTAATCAAATTTTGGCGCCGTTGCCGGGGAGACGGATAGAAGAATCATTAGATAGTTTTTCTTTTCAGTAGTTTGTAAAGGTGGTAAATTCGTTCCCTCTTTTTACTTGCTGCATTATTATTTTATTTTTATTTTTTTTATTCTTATTGTTATCTTGCATGCATAATAGGTATATGGATGCATTAGGTTGATTTGCTTGTAGGCTTGTGTTAGAGCCAGATTTAGAGTCTAATTTTTCTAATTTCTTGTTTGATAATTCGTCAAATTCTGTAAGTATGAGTGAACATGAGGATCAACCCACTAGGACCCTTCAGGATTACCTCTACCCTACACGCACAGCCACACCATCATGCATCATGTTTCCATCTAATACTCGTCAACTCGATGTTAAAGCTGAGGTGATACAGTTACTCCCTACATTTCATGGTTTGGAAAATGAAAATCTATATGTGCACATTAGGGAGTTTGAAGAGGTAGTTGCGACTTTCCATAGTCAAAATGCAACAAATGACATTGCGAGACTTAAGTTCTTTCCTTTCTCTTTGAAGGATAGAGCTAAGAGTTGGCTATACTCACTGAGACCACGGTCGATTAGATCGTGGAATGAGATGACTCAGGTTTTCTTTACTAAATACTTTCCCTAACATAAGACCAATGCTTTAAAAAGTACAGATCTCTACCTTTGCACAAAAGGATAGTGAGACTTTGTATCAGTCTTGAGAGAGATTTAAGGAATTATTAAGTATATACCCTCACCTATGGGTATGAGAGTTGGCGTCTAGTGAGTTACTTCTATGAGGGATTTACACCTAGAGAGCGCCAATTTGTAGAGATGATATGTAATGGTGAGTTTTTGCAAAAAGATCCTGATGAGGCCATAGAGTACCTTAATGAGCTTGCTAAAAAAGCTCATATTTGGACAGGACCTAGTGCTCTTGAGAGTACAAATAGGTCACGACCTACAGGGAATAAAATGGTGGTGGAATTTACCATCTCAGGGAGGAGGACAACTTGAAAGCTAAGGTAGAGATGCTCACTAGGGAGTTAGAGGTGTTAAAGGCTAAGGACTTAAAGCCAACATTCTTGGCTAATCATGCAAAGTTTTTTAGACCATGTTCGGTGTGTGGCGAGGTAGATCACCTCGCCCAAGAGTGTCCCACATTTGCTGAGATGAGAGGGATGTATGATGAACAATGTAATACCTTAGGTATGTACAAGAAGCCTTTCACACCCTTCTCTGAGACCTACAATCTGGGGTGGCGTAATCAACCCAAAAACCAGCCACCTACACAGGCCCCTAGATCATACCCTGCACCATATCATGCACCATCATCTTCTAGGAATTCTTTAGAAGACATTTTGCATGTTTTTATTGAAGCACAGGGTAAGACTAATCAAAAGTTTGAATATTTGATTATGCAGGTTGTGGAAGAAAACAAGGAGATAAAGAGCCAAGTGTCAAAATTGATGAGCTCTTTGAGTGTGAATGAGCGAGGCAGATTCCCTTCCCAAGCTCAGTCCACACCCTATGGTCAACACATGGTGCAAAAGAATTTAAAGGATCAAAACTGCCATTGTGACTCGAAGTGGTATGTCATTACATATCCCAACAATGGACAAATTGAGGGATGTGGAAAAGGATCAAGATAATAGTAATGCCGAGCTACCCAAGGAACCAGAGGTGACAAAGAGCCCTGTTAAGGTACCATTCCCACAAGCTTTAAAATCAACCAAACTGAACTTTGGATCCTAACAATGAAATCCTAGAGAATCTCAGGCAGGTAAAAATCAATCTTCCTCTTTTGCATGTGATTAAACAAGTTCCTACTTATGCAAAAGTTCTTAAAGATTTGTGTACAGTTAAGAGGAAGCACTATGTGAAGAAGACAGCGTTCCTAACAGAGCAAGTTAGTGCTCTAATTGAGCAGAGGATTCTTCCCAAGTATAAAGATCCTGGTTGTCCAACCATTGCCTACAGCATTAGGAAATCATGAGTTTGGGCAGGCTTTGCTTGATTTAGGAGCTAGTGTGAATTTAATGCCTTATTATATTTATTTGCAAATGGGGTTGGAAGAAATCAAACCAACTTTTGTAGTATTGCAATTGGCTGACCGTTCAGTTAGAGCGCCACGGGGTGTGGTAGAGGATGTTCTGATTCAAATTGATAAATTTTATTATCCAGTTGATTTCATAATCCTTGACACTAGTTCTGTTGTTGACTTCTACTTCAAAAATTCCTTTGATTTTAGGTAGGCCTTTCCTTACCACTGCTAATGCTCTTATTAGTTACAAGAATGGGCTCATGAAGCTGTCTTTTGAAAACATGACTCTCGAGGTGAATATATTTCATATTGCAAAACAACCAGAAGAGGAGGACGAGGACTGCTAGACGTACATGATTGATTCACTCATTGATAGGGGAGTTCTTCCAACTCATGATTTTGATCCCCTTGAGCATTTTCTTATTAATTCTGAGTTTGATTATATTACTGATCCATCTGATGTGGTTGATATTTGTGTTATTTTTGACAGAACTCAGGATTTTGAAGCACGGGCATGGCAACCGAAGTTTGAAGAGTTGCCTAAAAAAAGTGAAGAACAGATTTCTTCAAGTGTGGAAGCACCCAAAGTTGAATTGAAGCCTTTGACTAAGGGTTTAAAGCATGCCTTCCTTGGTCCAGGTGATACTTTTCCTGTTATTATCTCATCTGAATTGTCTAAGTCTCAAGGGTGAAAGATTAATTCAGACCCTAAAGAAGCATAGGTCAGCCATAGGTTAGAGCATTGCTGAATATAAAAGATGTTAGTGCCCTAGTCTGTTCTCATAAAATCAATTTGGAGGAAGGAACTAGCCCTCGTAGAGACCCCTAGCGTAGGCTTAATCCCACCATGAAAGAAGTGGTGAAAAATGAAGGTGTTGAAACTATTAGATGCAAGAATCATATATCTTATTGCTGATAGTAAATGGGTTAGTTCTACACAGGTTGTCCCTAAAAAGTCAAGGTGTTACTGTGGTGAAAAATGACCTAGGAGAGTTAGTCCCTACAAAACTTGTGACTGGATGGTGGATGTGCATTGATTATAGAAAATTGAATGATGTCACTCGGAAAGATCATTTTCCTTTCCCTTTTATTGATCAAATTCTTGAGCGTGTGGCCAGGTCATCCTTTTTATTGTTTCTTGGATGGTTATTCTGGTTATTATCAAATTGAAATTGCCTTAGAAGATTAGGATAAAACCATTTTCACTTGTTCGTTTGGTACTTATGCTTTTCGTAGAATGCCATTTGGATTGTGTAATGCACTTACTACTTTTCAACGTTGCATGATAAGTATTTTTAGTGATATGGTTGAAAATTGCATGAAGGTTTTACGAATGACTATACTATTTTTGGATCTTCTTTTGATGCATACCTATTAAATTTAGAGAGAGTGTTGACTCGTTGTGAGGAGAAGGACTTAGTTTTGAATTGGAAAAAAATGCCACTTTATGGTTCCTTCAGGTATTGTTTTAGGGCATATTATTTCTTCTAGGGGGATAGAGGTTGATCAATCTAAAATTGAATTAATCTCTAAATTGCCTACACCTAGGACAGTAAAGGATGTGAGATCCTTTCTTAGTCATAAAGCTTTCATAGGAGGTTCATACAAAATTTTTCCACCATCTCTAGACCACTATGTGACCTCCTAGCTAAAGATGCCCCATTTGAGTGGACACAAGCGTGTCAAGAGGCCTTTAAAATGCTAATTGGCAAGCTTACCTCAGCACCCATAATGCAGCCACCTGATTGGACTTTGCCTTTTGAGGTAATGTGTGATGCTAGTGATTATGCTTTAGGTGCTGTTCTTGGACAGCGAAGGGAGGGGAAGCCCTTTGTCATTTACTATGCTAGTAGAACTTTAAATAATGCTCAGATGAATTACTCTACTACTGAAAAAGAGTTGCTAGCTGTAGTATTTGCTTTAGATAAGTTTCGTGCTTATTTAATTGGTTCTCCTATTCTTATTTTCACAAATCATGCAGCCCTTAAGTACCTTCTCACAAAGAAGGATGCTAAGGCGTGACTAATATGGTAGATTTTACTTTTACAGGAATTTGACATCACCATCAAAGACAAGAAAGTAGTGGAGAACGTCGTGGCTGACCATCTCTCGAGGATCACATTTGAGGACACCTCTAACCACCTGCTAATCAGGGATGATTTTCCCAATGAACATTTACTTTCTATCACTTCTCTACCATGGTTTGCTCATATTGTGAATTATTTGGTTGCAGGGTGAGATACCAATGGATTGGAGCGCTTAGGAATAAGAGGAAGTTCATGACTGAGGTATGCAATTTCTATTAGGGATGACCCTTTTCTTTTCAAGTACTGCCCTGACCAAATTTTAAGGCGTTGCATCCCTGATGAAGAGATTGCTAGTGTCTTAGAATTTTGTCACTCCCAAGCTTGTGGGGGCCACTTTTCAATGAAGAAAACCTGCTGCAAAAATTTTACAGTGTGGCTTTTATTGGCCTACCTTGTTTAAGGATGCTAACATCTATTGTCGCTCATGTGAAAAGTGTCAAAAGTTAGAAGTTATGTCCCGTCGTAATATAGGTGCCCTAAACCCAATTTTAGTGATTGAAATTTTTGATTATTGGGGCATTGATTTCATGGGCCCATTTCCTTATTCCTTTGGACTATCTATATATTATTGTGGCAATAGATTATGTATCAAAATGGGTAGAGGCAAGCAGCTTGCAGGAGTAATGATAATAAGACAGTGATTAAATTTCTCAAAGAGAATGTGTTGTCTCGATTTGGTACACCACGTGCTATCATTAGTGACTGAGGCATACATTTTTGCAACCGTTCTTTTGAGGCTTTGATGAAAAAATATTGGGGTGGTACATAAAATCTCTATTGCCTATCACCCTCAGAAAAGTGGACAGGTAGAACTTGCAAAACTGGGAAATTAAACAAATTTTAGAAAAAATAGTCAACCCTGGATTGCAAAGATTGGTCTTTGAGACTAGTTGATGCACTTTGGGCCTACCATACAGCTTTCAAAACTCCTTTAGGGCATGTCACCTTATGGGCTTGTTTTTGGAAAACCTTGCCACTTACCTGTAGAGCTCGAGCATCGAGCTTATTGGGCCATCAAGCATTTCAATTTTGACATGGGAGAAGCAGGTAAGCTAAGAACATTGCTGTTGACCGAAGTTAAAGGAATTGAGAAATGATGCTTATGGGAACTCTAGAATCTATAAGGCTAAAATGAAAGCGTTTTATGATAAAAAAATATTTTGAGCAAAAACGTTTAAGCCTAATGATCGAGTGTTTTTATATGAGTCTAGACTCCATAAGCACCCTAGGAAAACTAAGGTCTAGGTGGACAGGCCCCTTTATAGTGAAGACTGTTTTTGAAAATGGGGTAGTAGAAATAGAGGATCCTAAGGATGGTCGAGTTTCTAAAGTAAATGGTGAGCACCTTAAGATTTTAATTGATAGGCAAGTTCTGGAAACGGAAGATATTCCACTTATGGACCCGGTCTATCAACCTTGATCACGCCATGCATGTATTTTTTTTCTTTATTTTATTTGTTTTATTTTATTTTTATTATCTTTTATTTTCGTTCTTTTTCTTTTTGTTTGCTGCCGTTTTCTTTGTTTTTATTGGCAGGTTAATTTCATTTTGTCAGTTCAGGTTGCCATCTTTGGTGCTTAGCGAGCTGCCTACGTCACACATCAGGTGTATTCTCCTCTTTTCAGTACCCTCCATTCAATTTTGATTGTTAAACATTGAGGAAAATGTTTCATTTAAGTTGGGGGGTGGTGGTGCAAATTCAACATTTAAAATGCATGTTGGAACTCTCTATGACATATTTTCATGTGTAAATTTTTTTAAAAAAATTTGCATCACACTTGCATCTTTTTCACATGAGTACTCATTCTCATTCATAGCCATTTTCGTGACTTCACCGAATCCACCATAATCATTCTGCTGAGGCATTCACAGAGCTTTTAATGCACTTATCCAAACTTTATAGTAAGATGGTGGTTTGACACATGTAGCTAGAGAACTCTTTTGCTTAAGTATTCATGTGAGTTTTGGAGAGAATTGCGAGCATTAAGATGCAGGAAATTGTGATAAGCGTTCATTGATCTGTTGAATTGGGCACTTCTTTTGAGAATATCATTACATGGTTAGGTGGTATGACGACGGATATACTTGGGATATGGCTGAAGGTCAACTTAGGATTAACGTTTGAGCCTTTCAAGCTAACCCTTCTCATCATAGACCCTTAGTAGCCAACTTTGAGCCAACAAACACATATAATTTTTACTTTTCATGTGCCCACATCATCCATACCGCTCTACATTGGAGTATAGCCTATACCCTGAATTTTCTATCCTTTTTGCTTCCAAGTGTGTACTTTTCATTTCTTTTCTTTTGTGTTGAATTGAAAGAAAGAAGAAAAAAAAAAAAGGAAAGAGTACTAAGTGCAAAGTGTTTAATTGGGTGAGCATCATTCTAAAAAAAAAATTAAAAAAAAAGAGAGAGAGAGAAGAAGGAGAAGTATTATTATTCAGTGATCTGAAAAGTTGAAGAGTACATCAAGCGAGAAGTTTGGTTTGCTATGATTTTTAAGAAAATTCTCTTAGTATGTACTTGGAAGTTTTTGAATCCTTTTTATCATTTTCTTTAGATAGGCCCCTAACCCTGAGCCACTTTACAACCCTTTTATGTTGATCAGTTCTGATCCTAAGCAAGCCTGTGGAAAGAGTGGTAGAAGTCTCATTTGTTAGTGCTCCTATCATAAGATCAATGTTTGCTTGTTGCTTGTTGCTTGTACATAATTGCCTAATTCTTCATTAAGCGTGTACACCCCTTGTCAACTCCATAGAGAGAACCCCTATATGAAACACTTTTATACCCGTGAGATATGGAGTTGAACCTTTTGCTTGAGATGTTCTTGATGTTGCATGTGTCATGTTTTGTGGTTAGATGGATATGGTTTGGAGCACACACACACTCTATGAATTGCTATAAGTGGATTGATTGTTATAGGGTTATTGAATTCCTAAAATTGCTTTGATATGCGAATCTGAAAAGTGTGATTAGATGCCTTCTAGTGTGTGATCTTCTTTGGTCTCTTTTGTCCATTTTTGCATGGAAATTGCTAGGGACTAGCAATGAGCAAGTTGAGGGAGTGATGAGTGTGAGAAAGTGCACTCTAAATACTCTATTATTAGATTAAAATACTAAAATGTGACCCTATTATTAGAGCATAATATTTATATTCTTAATTCCTTTATATTTAGTTTTATGACATATTTTTTGTTTAAGTAAGCTGATTAATATATTTATTGAATTAGGGAAGTATTGAAGGTAAAAGAATAGATATGGCATATATTATGCGATTTTCAGCGTTTAGATAGATTTGATCTATGAAACTTCAATTGAGGTTTGGATGGCAGTTAGATTTTGAGAATGAGAAAGTGGTCTTCATGAAGTTTTTAAAGGACGTCTTAAGATTTTCAGAAAGGTATGGTTTGCAAAAATCCGAAGTTCGTTTGGGCCTCCAAACGTTGTTTCAAAGTTTGGCCTTAGGAAGTTGATCCGAATCCTGATTGGAGTTGGATTCTTGTCCGAACCAATAAACTTAAGTGGATCATAACTTGAGTTTATGAACTCTAAATCAGGTGATTCAAAAGCCAAAATTTATCTACATATCCAGGGCTACAACTTTCATCAAGAGCCCAAATCAAGATTCAGTCGTTATCTGATAGAAAAAGGAACCTAAAGGCTGCGTTGCTGACAAGGCAAAAGAAGAGTCAAGCAAACAGGTGGGCCCATGGCGCTGGAGAGGG